>OX388308.1:16744618-17352243 GCA_947579605.1 Athripsodes cinereus | reverse complement strand
CCGTCGCATTAGTACCCAAAATATAAGATTAACATCTTAGTTTGAGACTCGATTTGTGTGAATTATCCTATATTATTAGTAGCTACTTAAAGAGGAGAAAAAATGTTCAATGAACCTAACATATCGACGTGTGTGTAGTATTAAAACTAAAACATAAAGTGAATATGTTATTTCAAGAAAACGAATTGTCTGCTATCAGTGTGAATCTCTTCCACGTTGCAAAGTGTAAAGCACACAGGGCAACTAATTTATTGAATATAACACTCTCGTGATAATTAAGTAAACACGTTGAATGCATCACTTCACCAGAAAATAAACTAGACTGAGGAGAAAATGTACAGTTTACCGAGAGAAAACTTGCTTTGAAAGCATCCATGGCATACTATACAATAACAACTACCTACAACCTACAATACTTTTATACACAAAATATATAAATCTCCTGCGGTAAAATCGTATGAAAATTTAATGAATTATTGGATGAATTATTCTTTTAATGGTTCTCTTGGGAGTACATTGAAAACCTTCATTGGATTTTGCGCCAATTGAGTCACCATTTCTCACAACATTCCGAACGCTCTAATGGCATTACAATAGGAACAGCGTATTGTTATAGTCTCTGAATAATTCTGCACTAAAGCCCAATCAAGATATCAAGAACAAATAACCACGCATGCAATGTGTAAAACAGTGATACTATCACAATACGGCGCTATATGAATTGTCATATTACTATTATACATATATATTTAAGGAATCCTATATTGATGTGAAGGTTGCTGCAAAATTTTGAAGCAAAAACGCTATCACGTACAAAATGCAAAATCGACATGCAGTGTACAAAGTATAGTAGTCATATCTCAATGGCACAAAGTTTGTGAGAATTTTCGCATATGTTCCTGTCGTAATGTGTCGTGATACTCTTTGTTGTATATAGTTTATAGTTACGTGTAGCAGTAGACACCAGCAGATTCTTACTTCTTTAATGTTCCATAAATATGTAATAGGTGACAATTCCCTTGTTTACTTCACGTTATGGGAAAGGCCTTATGACAGACGTGACATTATAATACATGACACGGGATGGATATAGATAAAATCAATAACTGCACACACATATAACAAAATATGTACATATATACGTCCCTACAAAATGTGATACTTACAGAAGATCGGCGAGTCTCAAGAAAACAAATACGTCAAAATATAATAAATTTTATTACGACAGAACGTGTTTCAATTCTCAAAATGAAATTTATCTTCAAAAGGTGGTTGCTATGAGAAAATATCGCATGGCATTACATTCAAACACAATACACCGTTCCTATGACAACGATATCAGAGCGCAAGGAATGTCGTGGAAAGAGGTGACGCAATTGGCGCAGAGACGCTCTGAATGGAGGAGGCTAGTTTCTGCCCTGTGCTCCCGAGAGGAGCGTTGAGGGCGATGATGATGATGATTGCATTCAAAGCGACAAAAAGAAAAATGGCAAAATAATAAAAAAAAAACTCAATAACTTTATGAAAACACTAAAAAGTCGAAGTACAAGCATTTTGGATGCATTAGAGAAGAAGTAATCAATTAAAAATCACCTGTACAAACAATACAATCAATCAATTTTTAATTGTGAAAATCTCCCATGAACAAATACAACAAATATGGACAGCTTTTTTTATCGAAACAGTTTCCAAAATACCATCCATCAGTATAAATAATATTTGTGTTGATATAACATTTTCGCTGATACTTAAATAAATGTTTGGATTAGTTCAAAATTTGAAAAATGCGTATTTGCATATCTCCCTCTGAAAATCGGTAGAATCAAATCATCAATCACATGGTGGGGATATTATCGGAGACAAAAGAATAATGTATTTGTAATGTAAAACTCACTTCCAATTTACGAGTGCGATGCTGTAAACTACTCCCCTTCAGGATATAATAATAATTGTTTTATGGAAATACAGCGTCAATTTTACTAACAAAACAAAAGTAAAACAATCACACATATTAAAATGTATACTGAAATTCTTCTCTCGAAATAAAATATCAATGAAATTCAAATCTTGATGCAATTTATAAATTTGCCATTCATTTTCATAGCGTAGGTAATCTGGTAAAAGCAGACACGAAAAAAATGATGTACATAATATATATATAAGTGCCAGTTCTGGCTGGCTTCACGACAAACTATCCTTTTACCTGTGTAAATATTTTATCGCCAGTAAAAACTCTGTACGCTGCTGTCAATATTCTCTCTCAGGTGGGAATAACATAGGAGTATATATATTTTCGCTGATATACCAAAATGTAATATTCAGAAAAGACTCCATTACATTACAAAGTACCCATGTCAATCAATGCTTTTCACTAAATTGCTTGAATGTGAAAAAAATCAATGAGCCAGAATCAAGTATGGAACGTGATCATTTGATTGTCTTGAAAGGGAAAAAGCTTGATTTTGACTCCTAAATTTTAGGAACGTGTATAATCAATTATTAATGTACCAGCCTATACGAGTCAATACTCGGCAATAAGGGCGAATAATTCATTTTATTCATTCAACGCTCCTCCCGAGAGCACAGGGCAGAAACCATCATCCTCCAATCAGAGCGTCCTTACACTGTCAACTGTGTCTACTCTTCCCGCAACATTTCTAGCGCTATGTTGTCATGTTGTTGTCATAGGAACGGTGTATTGTAAAAATGAGACGTTTGACCGTCAGAAACCTTGTAGACGAAAATACACTGCTCTTTCTGTTCAACTGTAGTTAGACATTCTCATAATAACATGACCCGGCCAGGACCATCAGGTAATAATAATTTTAATAATTATTAGACCGGTTTTCATAAAACGATTAATTTAATAATGCGATGAGTCATCATAATTTAAGTAATTGAAATACTTACACGAGTATATTACTAGTAAAATAATAAATTATTTACAGGTACGTATGTACGTAGAAATTTTTCTGTGTATCTAAAAAAATAGTAAACCACAAGAAGAGAACATTTATGGACTAAAAGTGTACATGCTAGTAACACTACTTACGACTTGTCCTTTCATTAAAGTAAAAATCTCATTTTCCTCTGAAACGTCACACGCAGTTCCTGACAAAATAAAATGTACATGTACAAGTATAAAAATGTTTGTACATTTATACATAGCAAAATGATGTATATCCACGAAGTAACTTCCCGACTCGACTACGGTACAATAATTTTAGTTATAAAACATCTCCTGAATAAAGTATAAAGTAAAGTCAAGTTGTTTGCTACAAAGTATTCAAAATATTTTGATAATAATTCAAGCTTCACTCGGTTCTTCTAACACGTTTATTTAACAAGGTCAAAAATATCCTATCAAGGTTTATCATAACGGCATCTCCCTCATGAAACATGTTGATTAAAATGCAAAAAAAACTACACTCTTCAAAATGAAGACGAACCTCATCGCTAAATTCTAGATGTAGTTTTGAGTGTATAAAAATAGGCTTATTTCATATGAACATTGTAAGGAATAAGACTGTTTTTGCACTTACCGATTCAGATGTCAAGTGATACTGAATTTGATTAAACACAATAATTATACGGAATGTTATTTTTATATTCAATAGTTTTGATAAAAATCATAATAAACAGTGGAAATATAACATGTTGTTCTGTCTGACTATCTCTACCGTCACGGCATCTATCACGAATGGGAAGGCTGGTGAACTCTTCCTACGTAATGAACATGTATATAAAATAAGTCAAAGATTGAAATATGTATGGCAGTACATTACACCTTGGAAATCAGAGTTGTGAATATAAATCGACACACTCTCGGATTTAAAATCATTAACACGAAACATTATTCATTATTACAATACAGTTTTCCACCAACAAATAATAATGGTATTAAACAATCCAACCGAGACTCACAAGAGAAATCGGAAAATCAAGGTTACGCGACTTATTTTCCGAAACCGCGCGGAGAGGGTAAAACGATATATCGAAATTATAACAATAATAATCATAAGTGTAATTTTAAAATAATATTTAATGAATAACAAACGCGTTTGATACTAATAACGTTATTCAATGTAAACTGAACGATTCGAAATATCGTTTTAATTAAACGTGAATGCGAAGAAGGGTTCATTAATAATACAAGAATAATTGTGCCGCTGGTGAAATGTAAATAATCATAATAATACGTACGTAATATGTATATAATGCTAAGAATATACCTAATTCTTATACTGAAACATGAGAGCGTTTAATATTAAATTACATTGTCTAGATTTTCGTATGCCATTATTCATTTATAATTCATTGAATAAAATAATATGCTTTTCAGTATTCAACAAATAGAGCCGTTTTCTTCAGATAATAAAACAAAATGTGCATGTAAATTTGTTTAAAAAATTAAAATTATATGTATGTTATACAACATGTATATGCTAATACTGAATATATCATTTCATAGACTAATTCATAAATAACCCAAATATGAACAATGATACTATTCACACTGCTCCGTAGAGTTCCCGTCAAATAGGACTCTCACTTTTTTCTTCGCTTTCAAGTAAAAGTAAAAGGTACGAATCAGACCTTACATATTTTTTATTAAGAAATAATTATTTTCACATATCCTTCATGTTTCAATTTTTACTGGCACAGAGAGGAAAATTTGCATGTTTATTACATGTAGTTGGTCTCCTGTCTACAACACTTGTGGGATATACCGCGACGATATAAATATATAGGGATATTGATTATTGTTAAAAATTTATTTGATAAGTGATACCAAGAGATTAACAAGAACAAAAACATTTATAATTTGGTTTTATAATGCTTACAGATTATATATTATAAATACTGCAAAATATATAAGGTACAATCTCATTACATAGATAAATATTATCATAGCATTATAGCACACTTGTTATGTGTCCTAATAATCATGATAAGAAAAACAAAACACATAATGGAAATCTCTCATTGCCATTCTCCCGCCCTACATTTCTCTATTAAGTATCTCCTAATGACGTTATTTATCATCAAAAGTAATACTTAACGTCCAGCCCGCTAATAACATAATATAGGTACCTACTCGTATACAGTACCAACATAACATTGAAGAACTCTGTAAAATACCTACACTTACTTAAATATATATACTAAGGTAGGAACTCACCTAACAGTGACGGAACTAGACTTTTCATATCGGTCATGCTTTCTACAAATGTAGGTATTAAATCACTCGGGAAAGAGTAGATAGTCTTGAGAATTATAAAAGATACAATTGTATATATTATGTATATACATATTATATAAGTACGCTTTTCTTCAAAAGATACTCAAAAATTTCCTCCAAATTTAATCACAATCAATAGTAATAAATCAGAAAATTTGGAGCTGATTGATTAAAACGTAAAACAAAAACTTAAACGTTCAAATAAACCAAACAATATTTTGAATGTAAGTGTATTTTGATTTTAATGATTCAAAACAAGGTAATATTTCGTAATATTTTTCAAATATTTTTTCTTTATGTGTTGCATATTTGCATGTATGGAAGGCACGCCACTGCTACAAACATAGTTCGTAAACAAAATTATCTGATACATTCGTCTTCTCCAAACTTCCCTCAACAGAGCTCAATCTTCATAATCTGCTTTCGTGATTGTATTAATTATCTCTTGATATTATTTAAGTAAAAACAACATTAAGTGTATAAAAATAATATTTCCATCACAGAAATAATATTTTTTCTCGATGTTTTATACCGTTACAGATAAAACGTAGGTGTATTAGTGTATATCATACACGTTTGTTTTTGCGCTCTGAAGGAGATGTTGAAATAGAGAAAATTATTAGGGCGGGAAAAATTCCCAACGTCTTGAAATAGTAAGTATTTATGTATGTGTAGTTGTATATGTAGGTAGGTACTATGTTGACACTGGCTGAGTCATATTATTTGGTAGTTTATAATAGGTAAGGGCAGTAATCAATGGCATTTTACATTTTTATTAAACACGTCACGAAACCCAATACAACAAAACGTATAAACATAGTATGTAGATACACTATTATGAACTGTAGTTGATTCGTATAGAAGAAAGTATAAATTCATTTACAAACTTCACAAAATATATATATACCCAAACTACGAATAACGTAGGTATCTAAGTTGTATTATTAAATCCTGTTTTAGCAAACAATCAAATAGGTTTATAGCTAAATACGTACACAAAACCTCCAAAAGCATTCGTGATTCCCTGTGGAGAGAATAAACTCTTGCTTATTGTATGTACCTACCTACCTACATTATATTCTAGGTATACACGTGCCTCCCCCTAGCTGCTCCCGCATTAAACTAAAATTCATAACTAGATATTTCATCTGTCTGGATAATAGAAATATCTCATGAATAAGTAAGTAATGTAACTCCCTAACTAGTATATAATATTACAACCTTTCATATAGGTATATATAATAATATCTCTGGAAATTATTAGGCATCAGTTTGGAAATATCAAAATATTATATCTGCTAAAAATACCTAAAACAAAATGAACATACCCGTAACGACTACATACAAAATATGTCCACATACATCATACATACAATAGGTACAAAATAACCTTATTGTTTATTATTTTTCATAACTTCTGATCATATCTCAACGACTTTTGTTCATTTCAACATCAATGAATCCAATTTCATATTTCGTTTTCCTTAGACAGGATATCGAGCCATTTTATATAAATAATATATATTTATCAAAATGGTTGCGAAAAATACCGCTATCGTTTTCCTCTAAAAATATTATAAAAATCAATACTTCCAAAAGCGTCATTCAAATAAGGTAAACATTTCATAGATATTAACAAAATCTAATAGAGATAAACCTACCTTAAATACGCAGTCGTTGGTTCAAATTATAGGAAATTTATTTATTTCAAATTATTCGTGGTCTAGTCAAAAATAAATTGTTCAATAAATAACTAAGAAGATTACTCCTATACTAATTTAAATACAATCTACACAGTTTAGATACAATCTTTGCAAAAAACACTTTTTAATTCTAGTCATATTTACAGAGGTGTAAAGGTCAGTCTAGGATACAAAATATTTTAACCTTTCGAATTGAGACTGAAGTGAAGATGAAATTCAACACTCGGAGTATCTGAATAGAAAAATGCAATTTAAAAACGTGATGCGAACACTGATCGATTCAACAGAGTTGTATGAGTGAAATATCTTTATTCAATAGTAAAAACACGGTATATAATGAAGGTCAGACGAACTTAATATGATAATACTACATATGTATATGGGTACGCTTTGTTTATAAATTGTTTCAATTTACTGAATACCTTAATGTCATTTATGAATAATATATTTTCTGAATTAAGACGCCTCAACTATCGTATCTAGCCAATCAACTAACTTTATCCTTTATAAAACACAATTTTATGAAAAGTAACCTAATAGTAGAAATTCGTCGCTACAAGTAAAATATTACACAGAGTCAATAGGAAATACGAAGTCAAAGGTTCAGGTAGGATACAAAAGCAAAAAATTATATTATGAAAACATACAGAAATACAAACAATCGTCTGCTGTAAATGAAAAGAACAATTTACCTGAATGAATGAAAAATATTTTATTTTATTTTAAAAAAGGGAAACAAAATAGTATGGGTTTTATTGAGATGGATGCCAATTATTTTTTTTACCACGAGCATTTTACACTCACATAAAAAATACATAAAACATAAACAGAGTGTGTTCTTACGAAATAGGGAGCAAAATTTTACAATTTCTGCGTAGTCTATAGATCAGGAAATAAAATGTACATAACATAATTCAATATTCTTGTTGCAAATGAAATTCTGCTCAAAGCATCTAAAAGATTGACAGATTTTAGGGAGAATCCTTGTAAAACGACATAGCAATTTATTGATTCACGACCCACCCTTAATCTGTTGTAGAAGAATATACAGTTTAGAGACAAAAATATACCTAATCACGTAACGAACGTCCACGTTTTATCATTCAAAGATTTCTATAAATATTTATTTGAAATCACTAAAACCTTAAATCAAATACTTCATTTAGATTCTTTTTCAATTACCAACATCGGAAAATGTAGAAAAAAGGTCATAGCAATTTTATTTTGCTCTCGAATACACGTCTCAAATGGAATGTACAGATATACATTCGTCCATATTATAGGAAAACAGGTAGGAATAGTACAGATCAGATTACAATCCAATGAAACAAGAGAATGTCATACCTATCGTACTTTATAATACATAAAAATAGTATTTATATGCAATGCTAAACTCCAATCCTGCGCAAACTGCAACCGTATTTCCCCATCAAGCAGTAGTTTTAAAAGAATTTTCACTGCGTCTCCAACACCCAACACAATGAGATGAGTCAAGATTTAGATAATATGTAGGTAGAAGTAATATGTAGGTATTAAGTACTGTTGTTGTGTTAGATATACATATTACAGTATTACAGTATATTCATACAATAATAACAATAAACATGGCATACGTCTACGAAGTACTGTGTTTGTTATGATTGATTTGTTTATTGCTACACTATCCATCATGACTCTTGCATCGTAGATACTACCTAACAAATATTTCACTGTCTATAATTTGCAGTTTGATTTCTATACATTTTTTTCCACTCAAAAAACCAAATTAAACTAGTTACTTACATAATCTTTCACCCCGGTGACTAATACCTACGTCTTATATTATGATTCCATGAATCAAAAAAATAATATAATTGTTGAAGGGTGTTTTGTGTTTACACTGTGATAATTCATAATAAATAATTTAAAATGAATTAATAACGCTGTTATATTTTCATTATATTTTATTAAGACTTTTTCATTATATTTTATTAAGACGTTTTCGCCTTCTTCTACATAACTACTGTTAAGATTGAAGTGGGTGAAAACGTTAGAGTCTAAATAGAATATAATGAAAATATAACAGTGTTATTAAGTCTTATTAAATTATTAAATATTGATATTTTCAACCGACGGTACTTGGTGGAAATTCATGTTGAATTAATTTAAATAAAGCACTTATTTTTATTAAATTTTTATTAAATAAAAGAAATGATTTTTTTTTTCGCCAGCCTGATGATGAGAGCGGAAGCTCTTGAAAGCCGGCTCGCGTCCAATAAAAAGTCACCGTGGATATACTACAAATAAGTGTTTTATTTAAATTAATTATTTAATATGTAGATATTTTAAGATACATACTCGTACATTTAAAAAACTTAACGCTATATACAGTGGTACATCCACACATAGTCAGCCACAAATTTTCAATGTAAAAATTAAATCGGATATTAAAATTCGACAATAAATAATAATGATGCATGGTTTGAGCTTAGGATCCTTGGTATAAAATATTTAATAGATTAATTTGTAACACACATTCAAACATCCAACTCTCATATTTCACCGAATAACAGCTATAATTACGATTCTACGAAATAAATAATTAAAAAAGAAAAAATTACAGTATATTAAATTTAGTGAAATATTTTTATCATTACTGCTACTCATAAAACATTACACGGCTCCGCAGAGTAAAAACAAAATAAATAATCCAAACTTATGAATAATTCAGAATGGCGTTATGTAATTTGACCTTTTAAGATATTCAATATACAATTTATCTTGAAAATTGTATCCCTAAATGATAATTGTCCGTTTTAAATATTCAAACCCCATAACAATAAAGCATGTGTTGAATTTTGTATAGTTTTTTTGAAAACGATGACATTTGTTTAACCTAAGTGCTTTCTTTATACCTACTCATAAATAAATGACATATTCGAGGGAACATTGGAGACAAATTGCAACAAAAATGTTTACACGACCTCATAGAACAGCTGTGGCTAAATAAGAGTATCTTTTTAAAAACAACCCGAAAACTAAATTTATTCCAAGTGACTCAGACTTTTAGATGAATCTGAAGGTTTATCAAAGAATATATGAACCTCCCTCAATTACGATTTTGGCATTACAAACCGTAATTGAAAAAAAACTGACGTCAATATTTAAATATCTCAAACTCTAAAAAAAATAGCTTAGAGCATAATTATTGCAATAATGGTTTCTGCTACGAAAGGCAATGGAACAAAAAAACCTTTAAACGATTTGCAATGTGTAGACTCGGAGCTGAACTGATAAGTTGAGTATAAGGCATAAAAAACCTTTGTAAAAATATATTCTCATAAGTAAACACTGAGATAGAAACAAAAATATTCAAGCTTTTTAATATGGAAGGCTGTTAGGGTAAAAGTTAAACAGGTCAAAAAAATCTGTGTTCTATTTAAAATACAAAAAGAGTACATACAATATAACTTTGCGATACACTCTCATCAAATGGGTTTTTATTATATTTATCAATTCTACGGGGAAATGTACAAAAAAGAAACTACTAAATGAAAAACAAACGACCGACATACTCGTTGTAACGATATTAACATCGTATTTTGGATATTTGCAAACGAAAAAACTTTTCGGAAATGTAAACAATAAAAGAGCAATTTAATTATATTCCTCTGTACACATCCTAAATAATATACACAGACATGGCCTCATAAATCGAGGGAACTTTCAGAAGTTACTTATGGTTTCTTCGTTCTTTTTTTACATAAATATATTATGAGTGGTTCCATATTATTTCCTTCAATTTTGTCTTTGCAGCAATCTACTACTTCTGGAGCAAATTCAATATTTGCACTTCTAATACTTATCGAAAAACGTTCACGTTTTCTGTTCGTAATTTATTAAGTAACGGACAGAGGCCAGTACATTCAGAATATAGAAATATTCTCTAGCACGGAAAACGTCAATTGTTATCCTGTATTGGAATAAATCTAATTATCATGTAGCAATAAGAAGTCTTAATAATGACGCTTCATCATCTTGACATACTAAATACGAAAACGTTATTGCAATAAATTGAACGTACTCACATAGAACTTACGCTCAAGAGTTCTCGTATTACGATACCTACGAGTAGGTACTAGTTAAATCACAATACCTTCCGTATAGATACATAGACAAACAACAACTACTACAACTGAGATGCAATACCTTTTCGTTATATTAAATTAGTATTGCGAGTACAAATAATAAGAAGCGTAATCCAGCGACGTAAATTGCTGAAGAAATACAAAATGAAACAGACGTGAAAAATTGCAACGAAACGTCTATGGTATGGTTGCGCTACTGAATTTGAGATTGTGGAGATTAAATCTCTATGGTAGAACATCAGTAGATTCTACCGAGAAAAATGATACTACCGAGAAATCCTCGTTATTCTTCTTCTTCTGTAAGTGCCCTATCAGGCCTCTCGACGTTGGCGATCACTCTAGCTTGGGTGTCGCGGTCGAAATTTTCACTTTGACATCCAGCAGGAGTTCTCTGTCTATTCCAATTTTTCTTAAGACTTTGAGATTTGCCCTATCAGTCCAAGGAAAACGAAGCATTCAGCACATTTCAAGTGCTTCTAAGCGATTCATCGATATTATGGAGATGAAAACCCTATGGCAGAACATTAGAAGACCCAGGTATTCCACGTAATTATGGAATGATAGCAGCCCTACTGAGAAATACTCTGTATTATGGAAATGAAATCCCTATGGTAGACCATCAGAAAACTCAGGTGTTCTACGTAATTAGTTTTATTCTTCAGAGATGATTTTTTCTTCTTAATAAAAAAAAAATATTGCTTACCATAGTGTAGAAAAATATTACGAGAAAAGATTCATTGTTTTCGCTTATTCGCTGCTAGTAATATGAGTGAAGACTTATCATCAGAATATTAATTTTCAGCATGATCGGAAAATCTGCTGTTCTTAATAATAACTCTTGGACACAACAATTTAGACAGATTCTAACATTTTTAATGAAATTATGTAAAATCTAAAAATCGAAATAATACAAATGCTATTTCAAAAAGTAAATATAAAACTCAAAAACACGTTAACACTTAAAATCTTGTTTAAATTTACCTGAGTGCCCATAATTTTGATTTCGAATTGCTTGATCGGCCTTTTTATCCTTGATAACCCATTATTCTAAAAAATATATAAATTTACTCACAAAAATATTTAACGGATAGGGATTAAAATAGAATTTCATAATTTTGTATTAGATATCAGGGTTGTAGTAAAACATTAGTATGCCGGAAATTTATGAGTTGTCGTTGATCAAAATTTATTCAAAATATAGAGTGACAGAGCAGTGAGGGATGGGGGCAAATAAACATAATAAATTGTTTATCAGTTATACCGAGGCGGGGGACTGGGACACTCCACGACATAATGTCAACCGAAGATAATGAGGTATTGTTGAAACAAGAGAAGCGGGAATTTGTTGGTAGGTAGGCGGAGGTACACAGTAGGTAAGTCAAATAATGAAAAGTACACAAGATAATTAATTTGATATCGCTTGTCAACAGGGAGTATTACACAGTATGTACAGTGGACTATCTGCATGTAACTAACATTATAAATCGACATCTATATGCTTAAAAAAATACCACAATTAGTATTAACAGCATACATCATCATGCGTCAAACATTAAGTAGATTGTCAGGAATTTGCAATTGGCAATAAACCCGTTCAACATATTTTCATACAATAGTGTCTTATCATTTTATTTTTATCATAGAATTGAAAACGTTAATATTTTATAAGGCATGTTCTCCGAATTCAATTGTTTACAGATCACTCGAAAACTTGCAGAAAAAAATGAGAAAACTTGTAAGAACAATCAATTTATTATAAAGACTTCCTTCTTCGCCATAAAACGCACTTCTTAGAAGGACGAGAAGAAAGGAAAATTCTTTTATTCGGAATAGTTTTGCGCAGATTGTGTCACCTTCACCGATAAATTATTTATTAAAACTACTTTTGAGACGTAAGCATCGTTTATCCAAAAACAGTTCGATAATAATAATTATTTTTTGCCTGGAAATCAATACGTTACATTGATATAAATGTAATACGATTCCGATGGAACGAACTCAAATAACCATCAAAAATAATGTGATTGCATTAAGACTCAAGATATTCTTAGCTCATTACCAAAAATACAGTAATATGGGTCTATATTTCGATAAAGTGGTAAGTTTACTTTCTACCTACGAAAGGGTATAATTATTTTATTTAAGGACGAATCTCACCAACAAACGAATAAATATCGATCAAAAATCTATCAATCTATCAACCATCACAGCATATTCCACCAGTGGTACGGCCACCAAACTAACCATGTGTAATAAACATGCAAATCATTCTCTCCGTGCCAAAATAATTGAGACATTTAGAATTAATAATTGAAGATGTTTAATATCTTGACCGTAATGTTTTATCAACACCTACTTTCTTCCAGGATAATCGGAAAACTTACAGAAAAAATGGGAACCCTATTCCCTGGCAAATACTCCACGTAACAAATAATTAATAAATTTAAAAGAATAAATAAATAAGTCTAGTTAAATAGCTATTATGGCGTTAATTGTTTGACACGTACAAAAGACATTGGTGATAAATGTTTTGTGTTACATAAGAGCATTAGTATTTTTAAGACACAAGGACTTGACCTTTGAGGTCACACGAAGGCGGATAGTGTTATGATTTACGGAGCACCGGGCGACTTGACTCATTGAGACCTAAAATAATATTTCTTATAACAAGCCGACACATACATACTGTCACTACTGTACCATATCAACCTCATCACATATAAATTTTGTAATAGTCTGAGTCATTAATACATATTCGTAGGTAAATGTATGACAAACTGAAGAAAAGATATTTATATTTCTACGTAAAATATCGTAAAATTATATATGTTGTGTATATGGGTGTGTCTTCCTCGGTGTGAAATTAACCACCAAGGGTACATCAACGGAGTATTAATTTTCAAGTGGGTTTGGCAGGGGGAAGTCCATAAGATCAACCTCATGTACACTCTTGGATTAAAAAAAAACACTTGCTCTGGACTGACTGAATGACAGGAGAACTAATTTTCTTGAAACATCTAGGCGAGTAAGTAGTAGGAATCCCTCCTTAACCCAATCTTTAACTTATTCACTGTGTCGGTGTTTAGGTAGTAGAATTCCATATCGAAATAAACAAAACAAGTGTTTTATAGTAGAATAAAACACTTGTTTTATTTATTCCCATCTTTAACATTTAGCTCCTCCAGATCTCGGTTGATGCCATTTAATAGTCTTTGCCTTAGTCTGCCCAACTATTATTAAAAATATTGACTACCACTTAATCATTCCGCAAATGTAGTGAAGGTACATTATTGCATTAGTTGTCGAGTTACAATACTAATAATATGTTCAAAACACGAATACAAATCCCTACGGTAAACACTACAGCTGATGTTCTATAATAAACAAACTGCTGTGCTGGAAAGGTTAATTGCGGAGCCCCATTTCAATGCATACAAACTTCAACACATTTATCATAAGACAACATATACGAGTACACACTCTCAATGTGGATGTTACACGACATAACTAACTAACTTCATAAAGACACAATCGTATTAATATTACAAATCTACTGTGTAGGAGCTACAACATACTATGTACATACAACTGTCCGAGATACAACTGACCAGGACACGGTATTAAGTGAAAAATTAAGGACATTTAAGTGACATCGAGGCCACGCGCTTATCTTGTATTCACTACTTACTCTGCCTATAATAGTCGTCCTGATAGGCGACATCTAGCGCGACATCAGATCTACACAACTCTGATATCAAGAACAACAAAATTATTATCAAAATCAGAATCAAGATAAGTCAAATTACTGGAAAGTCTCCGGAATGCAAAATAGATAGATCTCCTCTCATTTCTATAAATGTTCGAATGTCCTGTAAAAAGTTGGCGCTTGTTAAACATCACGTATGAGACGATTGACATCATCAATTATCCAGTAATGATGTACGCCACCAATCCTGAATGTCATACTTATATGACTCGAAGAAGATGACCATCAATATACATAGCTTTAACCTACTAGCTAACCCACGTGTAAAAGTAGCTGTCATAGTATAGACAGATAGATGAACTTTACGGAACCAATTAATGAAAATAATTTAAAATAAACTCAGAATTAAAATTTCAATTCAGTTTAGCCCTGCCTCCGGGCCATGACCTACCATGGCCGATGTGGAAAACCCTTAACAGAATCAGAACAGGAGTGGGACGCACTAGAAAGAACCTCCAGAGATGGTGCTTGGCTGAGAGCACGGCGTGTGACTGTGGAGAGGAGCAAGACACTGGACACCTCCTGACATGCCCAATGTCTCCCAGACAGTGTCACTGGGAGGAATTCGTGGGACGAACTCACCTAGGGGGAGCTGCAAGAGAGGTCGTTGCTTTCTGGGAGGGAATGGGAGAGAAGATGTGAATTTGGTGTTTTTGTTATTTGTCGTTGCTGACCGACACGAAAAGAAGAAGAAGAAGTTTAAAGTACGACAATAATTTTAATAATCAAATAATTTTTAATTAAAGTATTTAACTAATTTATGATTCGGCCCATAGCTATAACGAGTGTACTTGGCTTAATGTTTTTTTACATATATTGTTTCTGGATGCACTACTTACAAACATTTTGTTCTAAAAGTAATCCTTGTACAGACAGTGAATGCGAATTTATAAAAAAAAATAGGATTAATTTACGTTCGTAAAATGTACAATGCCAAATAAATCATCAAAAAATACGGCCGCATCCCATGCATTAGACTATTAGAGCATTCTCATAAATATTTTACGATTCATACAACTGAATACTGGCGTGATAGTACTGGGGGTACCTACGTAGTTAACATTTGCAATATGATTTGATATGATACGAAGCATATTATTCCCATTAAGTATTTATCCAGTGTATATATTATATATATGACAAACTTGCAAAATTGCATTTCATATGAAACACTCATACTTGGTTAATATTAATGGATTTCAGGCAGTAATGGAAATTATTTATTATGTTATCTATAAATATACGTAGGTATATCTAGAGTGGTCAATAAAATCAATAGTTGCAGATGCAATACACCTAATTCACAATAAACTAATATAAACATGTGTAGAAGCAAAGCAATCTCTGGAAAAGTACTCGATTATTCATAACTCGAGCAAAACTGTGACATCAAACATAAACTGTATATTTACAGGCAGTTAGTCAATATATTTCATATCTAATAATGAAAACTAGTGAAAACTGGTCAGAATCAAAATTCCCCACATTTGGGATATCCCGAGATGGTATAGTACAATTGTTATTTATATTAATATAATATGAATGTATGGTTCTTTCAGTTCTTTGAGTGACGTAACGTAAGAAATATGAATGATCACTTTTTTATACCGACTTCAAAAAATATCTGTAATTTTGTGTACTAGAAAAAAATAATTCTCACGAATGACAGCTTTAAGATACACACACGTATTAAAATTTTAGATTTAAAAGATTTATAAAATACGTTCATATTATAATTAAAAAGGAACAACAAAAAATTTAAGATAATTTAATCCTTGAAAAAAATATCTACACATATACATACACAAAACTGTACTCTCATGTGAGCTTCTGTGGTAATACAAATACGAAAATTTAATTCTGGTGCAAAGGGGATATGGCAAATAATAATAATAATAACTCTAGTCCGGGAAATTATATTTGTGACTGGGAAATTTCAATGTGTACCTATTACTTACCTAAACCCAACAGTCTGCGAAAGGGATTTTCAGTGATGAGAGATTTTTTTTCTATTTAAATTGCTAGAACGAAACAAACTATATAATAATTTAACACACAATCTCATATTATATTTGCCATCTTTTGTATGTTGCCTACTTTGAACACAATGAAGATACCTTTCTATTATTTAAGTAAAAGAAAATTGCTACGGGTTTTGTTGTATTTTAAAAGCCTCAATGATCCAAGTTGCAACCGTGTTTATTATTATTATTTAATATTATATTTTATTTTTATTCGTTTTAAAAAAATGCACATATGTATATGTGGTTTTAGCTGACCATCGCTTACTTCAAAGAAAAATCAAACAATATTTTGGACTAACAAGTTTCTTATTGAAAATAAAGGTATGCAAATGTTAACATGAAATGGTAGTTTTAGCAATTTCATTCAGTACAGGTGATTTAATTCTTCGCATTTACTGCAAACATCTATTTGGGGGCGGCCAAAACGTAAAAATCGCACATCTACCATAGTTCTTTACATTATCAATAAATACGTGATTTTCGAGTGGTCTTTAAAAACAACTTTGCACACGCGAAAATCACGAATTTATTTATAATGCAGGGAACTATGTTTGATATGTAGCAATAAAATAGAAAATGAAAAAAAATGCGACGTATGTAGTTTTTGCAGATCACGATTCAATTATCCAATCGTCGTAGTAAGGAATATAAAATTCCTAGTTATAAAATTTAAATGATAATCCATTTTGCACCAAGCATGATCATTGTGCTCATTTTAATTGGTCAAAAGTTGGTTAAATTCATTCTAAGAATATAAATGATGTCACTGTGAAAGGCACGAACAACGGAGTATAGGAAATAGCCGTAAAAATGTAGCATAAATGGCATGACTTGCCATTCTACGCACCTACGCAATTCTGGCATAGTGTAAAAGGCGAACCTAAAATAATATCACGCCAAACTAATTGTCGATGAAAGGTCGAGGCTAGGAGAGTACTTTCAAGCCTCACTATAGGACCACATAATTATTATAAGGTAGATATTAGAGATTCAATAAATATCCGGTAGCAATGCGATGTACGGCCATGTTCGGTTACAAAAGAGTAGGTAATTCACTATCTGATTCAAAATCCTTAACATAATGATATACTTTCGATTCAAATATTTCATAAATCTAAGATTTCTTTTAAATCAAATATAACTCGTTTACTGATTGAGGAAGATACAATAAAAAAACCAATCGTGTACACATAACTATTACTTATAAATACTACTTCAGTACCTACTTACTATTTCAAAATATAATGTCAACTTATGGTCATAACAAACAACTAACCTTAATTTAAAAAAAAACACCCCTATAGGGTAAGTCGCTCTAAGTTAGTGGTTCTTAACGAGTGGTACGCGAAAGATTTTTAAATTCCTGTAATATCAAAATGATACAAACGTGTATTTTCTCAAATTCGTTAGGAGCAAAAAAGAGGTTACTGACAACAACAAAGATATCAAAGTAGTTCATGACCAAAAAAATGTAAACCAATGCTCTAAACCAGTCATGACAATGACCAGAAATCTGTCTATCCCCACCGATTTAGTATCTAATCAGATATATTATTTTAACTGATATCCGGTTAATTTACTATCTGTTTCTTCATTAATAGGTATGTACAGTACAGTGTACACCTTCACTAGTATGTTGGCTGAACAGGTTAGAGAACATAAACATTATTGTCTGTAGCTACTGCTGTAAGCTGTGCGTGTACATTATCACTTAAATATCATTCGCCCCAACTTAATGGAATTGAATTAATATGATTATGTTATTATCAGATAGTAATACATCCACGTACGGGTAACTTATGCTCTCAAATAAATGACCTTCCATTATTATAATGTTTAATTTACAGGACACAGATATAGGAAATTATTGAAACATTCCTATTAAATCGCTATTATACGAGTATAACTGTGACAATAACATACAAATTGTACGGTATTACGTTACTATGAGAAAAACATCACATGAACAATATTACGATTTTCCTCCTCCTCATCTTTGGAGCAGAGTGCAGTCAAAAACAGACAGGACAACTCTTCAACAAGTCTTCTCTTCTTCAACAAGTCTTCTCCATTCAGAGCATTTCTGCGATCTTCAGACATTCTTGTGAATCTATCTATCGAGAAAGAAGTTCATCCAAGCCGTCAAAAACTTTGTAGATAAAAACCAGTGTCCTAATTGGCCAACTATCATTATTCATTTTCAAAACACGAAAAATGCATTTTTGGCTTTATATCATTGCACATTCTGAAAAATATCCCAGCCTGGACCATCATCTCTCCTGTACTGCAGAGACTTCGAGTCTTTTCTGTGGCACATGGAAAGCGATAACAAAATGTAACACTATTAAAGTGTCTTATACGATTGTTATCTTCTGAATTAAATAGATAATTATACTTCATTGCTATTATGGTACCATTATAAAATTAGTTTCATAATAACCTAACCTACTATTTACTGCTTCAGTAATAATTCAATAATTCAGCATAACACAATACATCCATAGATTCCCACCGCGAAACAGCATATATGTAGGTACGATAGATACTGTAGGAAGGTGTATGGAATTATAACGAGCACGTGCAATCAACTGAAAGTACACTAAGTCTCTTCCAATAGGCTTTGAATTATTCCGAACATTATCCTGAATGAGCCAAAGACATAATTAGGTACAAGTGGATATAAAAGCACAACCTACGAAATTCGCATGATTATTACTAAATATCTCCAAACATTAATATAATAAATCGATTTATTTTACAAGTAACCATTGTTTGACGTAACATTTACATATATAAATTTAACACACAAAACTCACTCAATGCATCGTTAAAGTCTTAGAAAAGGATGGGTTCGAGACCAACCGGAGAGAAAGTTCTATCCCAGGTGCCGGCAAAACTCCCCTTTCACGACACAAGCTTTTAGCTTACTGTGAAAGATGTATGAGGTTGTATTTTGGTTTATAACAAAACCCAGATATATCTTTTCGTTATATAGGCGGCCGGTGTGGTGCGGAGGTAACGCTCTTGCCTTTGAGTCACGAGGTCCCGGGTTCGATTCCCGGCCAGGGCAAAATGAAAAATGAACTTTTTCAAACTGTCCTGGGTCTGGGTGTTACATGTATATATGTGTTTAGTGCATTGTATATATGTGAATCGTCGTGTTGGTACCCATGATACAAGATGCATATCTTAGTTTGGGACTAACTCGATCTGTGTGAATTGTCTATGCGTTTTATGTTTTTATGTTTTTTTATGTTTATAGTCGACAATTTTAAGTCTCATAGATTCATGCGTTAAATTTATATTAATTAAACTGTTGAGAAAACAGATGCAATATATACTATACTTTGACTGTTTAAATTCATTATCATAATATAATAAATAAGCGTATTTGTTTCTTGGAAAGTTTAGCAATATGTAGAGTGTCAGTTTTGCGCTTATAACCTAAAGAAGTAATATTAATATGTTTGCGGGAATTAAAAACTTTTTGTATTATTATCCTCCTTGAACAATCGCACGCTATCGCGTTATACAGATGACATTGTAACAATATAATATGACATAATATTCTTAAATTGAATCGGCAATTACACCGTATTAGAAAAGTTTTGTTACAATCTGACTTTTTCTAAATGAATAACATGCATTATGTGAAATAATTGTGGTGATGAAAATTTTATATGTCTTCTGTGGTACCCACTAAGTTTGTAAAAATTTAACACTCGTATAATTTTTGTATTATTGTGTAAATTGTCCATATTATATGTATGTATATTTAGTACTTCTATAAGAATATTAATCGGGAACTAACATTCAAATCTTCCATTTTCGAAACAGATATTATCATTTCACATCAACATGAATTTCCACCAAGTGCTCTCAGTCCACAATATGATTATATTGAATATCGATTGTTTAGAGCACAGATGTTGTAAGTGCAATTTTTACCGTAAATTAGTTATTATACGCATGCGAATCTGTATCATCTGAAGTATGTTCCGTAGGAATATTATTGCATAACTCGGTGTCATTGATGAGATATTTAACAAAAACTATGTATGGTAAGTACTAAATGGTATGGCATCTCAAACTTTCAACTTCGATTATCTCAAAACTATGAAAACTGCACTTACAACATCTGTGCTCTAAGCCATCGATATGTACTATAACCTATTTTCTCACTAAAGGAAATGCAAACGAATCCTTATAATAAACACAATGTTCTATGTTCAATCTACGCCATCAAGAGTATTTGTTTATCTACATTGTCATCCCATCATCCACAAATCGAGTAGCCAATGAACGACTACTGCATGTAATGAAAATGCAAGTCATCCACTCCATGCCATAGGAATTTATAATATACCTACATTCAGGATGGGTGACATTTCTCATCGCAAAATTCTAGATGTCAAATGTCTTATGGTGACGTTTTACGCACACCTCCCTTTTCTTTATAACACAAATATTTCTCTCGATCTTCTTCTTTATAAACACAATTAATATTCCACGAATATAATAAGTCAAACTTGAAACAAAATACGAATAGGTACGATATTGACATTGCCTAATTTGCACGACACCATACATACAGAATATAGAAATTAAGATTTGTTTTGAATTCAAAACATTTCCATTAAATTATTAGAAATGATTAGCGATTTTATATAATTACTTACTGCTTATTTCAAACATAAACAATAAAATACATTGAATAGGTACTAAAATATCATTACAATGCTTGGTGAAAGATTGATTAATCTGCGATAAATATTCTGCCAAATATAATATTTGCCTACAAGTTAGTAGGTACATAGATACAGTAGAATCGTGCTTAATAATTATGTTGTGTGATATGAAACACTAGCCTGGCACAAATCATCCTCGTAGGATGCTATGCCATAAATAAAGAAAAAAAGATATGAAACACTACACTAATAATGAATTTGTTTAACAAATGTTACGTAAAGTTAAAATATACAGTTACCTTGGCTTGTAATTGGTAGTAAAACTTGATAGAGGTTCAGAATAAAACCATTATTAACTCCTCCCAAGCGAAAACTTAATTAATTGATACGTTAAAATTATTAGTCTCAATATAATACCGTTGAGTAAATTACTTTTTAGAGTTTCCAAATATTATTCACAGACTTTGGTATAAAAACTATACGCTAATTATTTATCGACATAATTATTACAATACCTTCACACTCCGTCCCTTATGGCGAGAACTATAATAGAACTGCATACCAAGAAACTATCTCCATTGATTGAGTTGGCGTTTGTTTTATAAAACTTCATATTAATACATGGAAACAGATACAAACTGTTTGAGTTTTACTATATTTAATAATAGGTAAAGTGACCTGGTTTCGATTTTCAAAGTCATTATCAGCCATTGAGTTCATCAATGATTTTGTAAATCGAAACCTGGTTACTGTACGTATTATTAAATATAGTAAAACTTAAGTTTGTGTTTATTTTCATATATTATCACCATATTTATTTTATATCACATATTCATACACGCTAGTCGTTTTTCATAGTCAATATACATTCGTGAGAATTTCATTCACGTGGTAAAATCAGCCCGCCTTTCAAAATCATTCAGCATCATTGATTTCGCTGCATTTTTGAAACATCTTAACTTATTTACGTTCATTCAACACATAAAACTCGTCTTCGTATCAACACACATTCAACCTTTGCAGGTTTTTCTTAGCATCTAGATTTAAATAAATAAGTAGTATATAAGTTTTAAATGTGAAAATGCCTATTGAGTCACAAATTAAAGGGATATGCACAAAAGGAAATACTACACACAATGCGGCAGTTTTGGATTGATTGACAATCTTATTTGATACGCAAGAGAAGGTACGTAATTCAAAGAGATCCGACTTAAAAACGATACATAGATAACAACAACAATGAAACTATCAGAATGGTGTTAGTAATAACAGGGATAATGTTAGGGATAACACTTTCAGCGACAATTTTGAGATTCAGGTTCATGATGACATCATTGAGCACTGAATCGCGTAAAAGTGATATATTTCTGTGTGTTTGTGTTAATGTTGATGAGAGGAAAATTGATTTGTATATTGTTTTAACGTTGTGAATAGTTGTATTGGTTTAATTTTGTATTGTGCTGGTAGATTTTGTTGAACGTTTGATGAATGTACATGAGAACTGAAAGTTTGCTATTTGTAACTAATTCTTATGTGTATTAATATTTCTAGCTGATTCTTATATGTGTGTTAATGTTATAGTTGAAATCCGACCCTCCGCACAAGCATTTAGTTGCTTATGGAGGGAGCATTTTTACTGTGTGTAATATTATTTTGTTATTGTAATATCAATGTATACTGTGTATGAAATGAATGAAATAAAAAAATAAAAAATTGAAACAGTAGGTACAAAACTATCACAGCGATGGAGACGGGCGGCGTAGAACAGGTTGTAGATATTATATGACAAATACGAAATAATAATAATATTGACATGTAACCTTACTTAAAAGCGTAAATATGAATGTATACTTGATATATTCATCTATATCAGAGTAATGGGACAGTGTCTATTCCGCTTAATTGGGACACTGCTTAATTGCGACAGCCGCTTATTTGGGACAAATCTCAAAGAATAGAAACCAAACCAAGAAACCAATAATATAAATGTATATGTTTAATTGGGACAATCCTCCGCCTTATATTGGAGGGCAAGATAGAGGGAAGACGGGGAGTTAGCAGAAAGCAGATGTCCTGGCTGCGCAACATTAGGGAGTGGACCGGAATCCGGACAGTGGATGACCTGTTCAGAGCAGCACAGGACAGGGAGGTTTTCGCCGGAGTGATCACTAACGTCGGGGGGACCTGACATGGCACAGAAAGAAGAAGAAGAATTGGGACAAATATTCCGCTTAATTGGGACAGTAAATTTAATCTGTGCTGATTTTGTAGAAGTGAAATGTTACATAAACAAAAGACAGACTACACTTGACTCATTTTTGCATAGAATGAAATTTTATGTACCTACCCATTTATTATTTTAATTAGGAATTTATTTATTTTTTCTTAAAAGTTTATATTACATATTTATAATTTATATGATAATTTATATTACCTATATGTAGGTAATTTACAGTTTCCAAGAGTTTATAAAATAAATATATTGAAAAAAATATTCATTGTTTAATTATATGTGTGTATTACTGGTTAATGGCCTTAGTTGCCAAAACCAAATAAATGAATTAAAAAAAATATGAAATTCGCTTAATTGGGACAAAATGCCCAAGTCCCGATGTGTCCCAATTAAGCGAAATCGACTGTATATTAAAACAATGAAGTGTGTAGCAATGTATGGATAAAGTATTTCTTAACAATATACATGCTCTCATTGTTATCCATGTATTATAACAATTCGCACATATGTAATGCGTAAGAGCCACCCTCAACGAACGTAAGGTGAAATTTACAAATTTAATTTTGAAACGTATAATACAAACGTCACAATAAGAAAATGAATATAAACACGTATTAAATTTATGACTGTGTACATTAATGTATAAAGTTTCTATACTCGTGTACAGGTATATTAAATTTCTAAACAAAGAAATATTAAATATGTAGTTATTTCATCGAAACGTTATAACTATCTTCTATTTACATAGATTGAAATAAAAATATGATACTCTTATATACCATACCAACATAATATTAATAAATGAAATATTTTTTACGTCTTTGAGTTATTTCTTTAATATTCCTCGTATCGATTTACCGAGGATTTAATTACGATGATAAAAAAAATAATACATTACAGACCACTTCAAAAGCAAATTCATACAAATTAAATTCCATGAAGCGAAAATGGTTCTGCCAAGCAACCCCCTTTAACATTTAGTGCGTGTTAATTAATTTAATAAATAGCGGACTTAAAGGGAAATTACAAATATGATTCAATAACCAATTTCAATTCAAAATAATTGCACGTCTCATTTGAATTTATTTGAAGAAGTAAAGGAAATAATTATTGATTTATGCAAATAAGCGACTGATAGACCAACCCCATTAAGTACGGTACACTGTATAACACAGTATCTATTGTACTAGGATTAGGCACATGTCAAAAACTCTTTATTTATTGAAATGATTCATCCATACCATCACTGCATTCACTACAAAATGGTTAGCCTGCGGTTTAACCGTATCTAAAATCATTCATATCGTCCTCTCCGTGTCGATAAAAGTCAAGACATTCAGAATGAGTGTCAATCCCCATCGCTGAATTGAAAATGCTTAATATCTTATACGTTATATGTTATGAATTTATACTTTCATAGGATACTCGAAAACATACAAAAATACTCGTAATAGGAGACCTATTTACTGCCAGACTTAAGGAAAAAAATAAATTATTATTAAAAGCAAAATAAAGATATTATATGAAACCCATCTCACAAATATTATGTAAAATCACTAACCCGATAAATTATTTGAACCAAAAAGCAAACTACTCGTAAGCAAAAATAATATTCCAACCTAGCTAACACAATATGGTGAATACTCACATATCGATAAGCATATAATTCACACAAAATAACTTGTGAAGAATATAATACTAGAAAATGAAAAAGAAAATCTGTAGCAGAGAAGATAAAAAGATAAGAATAGGATGAGAAAGGATCGAAAGAGAGTCAAATGGGATACGTAAATATGCGTATCTAGAAAATCCATTTGATAACAAGATACTCCCCATACTTCTAGACAGACAGCCAGGAAAATGCACAAGAATTAGGGGAAACTAATACAACGAAAGTCGAATATTCACATTTAAATAACAAATTTGGCATTTGACCAAACGAGACAGGTTAAAAATTTACCGAAGAAGACAGTTGCATTTATGCTTATAAATAAATGTATAATTCAAATGATCTAGAGTTTGTGTGTTCACATTGTGAAAAGACATTTTTAACATATTTGATATCAATAAAACACTGTTTACTTTTCACTATTGATTTAATACTCGAGCACTTCCGTCAAGTTAACTTGACATTTTCAAGAGAACTAATACAAAATGTATAATTGTTTATTATTGACAACCTAAATTCACTTGCATGTTATACGTATATACCCAAAGGATATTTGCATATCGTTTAATTTATTCTTAATTCTAACAGTGGGCGTATTTACAGCCGTGTCCTTAAGAACTTGTTTTAATAGGTAATTTATAATGAAACATGCCAAAATAATATTAAGAAATGGAAATTGAATTG
Source organism: Athripsodes cinereus (assembly GCA_947579605.1). NCBI lineage: Eukaryota > Metazoa > Arthropoda > Insecta > Trichoptera > Leptoceridae > Athripsodes > Athripsodes cinereus. The sequence continues at coordinate 17,326,107 of OX388308.1, read as the reverse complement.
AATCAGCAAAAAATATATATTGTACGCACTAATACGTAGGAGTACTAGATTTCAACAAAAGAATAAAGCCGAAATATATTCTTCAGTATGGTTTCAATAAGGACAAGGGTAAATTGTTTAACCAAAGTTTTAAAGGGATGGTTTATTTTACAACATCAAAAAGAAATTCCACGGAAAAATATCCAACAAAACAATCGACCCGTGTTTCGGTGAAATATTTTTTAATATAAAAAAGCTCCCAGAAAATAAAGTAAATGGATCCATCTACCTTGTTATAAACGCATAAAGGAAAAAAATTAACTACATAATTAAATTTTCTGTACTAATACATAATATTTAGAGCGAATTTATTTTTTTATCGAAACACGTTTGTATAGGCAAAGTTAAACAAAATTTAATCAAAAAAACTAAAGATTGATAAAAAAATAATTTGAATATCGTAATACCGGTAAATATTTTTTCAAAATTGTATGTATCCCTGGAAGTCTACAGCGCCAGCATAAATCATGTTTCCCCAAGACGGATATGAAAAATGAAAATAAAAACGTTTCTGAGTTTTGATACGTGCTGTTGAAAGGTTCTAAAGAAGTTTCTGTAAATCTGTAGTATATCATTTACCCTGCAATGGAGATAAGAAGGATGAAAATGCAACGTAAAGGAAAATATAAAATTACTTGAAGTGTGAGGAGGCACAATACGCGAAAAAAATCAGCTTTGATTTAGGAATTAATGACAAGATGTACATTTTCACCTGTGAATATATATATTCATATATATTATAATACATAGATTTCTTGATAGTAAAGAAGTTATAATGCAAATCTTGTTTTGCTAACTTTAAGCCGTACTTCGCTTTCGCCAAGAAAATAACCGTCAAATTAATAATTCTATATTCTATACATTTAAATTACGATATTTTGACAAATTATCATTTATCATTATTCAGTCTTCTTACAAAGTTGGCAATTTGGCAAAACGTAAACTGTAATATTTTTGCTATTGAAAATCAACAAACATGTCGAATAGATTAGAAAATTAATTTCTTTTTTCCTTCTCCGTTAAGAAGGGACATTAAAAAGATATATTAATTTACCAAAGTAATAGCGTACTTACAAGTGCAATGAAATGTTTATTAGAGATTATACAATATAAAATGGAAATCGTAAGCAAGTAGTTTAGGCTCAATTCAAAATCACTTAGAGTTTTATCTACAAATCTATCTCATGTCACATCGTTGTAAAGGAGGCGGATATAATTGAATTCCTGAATACTAGACACATCCACGCATACATTCCTTTTCACACTAGGATGTTGGATACAATTTACATACATCACAACATACCCTTGTTTGTACATAATAATATTTCAAATTATTAACAAAATCAATTAAATTATTTGAGCCAAAGCAGAGTTATGGTAGTAATTATAGCCGCCATGAACCTTCACATAAAATTTCATAGATCGTTAAAAATGTATTTACGGTGAGGAAGAAAAGCCAGGTATTCGTACTTATATTATTATTTGCCGAGATACTAATCCTTTATTTGCTCATGAATTTCGTTATGAGAGGTTAAACACAAACCGATGCTTAACTAAAACAATATATTACTTACAAAGTTTGCAAAACGATCATCATTCATACAAGGTAATGTTATAAAAACCAACAGATCCTAAAATTTCACATTTTGCAGAATCACTTAATATGACTAGAGCTATATAATATGTAGTGTTTTTATGAGTTGTTTCTCGTGTATATAATTTTAATTTAGAAATAAAAATGACCTGATAAGTTGGGAGAAATAACTTCAGTAAAAAATCTTTCTTTTTTATAAATATGTTCTGCACTGCATATTCTAGCGACGAACTAAGTCTCGTACCATATTATGCGAAGGCATAAGCAATGTCTCTGCCCGACTGTACGCAGTGAAATGGAGTAAAACTTTCACCTCATATTATCTCCTGCGCAAAATCATATAATCTTTCGTCCATGAAATGGATATTGGTTTTCCATATGCATTTCGGATAATCTTGAAACTTGATTACAAATCATTCATATATGTACATATAACATTTTGGCCATAATTTCTACGGCTCAAAAAGACAGTTCAAAAGTTAAATATGTAAAGCAACTGTATACCTAATAGCAATAATTTACTATAAAATAAATCAAGATTAAATCATTATTCATTCTTTGAAAGCAAATTAATCACAAATTTTCTTTTGCGTACTCGTAAGGAGTATTAAATTCGAAATCTTGAAAATACTCGTACAAGGATTTACACCTGGTAGGTGAGTAGGTAGGTAGGTAAGTAGACAATATATTATATTCCATTGTTACAATAATAATATGTACATAAGATCGTTACCTTCGACCCATCTCAATTATTCATTTTCACCTGAGCGTGCCCACTTTGTACGCGACATTACACGGAATGCCTTCAGGTATGACAAATAATCACGATATTCTTCTGAAGACACAATGAGTTCTGAATTACACCAACTTCTCATTCAGATATAAATATAAAGGCAGAATAATTGCAAATGAAAATATAATGAAGGACTCCATGGAGAATATTACGACCCATTTCTACATTACATATTATTATTCCATAAAAATCTTTCCATTTCTCTTCCTTTGCAATGATCCATACATAATAAATAGCGAATTAAAATTTATATCACTTCCATTTCTTAAACAGACTATTAAAATACAAAACCTTCTCGACTTTAATTAAGTGTAACAATTAAATTATACATTCAGAATACTATTGTATTTGGGATTATATCTTTGAAACGGATTAATGTTGAAAACGATGATAAAGTTACACACCAAAGTAAGTATCGAAAGTTATAATTATAGGGTTATTTGAGAAAAAAATTACGCGTGCTTTTAAAAACATTACTACACATTGTTATATTTTGAATAACTTTTTAAATATTTTGAATTTTTTCTATCCATTCATCGTAAAATAATAATACTGCGATTTTACTTCGCGGTATCAATATCGTAGTATAGGTACTGATCATTTAACTTTGTATAGGTATATTGAATTATTATTTTCCTTTCTATCGATGCAAGGAGGTGAGTTGAAAAGTTTGAATGATTCGTACACAGTTGAAGTGGAAACTCTAAGATAATCAATCAGTTAGAACGGTGGCCTCCGGCAGTAGTTAGAATACTCGACACAAAACTATGATTAGTTTCGACATATTTCAATAAAGTTTCATTGTACTTGTTAACGTGTTTGACATAAAATATAATAATATTCAATCAAAAGTTTGCTCGTTCTAACTAATCAACCGTAGTAGTACTACGAGTAAACCTACGACATACATACACACTCGAATAAATTACACTTCAATACAAAAAGTACTAAGCCCCTTCGATCGTTTAATAGTAGGTATTATGAATGATTTAATAAACTTTCCCAGAAGGAACTGCATTGAGACTAAGAAAAAGACAGGATATAAATTTATTATTATACTTTATACATACGTAAGATTGTATATTTAAAATAGCAGTGATAATCTAATACGTGAAAGTTTATTCAAAATTCATAGAATTTTCAATATTCATTCAAGTTGTTACCCAGATTCTTTTACAGTTCATGGTGTCAGAGTGTGGAACCAGCTTCCACCGATAACCCGAACTTGTACGTCTTTTTATATCTTTAAGAAGGAGGTCAATGGTGGTTATTCTTCTTTACGTCTATACTTAGATTCCCTCCGTTTTCCTCGTCATACACGATAAGCAGTCCTAACCCTGGCCTTCATATCTTCCCTAACTTGTGTATCGCTTTGCATTTTCGCTCACAGATATTATCAAGTTATATTATTATAAATGTTTATTTATTTTATTCTTGCATATATTTGTATGTGTGTATTATCCATTTGAGGTGCACATTCTATGTTTATATGTGTACGTCTCAATCTTATTTGTTTTTATTTTGATGGTTGGTTGGAAGGTTTTACGCCTCTACGATAAAATCGTTCATTGTTCAAAATTATTTGTATATACCAAGTTATAATCCTATTACTGCTTATTATTTTTGTTTTGATATTTTGTACAATAAAGTTTATTATTATTATTCCTTAATCACTAACGGGAACAGTATTATGTACCAAGGTGAGTTAACTATGTATGTATAAAAAGTACACGACGAATTTACTTTCTTACTTACTTATTTCTGTACCTGAGAGCCATTAAGACTTAAGTGCATTTTTGACAAAAATGCCAAAGTTACGAAAAAAGTGAAAATAACACATTAGTCGTGAGTCTTAAGTACAGAAATGCTTAGGGTCTATACTGTAGGGTCTATGTGATAAGCTCTATATACTATGTACAGCTTATTACTAGGTAGTATAATGTTGAGATTTTTTCGATTAAAAAATTGAATTTGAAAATGACATTTTAACACTTAAGACTAAATGGCTCTCAGGTACAGATTTATTCTTAGAATTGAAAATAAAGAATTCTAGCAAATAGGACGAAGTAACAGCTCATACAATTAATTTACATAAAACTCATATTATTCATCTCCTCCAATTAAAATTTTACCATTATACTTCCCTAAATAAAAACAAGTCGCTGAATATATAAAATCATTTGATTCAATACGGTAACAATTTCGTACCACAATATAAATCTATACAGATACAAGCTAAAAACATTAGGGTAGTCGAGAGAGCAGATTAAAATATTCGTGTATTTTCCTTATCCATACAATTTATAATTCAAAATCCACCAGACTAAAAAGTAAAGAACTGCTCAATTTCATTAATTGAAGAAATCTTCAACGAGATAGAATGAATCTCAACAAATAAAGTTATATAACGTCGATGATTAGGTACTGCTAAAAACATTTTAAGAAAGAGTCGATCTTTTAATTTAAGAAAACGTAAAGAGTTTGATTTTTGGTTGACTCTTAATACAATTGTTGTATCATTGAAAACAAAAGTCAATAAAATCAATGACTTACATCAGACCGATGATCACGCTTAATAAAGCATGACTTCATGGTTATTACAAAGAAGTTATCTATAAAAATGTATCTACCGTCTGAAGAAGTATAAGGTCATCATGACAATATTACTTTAAATAAAATATTAGTTTATACATACTTCGACAATATTATTATTATTAATTCAACATACATAATTATATACACAGTATAAAGAAGGTCATTATTCACGTACTTACTATATAGGTAAATTAAAGATAAGTTATTGTACGAATCATCATTAATAGATAATGGGTACCTAGGTATAATCAAAAGTACTATTGTATAATAGATTTGTAATCGTGAACATAAAGAAAGTATTTAGAAAATGACGGTTTAATGGAAAAGTTATAATCAATAATTATAAGTACCTACGCAGATTGTAATGTCTACATACATATCTATTTAATATAGGTAATTATCAATTTCCTTTTATGACTAAATTATAATTGTGCCTTGTGCACCAATGATAGTTGGCCAAAATTCATTTTGTTATACTTTACAAGATTTCTGAGGGTCTGGACAACCAACTTTCACAAAACACCGTTTTTTACGATTACGGTAGTTCCATTCTTGAAGCCGTAAGAATAACTCCAATGCTTATATCCTTAGTCCCCATTAAGTGACTTAACTATCGCAATATGAGTCACTAAAATCAACAACAACTTGTGTCTCAAACAACCATAAAAAACGAAAAAGAAGAATAAACGATAATTTGACATAATTTTAATTGTCGTCTACCTATACGATTATATGATAAATGCTATACCCGCAAACAATAGATTAATTTGGCACATGTCGTGGAATTTACGTGTATATGAGCAATTTTATTAATGGCGAAAATTAAAACAAGAGCGCTAGTATAAACAGGAATGTGTGGCGATAAATTTCCTACGCCTACCGTGCAAATGACAATGAGAAGTTTCATAATGTATATACTATACATATTATGTGGTTGTAGTAAAAACATAACATGTTATAGACAGTTCCATAACATGAATTGTTACACGCCTGTGAATGACTAAGAACTCGGCCACTTGTATCAAATAAATCATAGGTCTCGAACATAATCATTATCCTGCCTTCGATAAAGGTAAGCAAATTTACAAAATCAATTTAACTCAAACCATGTCTGGGTTAGGGTTTCAACAATTTTCAATTGAAGTTTATGTAATTATTTTCTCCGTTTTGACAAAATATTTATGACACGGTTTAAAACAAAACTAACAATTTAACAAAAGCGAAATGTCATTAAAATGATACTGTGTTCGTTTACTGTTTTAATTAGTTTGTTTTTTTTTTAATCTGGGATAAAGAGATACATGAATACATGCTGTTACTTATACAGCCAGCGAACAATGAAAAAAAAAAGAGAACAAACGTGTTGTTGAATATTTTCCTATGTAGTTGCACAGTTTGTTCGCGATGCACAAAATGTCGTTGCATGTAGAAACATGTTTAGAGAAAAATTCTTTATTCGTTTCATAATATGGAAACAATAGCACCCCCTTCTCGCAGCATGCTGCACCTACAGTGGCAAAGTACTTACTAGCCTTTGAATACTTATCCATTGTCTAAAACTTGATACAAAAAACACCGAACGTTGAAACAATAGTACCTTCTCTACCCCCCATAAAAACCATTGATTATCCTAGCCTAAATTATACCTACACACTTCACAGTATGAAATTAAAGTTAACTTCCTACAATTTGATTTATTTATTCATTCTCTACTGTACATTGACTTAAAACAATTTTATAAAGAAATATGTTCATATTAAATATTATAATCAATACAGAGAGGGCGAATTTATCGCAAAGGCGCGATGTCTTCCAACTGACCCGAATTATATTTGAAATACGAACTAATTTCAAAGTAACGAATTATTAATGTAAATCACTCATGTAGGTACCAAACCGAAACTGAGACAATAGTAAGTAAAAACTAAATAGAAGTAAAACAGTAACTGGAGTATTTTTATTATTTTCAGGTATTACTGTGAAAGAAAAGGCCAAGTTGGATTTTAAAATAGTGAAGAATATTCCATTCCAAGTGTAATTAGTAGTGAAACGTCTGGAACGAGATTGGAGCAAGAGGAACAAGAGGAGTCACTCAGAAGTACCTCTGAAGATGGCGACATTAGATGGAGCGACTATTAAAAAATTAAAAAGTAACAAGTCGAACTTAACTGGAAGTGCAGCCATAGTTACCTGCTTCATTCTACTAAACTGTAAGTTTTAACTGAATTAATAATTCACTTTCAGAATTTTTCCAGGTTCACTTAACCTAACATTTATATAATTATTATTTTATAACATCTACCTTTCTAGTACTTATTCACGTTAATATTTATTTTATATTCTTCAGTTTCAATGAGAGAAAATTTTATATTTTTTGATTATTACACGAAAATTATATTATATAATAATAATAATAATAAATATATTTATTTCAAAAGAAGGTACACAATACAATATTATTTACAATAAACAATAAAAAAATAATCACAATAATCTTATATTCTACCTCCCTATTAGAGATATCTCGTGTATAGGGAGGGATATATTCATATTCAAACAAATTCGAGCGGGAAAGTATCGTATATTTTTTGTCCTTCTAAAAATTTACATAAAAGTCTTCAACTCTCCAATGAGTTGAGATAGTTTTTTTTTAAGTAGTACTTATATTATATGAGATTAATTGCAATTTGCAGAACATTTCAAATTAGTAGAATAATAAGAGAATCGTTAATGTACGATAAAAGCTAGAATGTGTTACGAAATACTTTATGTCTATTAAATAATAGCCGAGCCTGTCGTTTGCCAATAGTAAAACATACCTTGGCGCCATTTCTAACGCTGGTGGTCAAATAACATTTTAATCTAATGATAAAGCGAGCTCATAAAAAGTAATAATGTAAAAAGAAACATCGTTTACTTAAATGTTACTGAAAGGTTCTGACATTTGAAGTTTTATCGGCTCAGCAGTAGGAACAATCAGGATATCCACCCGCCCCCCTCTGTCGCAATGACCCACTGACCATCAATTGACCAATTGCGGTTAATGTCTATGCAGTGCAATATGTTACAATATATCCCTCGCAGATCAGATGCACTCCGTATAATTATCCTGCGGCCAACTCTCTAAGCTGCTACTACTACTAGACTGATATATACATTGTAACTGTCTACATAACGGACTACTATATAGCTACTCACTAAACATTAAATGAGCCAATTTTTTTCGCAACATAAATGTTTTTTATTGATTATTCGTTCCAAACTTCGCGATAATTTGAATTTGTTCATATAGGAGAATATAACATAATAAAATTCATAAATAAATTCTTAGTGTTGATCCTTTTTTTAATAAAGAGAAGTACAGTGTATAAATAAGTTTATTCCCTTTTTACACATGTCGACGAAAATTTACTAAAATATTAATGTACAATATTAATTTTTGTTACAATCCATTGGATTGGTTTGCAACGAGTTTGGATTTTCTTCTCCATTCCGATGTATTGAATATATTCTATATTATCACGGCATATCCCACAATATATATATGGTTAAATAATAGAAGAAGCAATATTCTTCAATAATACATTTTCAGATAAAATCCTTAACAAATGTTAAATACGCAACCGTAAACCAAATTTCATTCAATTTTACTATCAAAATTAACTCGTTTATAAATTATCAGAAACAAAACATATATATTTCTCAGTTATTATTTTAACACAATAATAATAACCATAATACCTTATTAATAATATTCACATTATTTCAATAATCAAATTTTACTTTCAAAGCATCGTCTCGTAATTTCATTAAAACGAAGGAGCAAACAGATAATATGAAAAAACATTGAAAGCATCTGGCGATGACACCTTCTTACAATACTATTCATAATATAATAGGAGGTTTCTGTGTTCGTGACAATGCTAGGAGGCATTGTTTGACACCATATACAATCACCTTAAACAACAAACACTATTCTATACAGAAACTGAAGATGAAAAACACAATAAAAAATAATCAATCATATCCATACAAATGCTCCAAGCCATTCGTAAATATGTATGTTTATTTAAATATACACAATGTAACAGGGAAACAATTGCTCTCTATGCAAACTTGCACCCATTCAACATGGTACTGAAAGTAGATACTATATATAGCGTGAAAACATATTTTTAATACTTAAAAAAGACAGTGATTATGAGATCTTTGATAAGTAAAAACATTCAAAGTATTTTGAATGTTTTATAGTATTCTACAATGCACATATGTAATAGTACATGCACGAGTACTCACACCCCACTAATGGTTGGCAATTCCCAAATATCTCAGGTTAGTAAATTCAGGTACCTGGGAGCAACCATAACGCCAGAGGGTGATCTCCGGTCGAAATTACCAATCCGCATAGGAGCAGCTAGCGGGGCTTTCAACAACATGAACAAAGTTTGGAAGGCGTCTGGACTCAGCATCAGGACAAAATGTCGCTTGTTCAATGCGTGCATCATCCCAATCCTTCTATATGGCTGCGAGTCTTGGCACTTAACCAAGGCTCAAGAGCGGAAGATACTAAGCTTTGAAAACAAGTGTCTTAGAAGGATTTTGGATGTCAGATGGTATGAACATGTTACAAATGATGCTGTGCGCCGGCGCACCCAGCAGAGACCTGTAATCTCCGTAATACAAGAGAGACGATGGTCCTGGCTGGGACATGTTTTGAGAATGCCCAATGATAGTTGGCCAAAAAGAGCACTGTTCTTCCGTCCGCAGGGGTTCCGTAGGCCCGGGCGTCCCTCTTTCACAATACACCGTTCCTATGACAACGATATCAGAACGCAAGGAATGTCGTGGGAAGAGGTGACGCAATTGGCACAGAGACGCTCTGAATGGAGGAGGCTGGTTTCTGCCCTGTGCTCCCGAGAGGAGCGTTGAGGGCGATGATGATGATGATGATGACAATGCACATCCGTTACTTGATTATTTAAATCGCAATCGATTTCGGTAAACCTATACCATTGATGAGCGATACAATACTGACTAATATTTTTGTTAAAACATCTACAAAAACAAAATAAGAGAAACTGTTCGATATTTACACATTAGTCTAGTATACATTTTTTCTTTTTTTTGCCGTGCTGGCATTAAAAGTATTTTACTTAGTTATGCATTTCATAGAATAGAAACTTTATAAAGATAGAATCAAAATATTCTTAAATCTAAAAGATAATATTTCACTCATATTTGTAGGTATATCTACTTTATTCATAAGAGAAGATAAAATAAATATTCCTATTAACAATAATAGTGTAATCTGGTTTAAAAACATATGGTTGTTTCTAAGTGAAACTCAAAGTTCGGTTTAAGAAAAGCATACGAGTTTTATAAGACGTAATGAAATATTTATACATTTCCGGTCCGGTAACTCTGAAATAGTGGATTAGTTGTGGCAATCTCTATTCTCAATATTGTGCAACGTAAATTGCTTCGAGTTAAACTGATTAGCGCAGAAAGGAAACTTTAGAAAACTACAATTACAGACTTAACAAAGTTCACTGGTCTTTGTTTTAGTGGAAATCACAAGAAACAAAAACAACTAGCCACGTCGGCTTTGATTCTACGATGTTGTTTTACACAGAGGAAAGAGTAATTTAACTAATTTTAAGACGATGAATTAGTTTCATATAGTTAAAAAACTGTATACCCATTCAATTTATGTTGTCATATTTATATTTGGTTATGTTTATAGCCTATCTATCAACAAATCTATTCTATATGTTATCTCCCACAAATAGAGTAGCCAATAAACTTGTACATGTTCATACAGATATCATTTATAGAAACCAATAAAAAGGTAGATCCTCCTCTCTCATTTTCTATGTCTATGTACAATGTACATATCTTGGAAATAGAGGAAAAACATATATATGTACTAGTGATGTAACGAATGTGTGATTTTGGATATTCGCGAATGCGAATGCGAATATTTGTTGCCGACATTCGCGAATGCGAATGCGAATAGCGAATATTGACTAGCTTAGATTTCTACAATGTTGCTTAATCATTAAAATTTCTACCCCCCGTCGCCGAATTTTCAAAATGGTATAGGAATTTAAAATATTTCAAAACTTCTCGGTTTTCTTAAAGAATATTTTCTTGCAGTACCTGTTTCTACAATGTACCAGGTAAGTATCCGGTACTTTTACCGAATACCCGATACTTTATTCTATCTATCTATCTATACAGCCACTTCTGTCCACTGCTGAACATAGGCCTCCCTCATATTTCTCCAGGCAGCTCTATCTTGTGCCTTCTGAATCCAATCACCAGCAATCCTCTTTACGTCATCTGACCATCTAGTGGGCGGTCTCCCTCTACTTCTCTTATCTTCTCGAGGTCTCCACTCCACTACCCTCTTTGTCCATCTTTGATCGGTGAATCTAGCGACATGTCCCGCCCACGCCCACTTCAGTTTTGTAATTCTTTCAACAACGTCAGTAACTCCGGATCTTCTGCGAATTTCTGTGTTGCGTATTCTGTCTGACAGTCTTATGTGGAGCATGTCCCTTTCATGTTTGCGCTGTGCCACTCGGAGCTTCCTGACGGCCGCTTTTGTGAGCGTAAGCGTTTCTGCACCATAGGTCATGACGGGTAGCACGCACTGATCGTATAATTTGCGTTTCAAACATTGGGGGATGTCGCTAGTGAAAAACTTCTTCAGGTTACCGTAGGCTGCCCATCCAAGACATATTCTTCTCTGCAGCTCTACGGTTTGGTTATCTCGTGAGAGTGTAATGCTATGTCCGAGATATTTATATTCATTGACTTCTTCTATTGTTTGGTTGCCAATGATAATTTTCCCACCAAGAACTAAGTTTGTCATCAATTTTGTTTTGCCTGCATTTATAAGGAGCCCCACCCTTTTTGTTGCTTCCATGAGCTCCTTTAACATGTCGCACGCCTCTTTTAGATCTTCTGATATTAATACGATATCGTCTGCGAATCTCAAATTGCTTAGGTTTACTTCATCCACTCTGATACCTTTATTTTCCCACTTTAGATTCTTGAAGGCATATTCCAGAACTGCTGTGAACAATTTTGGGGATATTGTATCCCCTTGCCTTACCCCTTTTTCTATGGGAAACTGGTTGGTGTTTTTATGGAGTTTTACACTAGCTGTCGTATTATCGTATATAAAGTTGAGAAGCTTAGTATACCTGTAGTCTATGCGGCATTGATGTAGAGCTGCTAAGATAGCATCTTTATTAATGGTATCGAATGCTTTTTGGAAGTCGACATATATTAGCACCAGAGGTCTATTATATTCTATGGTTTTTTCTATTAGTATCTTAAGGGTCAGAAGGTGATCACTTGTGCTGAAACCTGTTCGGAATCCGGCCTGTTCGTGTGGTTGATTGAAATCTAGTTTTTTCTCTAGCCTATTGGTTACTATCCGCATAAACAATTTGTACAGGTGAGAGAGCAGGCTAATGGGCCTATAATTACCAACATCGGACTTGTCTCCTTTTTTGTGTAACAGTATCATCTGTACATTGTTCCAGGTCTTCGGTGTGGTACCAGTGGTCAAGCACATGTTGAAAAGTATCTTTAGTCTTTCTTGTAGGGTCTTACCTCCCAGTCTTATACTCTCTATAGTGATTCCGTCCTCTCCTGGAGCCTTATTATTTTTCATTTTACTATAAGCAAATTGTATTTCGTCGGTTGTTATTTCTGGGATGTCCTCTGAACCCTGATTTATAACGCCTGTTTGTGGACTTATTTCTATGGGACTATGGCTCTGTGCGTGTTCACAACTATAAAGTTCTCGATAGAATTCCTCAACAATGTTCAATATTTCATCGGAGTCTGATGTGATAGTCCCTTGCTTGTCGGATAACTTTGATATTCCAGTTTTACCTATGGTCATGTTTCTCTTGAGGACTTTTAGGCTTTTATTATTTTCTATTGTGTTTTTAATGTTCTGTTCATTAAACTTTCTTTTGTCTTTACGGATACTTTTTGAGATTTCTCGATTTAATTTTCTCAAACCGTCGAGGTCTATATCCTTATTAAGTTTCAAATCTCTTCTCATTTGCATTAAATCCAGGGTATCTTGACTCAGTTTATTTGGGCGTTTTATATGTGGGCAGTTTTTCTGAGTGGACACTGAAATGGCTTTTGTTACGCATTCATTTAATTCATCTATATCATTTTGGCCGCTATGATCATGTAAAAAGTCATCAATAGTGTTCACGTACTCGTCCAATTTCAATGGTTGTTGCCACTTTTTTGGTATCTTTTTCTGCACCATCTTATATCTTTCGTTTCCCAAGTTAATGGATATCGATGCTCTGACCATTCTGTGGTCACTTCCAATTGAGAACTGGTTCAGCACATTTACATCATGAACAATTTCTCTCTTGTCCGTTATAACAAAATCTATTTCATTTGTAGTATTTCCATCTGGACTCATCCAAGTCCATCGTCTGTGTTGCTTTTTGTGAAAGAAAGTATTCATTAAGTATAGATTGTTCTCTAGGAGGTAATTTAACAGTGTTTCACCTCTTGCATTTCTTGAGCCACTGCCGAATTTTCCGAGAGATTTTTCTGCTGCATCGCTTTTAATACCAACTTTAGCATTTAGATCTCCAATAATAATATTATGATGACATTTGTTCTCTCGAAGGGCATTGCTGATATCTTCGTAAAATATTTCTACATCTTCATCAGTGTGGCTTGATGTGGGTGCGTATACTTGTATTACTTTGAGCTTGTGTTTTGAATTTAGTCTTAGTACCAAGTACACTACTCTTGTTGATACGCTTTTTACATTAACAATGTTTTGGCGGTGTTTTTTGTGAATCATGAATCCAACTCCCCCAAAAGACCTGTCGAGGTCACCTCTATAGTAGAAGGCATGTCCAGAGTGTAGAGTTATTAGTTCTTCGCCTCTTCTTCTTACTTCCGAGAGGCCCATGATGTCCCAGTTGATCTTTGTTAACTCTTCCTCGAGTTCCATTAGTTTTGCGTCCGATGCCAATGTCCGGACGTTGTAAGTAGATATATTGAACTTTTGGATTTTTGATCGCTGATGATGGTGTTGTGTTTTTGTCGCATATGATGTCAAATAATATTCGCATATTTATTACCGAAGATACTTTATTACCGAAATAATATTCGCATATTTTTTTGAGAATACGAATGCGAATACTTTGAAATATGCGAATGCGAATACGAATATTCGTTACATCACTAATATGTACCTCATCTAAAAATGAAAGTAAACAATACTGAAAATAAGCTCACAAAATTTTATAATACGCGGAAAATATTGAATGAAGCCTATATAATATTCATACCCCTATTTACTATGTGCCTTGTCAAAACATAATGAAGAAAACAAATTGATGATTTTGAAGCTAACATGGGTTGGTGGATACACATGATTGTGTCTAATTGAAATACAAAACTTTATAAAGCATGTAATACATATAGAAACCTTCCAACTTTAGAACGAAAATATTGAGGTTAAGGTAATACAAAACACTGTGCGACTTACGAGCACTTCAAAGTCACTTCCGGCCGGCATCAAACACACTTGACAGTGAAGGTCTGGTGATGGTTAATTAAAAGTTGTTAATTACAACAATAACGTTTTCGTTGTCAATGTTGAAGATTAGTCAACGTCCATGGTAGGAATGTTATCTGATAAAAATAAACACAATAACTGATGACAAGAAATTGCAAATTTTGCAAATTGCAAAAAAGGACTAGCGAATCATTAAAATTAACATTATACATATATGGGTACTGCCTCAGAACAGATAAAAGTCTAGTGAGGCAGTAAATTTCATTTCTTATTGTTTTTAGAACACATGAAATAAGGTTAATAAAAAGTTATGTTTAGTTATATTGATTAATCTACAACTTAAGTTTGATAGTGTTAGAAAAATAAATAAAATTGAAATGAATTAAATAATACATTACGATAAAACATAATAGAGACCAGTACTACACTTTCTTCATTTGTAGTCCTAGATTACTGTAACATAATATATGAAGGACTGCCGCAGATCCAACTTAACCACTTGCGAATGGCATTCAATGGAACTGCAAGATTTATTTTTCGCGAGGATAAGGGTTTTCACATCACATCTTTGCTAAAAAAGTTCCACTAGCTAAGAGTAGGTGAAAGGGTCCAATACAAACTGTGTCTTATGATCTACAAGGCTTTAGCTGTTCTCAAAACAGCTGCAAGTAGACCCTTACGCTCAGCAAAGACATCTACTGATATACTGGACGAGATCAATAGAGCCAACAAATCTTGATTCTATGACACGGCTTTTGATGTCGCAGGACCTGTCATCTGGAATCGACTCCCCGAGAACCTTCGTAAAAACCAATCAATAACAATGTTTAGTAGCAAATTGAAGACATCTCTCTTTTCCATGTTGATGCTCCATTAAAGGGTGCCAAATAAATCATCCGACATACATACATATATACACGTAAGCAACAGAAAGCTCTAGGTGTCATATCATTTATTCTGAGTGATGAAAAATTCAATAAAACCGGTCGTAAAACACAGAAGACAAAGTGTTTCTCGAGCGTCAAAACGTCAAGCAGTAAATAAAAATAATGTACGTGCACCAGACAACATTTGTGCATTCTCAGGATATTGCACAGACAGAATGTTATGCATTGCGCTCCTCTTTAGATGTACTTACTCATGTTGACACTAACTCAATTTCCTTGTTGTGCCGAACCTATAAAATATATTATTCCCACTTTACTCGTCACAGAAACACGATAAACTTTCCACATCAATTAATTAAATTATTTCACCTTAATAATGTACCTGTCTGATTAAAATACCTAGTAGTAATTACAGTATTGATTGAAGAGATATGGTGCTGGAGAAGATTGCTCCGAGTGCATTGGACTGACCACAGAACCAATGAGTCCATCCTCAGGGAGCTATGCATCTCCGCATGATTTTCAAAAATATACAAACAGCGCGTTTTGCGATATCCGGACACATTGCGAGAAGGAAGCCTGAGAACCTGAAAAAACCAATAATAACTGAGGCCTTGAAAGGAGACTCACCTCACACACGGATATCTCAGAAGTAGTATATTATCTCCTGCGTAAAATCATATGATATTTCGTCCATAGAATACATGTTGGATTTCCGCATGCATTTCAGACGAAAATTTATCATTTACGTATAATACTTGCTAAAAACACGACAGTATTTAATATTCGCGAATCCTCAACCAGAGCTTACATAAAAAGAAATAATTACAACATAATTCCCCAGTATCCGGAGAAAATGTTCTGAAGTAGTAGACATGGAAATAGTATTTAACTGTAGACGTATATAAAAGTTCACGGTGAGTACATTTAAAAGCTTAATTTAATAATAATTATCTAAGCTAGTTAGTTAGTACGAATCGAGTATCAGATAGATTTGAATAATATATTATTGTAGTACCTGCAGGCTTTACTCATCTAATTCCGCCATATAATGTACAGCCAACCCTGTGAATATTAATTCGTGAGTCATAACTTTCAGCTGAATAATAATACAACGTAAAATAATATTACTAAATGTCAGAACGATATCAGGGGTGCATCAAATGGAAAAAGACTTCATCTACAAAATCGATACGTTTAAAAGATAATATTTAAATTAAATCAAACACTGTTTCATTCCACTATGACATTATTTTAATTATTAGAACGTTTTCAACTACAATTTTGTCATCATCAGTAATAACACAATACATTTAGTGCGTTCGATACGTTTAATTCGTTCATGAATATTTACATACATAGGTATATGTCTATTATACATAGATGTTGACATTAGGCAAGACAAAGGTAAATTAATGCATTCTTTAGGAGGTCTCGTCCTTTAGGCAGGTTTTGATTGTACATTTCTTACATATTGAGAGAGTTATTACAGTATGGGGCCATATTACCAGATGTGTCGTACATTGTACAGAAATTAATAAAATGAACACTTTTATTTCATGATTGAGATAAAAAATATTATTTATTTAACGTTTAATTTCATATAAACATTACAATTGCTAGTGAAAATAAAAAAAACAAGACTTTGCAAAAAAAAAACACCAATATTTTACATAAGATCATTAAAGAAATGTCGAAACAAACTATTAGCACCATGGTGTAGTCAAGTTTGTTAAGAAATTCTCCCGTTTTTTATTCATTTCTCAGGAAGTACTTAATATGCTACTTGCAAGTTTTAATTTGTCGATTCGCTAATTAATTTTTTTTTTTTTTAAAAAAGATATATCTGGGTTTTGTTATAAACCCAAATACAACCTTATACACCTTTCACACCATACACATTTCCTCAGCGAAGGCGAGTAAAACCACTCTAGTGATATTGTGTATTTATATTTCATTACGAGACATACATAAGTGGGAGATTACAACTTTATATGAATATTTTACATAAATTATTATTCACGTTTATGTTTCAGGGTTGCAGCGGTGCATGTTACATAAATTCAAATGATATTTTCTTACGTAAAACATTTTTTGACCTTGTTTTTGATGAAATGGGGTCAAAATTATTCGCATACATTGTTGAATACAATGAAGCACTATATGAAAAAATAAATTGCATTATGTAGATATCTTCAATATGATAAAAACGTTCACCGATTTAATATTTAATGAAATAAATATTGGAATCCGTTCACGTGCATGTAATTTTACAATTACAATGTAATTTTATACGTTCACCAGAGACACATTTCGCAGATCAGTAGCAGGGTAACCAACACCCTTCATTAAACATAAAATCTGCAAACTTTCCTCTGAAATATGATATTTCACTCCACAAGCAGTGCAAACATTCGGAAAATTTCTAAATTAAATTTAAAAGTTATTTGGATACATGGCAACAGCTACTACTCTCTGATTAACAAATAATACTGGATTTACAGCTAATACGTATTAAAAAATCTAATTAATTAACTCGGAAGTACATACTTATAAAGACATTATATTTTCTAAAATATTCTTGAGAGCTCCCAGTATTTAATGTGAGTATATTTTTATTAATCTTAAATAAGTTACGACGTAAAAACTTCAGATTCAAATAATTTGGCTGATAATGTAGCTCAGTTTCTTCTTCGTAAAAAAATACACAGTCAAAACTTATACGCATAAGTATAATCAGATTATTAAATAGTCTTCTAAAATCAAAATTCATTGTTAGAATTGTGTTATCTGAGTTAAAATTTCGAACTAACTGCACAGAAACAATCCTTCTAGGTCAATGATTGATAGTTATTTTCGGGTTGGTTTCAAAAAGATCAAACTATAACAGTCTCGTCAAAGATATATGAAAACATTTTGACCGTTCATAATATGTGCTTATAACTTTAATCACGTAAGTGATTTGCCCAACGACCTTATATTGTGTATTACGCATTGGAATAATATACAATATACAACTGAACAAAATCCTTAACAACTTTTAATTCGATTAATGGTTTAAAAAAAATCTAGAATTTCAGACCGCAAATTCCTATGCTATCGTTATTGAATTCTGTATCTTCTTGCAAATGATACATGGATGTATATCTAATAATTTATTAAATACTATTTTATTTAATTGACTGTGTTTCATCAAAATCACTCAGAATTGGGTGGAATGCCTAAATAATAATAGACTGTGTTTCATTGCTTCAAATAAAGGGTTATTCTCGGTTTCAATACTTTTTGTGAATTATCAGCGTGACAGCATTTTTTATATTATTCCAATAACTGAGTTTTTATAAAGTTACATACAACAAGCGTGCTTATTGCCTGAAAGCAATATCTTCCAACAAACCTTTATGTAAGTGCATCATTGTTTTTTAATAACAGAGAATTTAAAATTGATTATTTTGGGTTAGTTGGAAGAAATCGCGCCTCTGCGATAAACTCGCCCTCTGTATATTGATTGTATGATTGTCTTTGTTTTGAATGTATTGTTGTGTGAATTTGCTTGTTATCAATGTACAGTAAAGAATAAATAAATAAAAAAAAATATAAAAAATATATCACGGTATTTATAAATTATACAAAAATTAAATTACTTTTACGCATAGCATCCTTCTACATCGATCCATTGTTTTTATGTTCTTTTTACGCAATTTTTTTTTTGGGTAAGACTGAGTTATTTACTAAACGCCCTTGGGATTTTATTTAACTTTAAAAAGATATAATAGGATTTGAATTCCTTATGTCTATGGAGATATTATTCCAAACTCCGGCAGCATGGATGGTGAAACATCATGAAAATCGAATAAAACATCGTGCAAGTTTTGATTTTACTTGTTCAATAGATGATCCCTTGCTTAATTTGATACGCGTTTACGAATATGACAAAAGTTCCAAAAATAATGTGGACAATATGATGAGAGAAAAAATGCTTGTGTATTTCAAAATTGATATATTTTTTCTAAACATGTTCAATTCTCCTCGTGTCATTTCATTTTCACTGTTCGCGAAATGTTATCAATATGAACCGAAAGCACGCGTTTACATACACATGATATAGAATAAGAAAATGACAAATAATAATATTCCGACATGAATGTTCATTCAATGTAACAAATGCGATATGAAAGGAAATGTCAATCGAAAAACGGAATAGCCCACGCTGCTTAGTGTAGTATAAAAACTTAGTTATTGGAATAATATAAAAAATGCTGTCATGCTGATAATTCAGAAAAAAAGTATTGAAACCGAGAATAACCCTTTATTTGAAGCAATGAAACACAGTCAATTAAATAAAATAGCACCATGTGAACAGTGAAGATTTTTGGAGTAGAAATATTCGAGACACATACATGGTAATCCGTGCGAGTCAAGGAATATAATATGAAGTCTTCTGAACGGTATTATGAATAGGTATACGAGGAAATCGTTTCGTTAAATATTTCACAAAATATTGTAAGAGCTCATAGGTATAGTATAGTAATAATAATAAGTAGTTTATTGTAAATATTGGAGGTAAAGCAGATAAAATGAAAATATTTCTACTCTGAATACAAAAAACATTGTTGCGGTACATTCCTACTAATACATACCTACGTACATACTAACAATAATAATAATAAAGATGTTGGTAGCGGTCTGACGAGGTTAGTTCCATATGTACGTAGGTACACTAAGAAGGAGGTAGGCAGAACTTCCATTATACTGTAACATGGTAGTTATATTGAAGAATATTTGCATTTTAAATTTAGAGACCGTTCTCTCACAAAAGACATTTTCTCAAGGGTAGGTATGTAGCAGTGGCGGGAATGAGCTTTTTATGTTAATTGTGCATTCTTTGTAATAAATGGTATATGAATACAAGATATCCAGAATAAGTGACATAACTCATTGCTGAATTAAACTGAAGTTTGGGCATCCATCATAATAATATTTATTACTTACGACGAACGTTTCGAGTTAAAAACTATATACCTAGCACTATACCAACGGTTGCATGTAGTAGGTACCTACCTACATATTATTCTTAACCAATACCGCTAAGTAGTTCATTGCGAAACGATTCACACAATACATATAAGCATTCTTCCTCTAATTCCTTGTATTGATTCTTCCAAAAACATTGTATATTTTTCGATTAAAATTGAACACATTCAAAACACCCAGACATTCACATATTGTATGACGCGTTATTTTGCTACGTGTCTGAAATTTAAGCGTGGATTAGTGAGAAATTATGTTCTGTAGAAAGCAAAAATTTTAATATTATTTATCTTCTCTCATGGTTTATTAACTGTCGGGTTTTGCTAAAAAGATCCAAATGATATTTTGACTTACGCGCATGTCCATACATATTGTACGCACTTTTGATAAAAACTTGGAACTAACATAAATTGTACATTTATGCGAATACCAACAAAAAGTTTTCTGGTTTTAATATTTTCGTCATAGATTCTATGGGCATGCGGTGCTTTTTGCATGTATGGCAGGCACGCGACTGGTATTTAGGTAAGTACACCTACATAAAACCACTTTTATACACTGTCGTACATACAAACATACGCCGGGAAAACATCTTGCGGAAAAACGTGAGGAAGTTGAGCTTGTTATAGATTTTCTTTTACCTCCAACGACATGAATCATATTTATATTATTTTCACTGTACCTGTACAATAATTCTTCATGAAATATTCGACCATACGTAACAACACACATATACATGCGAGTACATACCTAACTTCCTCCAAATTGTATAATGGGAAAATAAAAAATCAACCACGGATAATCAGGAATTAAGGCATCATTTTACTATTTTGTGAAAGTTTTCGAATATCCTGCAAAATACAGGTGTTTGTAAAACATCACGCATAATCCTAGAACAGGTTGATAATCTTATTTTTACTTTTAGTGTTGATTGCATATTTATAATTGTTAAAATAAATAAATCATAAATAACAAATATAAAAAAAAAACATTCTGAAAAATGCAAACCAATTTATTCCGTTCAGATATCTTGTAATTGAAAATCTTGAAATGGTAGGAAAATACTATTGAATTCTCAAAAAAACCTTATCAGTTTTTATATTATTTTTTTTTCGAAAAAGTTTTGTAGAGAAGACTTTGAATTTACAGAAACTCTGAATATTAAAAGCTAACCAAATCAATGAAAACTGATGATATTTATGTTTGTAAGAATATAAACGTGTAAGTATTACTGAAAAATTTTGTCAACCAAGGTTGTTAAAATTTGTTTTAAATGTTTTCTCAAAGTACCGACTTACAATAATAATAAAAGTTTTAATGAGTTATGTCACAATTATTATTGTTTATAAAACAACATTGCGAAAGTAATAATTAATAACAACAATATTTAAATACTTTGCAAAGATTTAACAATTTAAAGATTGTAATTAAAGAGCTGGACTTGATAAGTTAGAAACAAAAAATACCTGACAGAATTACGTAACACTACTCCCCTACGGGTTTTGTTTCAGTGAATTTTGTTAAAACGTTTTTGTAGTATGAACAACTATTTTACCCATGGTTAGGTCATTGTTGTATCTATATATTACATTTTTTAAATTTATGTTAACACGTAAAAGGCTTATTGATGTGCATATTTCTATAATAAAATAAAATAAATGGCGTATAGACAGACAGATAAATTTATTAAAGACTTGTTTGCAAATTTTATTATTTTCAACCTCTATTACTTGATACATAGTAATTATCTTAAAAGAATAAGTATATTTACATCGTGAAAAATATACAATGAGTATATTTACATCGTGAAAAATATACAATGAGTATATTTACATCGTGAAAAATATACAATGAGTATATTTACTTATTTATACGATAAGATGTGAGTGAATAAATAAATAAATTAAACCTTTCCACCATTCAATATTCATATTTACAACATTCAATATCGCAGATAGTAAGAACAAAAAATATATATTTAGGTATAATTTAAAAACAGGTTCGAAATAAAATTAATAAATTGAGAAACGTTAAAGGGTGAAAAAGGCAAATGAACATTTTGATATTTCTACAAACGGAAGAAAATACAATGATTACAATAATAATAGGTACTGCATATCTCCGTACAAATTTACATAACAAAGAAAAGTTGTTTAACTTTAAACCATGTGTGCCCAAGGCAAAATGCCGAGTATCGACTCCAAACTTACTCTATCTGTATTAGCATTATTTTCAAAATACTGAAGAAACTTTTTCATACAAGTACTCATCCTTCATCATCCGATAGAGCAATCATTCATCTGGGAGACTGCATCTTGGAATTTCAAAGAAATAATATTGAAATCAAATGGCAAAAGTTGGAAAGTTATACTCTAAGGTACATCATGAAAATTCAATTCATATATATATTATTATTATATACAAAACTTCACCGACCACTACTGATACTTCGTAATATATATTGTAGATATTCGCTCATCACACATATTTTTCGGCAACAAAACTTTCAACATTTTCCCAACTTAAAATTATTTTTATGTGCGTACTTTCGATTATACAATTAGAGAAGCGCTACACCCGTAATCTCAAATCTCAAATTTCTCAAACTCTTTTTTCGTTAAACTCTATTTTGCTAAACTCTTTACGTGTAGGTACTCGGTAAGAAATTGCTTTTAAAAATTTTGTGCAAATATTTTTTACAGTTATCAGTCTAATGGTAATTTTTCACGGTCTACATTTCATCGTATTTCATCGCACATTCATGTAGAAGTAACTATTATGAAGTTAATTCAGAACATCTGATGATTTCAAACCATATAATAAAGTTTCCAGCACTTCCTCGTTTGCGGCCATGGAGATATATTGAACAATTACTTTCATATGATATTACGTACCTACCTCTATTATATAAGTTTCTAATAACATCCAGTACCTATTCATCTACTTAGTTATGAACTGATATTACAGGAATTAACTTCCAATATTACCGCAATGTTAGTTTAATCTCAATTCCTTTCAATGGAGGAGAAATCAATACTTTGAAAGAGAATTAGAATTGAAAATATATTATACAAGTGATGACGACAATATTAAAACCAGCAGTAAACCTACAACGAAAACTGAGTACTAGAGGTTGCGTGAAAACAGGAAGACTAAGTATTTATTAACATAATATGCTAACTAAAAATATTTGTGGTCCAGTATAGTTTTATGATAACTTAGAATCTTGTGGAATACGAAATCTTACAGAAATGGCTTAAAAATAAAATACCCCACAATCTTGTCAAAGTATTTGTTCAGAGTAAACAGTTTAATAGATATTCATCTGAGATATTTTCCAATAGAAAATGATAATCGAAAACATCGGGAAAGTTTGCCCAACAACTGAATAATATCATTACTTATTTCCCCTGAAGGCAGCGTTAAGATATTACCTTCATCTCTGTCCGACTAATCGCTTTCACACCTCTACTTGTTCAATTAAACGAAACAGCTAGATTAGAGATTATTCTTCCCCGCATCGGTGCCCGTCCACAAATCAGTCTGAGGCTAATCGCCGGGATCATGTTTTTACAATTCCCTTTCCTCGCGTTATTTATGTTTCCCTCCATAATTATTTATGATGGAAACACGCAAATAAAAATAAATTATATTTTGTGTAAACACAAACCAATAAATCTGTAACTAATAGAAATTGAATTAAATACTCGTATTACATCACTAGTCACCGCAGCGCACCGCACAGCATCGTGTCAGTCCCTCAAAAACTTTTTGATTGAATTATCTGGTTGGATAGCGAAACATGTATAGCTAAGATAAAATTTATTCAAGAATTAGAACCAAGTTCACAAAACTTAAAAACGATTGTTAAATAAATATCTACACATCATTATTACATTATTTGATGAGTTGACGGGAAAAAAACAGTTTGTACAAGTAAACAACTCTATTTAATTCATGAAGTGATTTTACGATTTATGTTGATTGAATAAATAAATGATGATTAAAAACTACAAAGCGAATATATGTAAATGGTGCATGTAAATGGTGCATGACCATTTGTTTTTCTGTTTGACATTTAATATTTATATCATTTCAATTTCAAAATTATTTTTTTGAATTTTATTTCTTGACCAAATTTTATTTTTATTTTTTATTTTTTAAATTGAGTCAACATTGTTCTATTATTTAATTGTACTCTTGTTTTGTGTCTAATTAATTGTTTTGTGTCTTTTTTTAAAAGAAAAATATTTTTTGTATGCATGTATTGTATGTATACTAGTTTTTTACATGTAAAAGGCTTCGGCCGTGAATATCTGAATAAATAAATAAATAAATAAATAAATATCATCTAGTGACTCAAAGTAATGTATATGCAGACATAGCACATTGTGTAGGTACCTATAAGTACCTACATCATCAGTGGTATGTACATTAGAAGTTCTCGGCCTGAGGCAGACTTTGTCATACAAATGCTAAATGGGAAAGTTAGTAGCTACTAGTAGTGTAGTATAATTCGGCTTCATGCCCATTATAGTCGTACCTTTTCATCTCCATTTGTACAACATGAAAACACGGTCATAATATTAATGTTTCCATTTTATCACGACAGAACTACAAGCCATCATAATATGTATGTATATACGAGTATAAATTTAGCCTTTAATATTATTTATAAGCTAGAATATATAGGCTATACCTCTGGCTATAACATTATACTGGGCTAAGCCTACGCTACTAAATTATATCTAGTGGAAGTGTATCATACCTATATAGATACATATATTCTCTATGATAAATTATACAGTTGGAATTAATGACAAATTCTAAATTTAAATTCTCTCATTGCACTGTGGTCAAAGTGGAAATTCCAAACATTATTTTACTTCTATGTTATATACCTACCTACATATTATCATATTATTTTACATAGGCTTTCTAAAATCACTTTTTTGTACCTTACGGCAACTATGTGTTTCATTCAATATTTTTATTATTTCCTATATAATACTATTACAATTACTTTGTAGTGCAATAAGAGCTACACTGCCAACCCAAAAATCTCTCATATGACATATCTGTTTTCGAGCAAAATTATTTCAACTGATACAAAATTGCTCTCAATAAATGAGAAAATACTAAATCCACAAATATCCTCCCTCGGAGTGGGATAGCACCTTTCATATTTTTGACTATTTTATTTATTCGTTACTGTACATTGATTACTGACGATTTTACACAAAAATATATTAATACAAATATTATATAGGTACATTATAACAAATAAATACCTAAAATCAACATAGAGGGCAAGTTCATCGCAAAAGCGCGGTTTCTACCAACTAACCTAAATTTTCTATTTCGCAGCAGATATGTACATATAATACCTATATACTTAATATTTACATATTTATCATTCGGGTACGTAATATATGTAAAATTTACGTTATTTATTTAGCTTTCCCGAGTACAAATTTAGGGGTCACACCTATAATATTTGTATATAATATGTAATA
This sequence comes from Athripsodes cinereus, assembly GCA_947579605.1. Taxonomy (NCBI): domain Eukaryota; kingdom Metazoa; phylum Arthropoda; class Insecta; order Trichoptera; family Leptoceridae; genus Athripsodes; species Athripsodes cinereus. The sequence goes on along the minus strand of OX388308.1, from coordinate 17,300,069 downwards.
AAAGCTATAAGGCATCACTCTAGAAATTACAAAGGTTGACCTCTAATAGCACCCAGGTCAACGTTGTGTAGTAATACCAACAAATATTTAACAAAATGGATGTCACCTCACAAATCCCGAGGTGGTATTTTAATTGAGTGATGAATATTACGTAGATAGCAATAACAACTGAACACTGACCAACATAATGATAGAAGTTGATATAGCATAAAGCTAACTTCTGACACGATCTGTATGATCTATTCACACCTATATCTTTATTTTATACTTGGTACATTTTACATGAGCAATTAATATTTCTTGACATTTCATCTAATAAGGACGATTTGTGTATGGATGATTCATATGATGCAGATAAAATAAACAAACTGAAGACAGTCTAATGAGTGTGAAACGACATCAAAATCTAAAATCTAAGTCATTCATAATCATCACAATAACATGAAAATAGAATATACGTGTTTCTGAAAATAATAATAATAAACTGGACAATTTATTAAGTGCCGTTTTGTGATACAAATCACCGCAAGCGCGCATTTAAAGTTTTTTTTTATGCTTATCACCCAATTTTAATATATTTTATCATTTCAATAAAATATATTATTCTTATTGATTTTAATAAATAAAATATAAAAATATATTATTGAGCACTGTTTAATCTCCACTATGTTAGGTTAATTACCGAACGTTTTCTCGGAATATTTCTATTCTTATTGAAATAAAAAATTTCCTGTATCAAAAAGTGTATACTTTTTGATACAGGATACAGTTTTTTTTAATCATTTTAAATGGGTTGCGATGGTATTTAAAAGAAACTGTTTTGTCTTGTTTCAGTGGCGCAAGCTTACGCAGAAGGCCAGCGATGTTATGTTTGCGGACCAAGATCTTCACAGTGGTATTCAAATGGAACTCCACCACCGTGTAATGAATTCAAAACCGAACCACACTTTGAAGTTGTCTGTGGAAAAGGATATAATTTCTGTGCAACAATAAAAACCCCTGGATGTACGTATCGTTGCACAGAAATATTTGTTATTGTTTTTTGTTGTTATTTTTTTTATAAATGTGATCTCTTAAAGTCTTGTTTTGAATTTCAGCGCAAGAAATTTCTAGGGTGTGTGTTGAAACGCACGAACCAAGAGGATGCATATCCAAAGCCTGTGCAAAAACTAAAACTCTGTTCACAGTCTGCTCTTGCAATGGAACATTGTGTAATGGAGAACCATCATTAACTACAGTAGCACCAGAAACACCGACACAAGATGCTACAATAACAACTGAAAAGGCCCAAGAATCTCAGGAAACGACTCCAACTACTCAAAAAATAGAAGCTGAAACTACAACACCTAAAATAGAAAATCACGATAATGTGGATGACAAAAGTCATGAAAAAGTTGATAAGGTTGTAGAAGAAACAGTAGGAGAAAAGCTTGAACCTAAATTAGAAACTGAACCTAAAACCATTCCTGAAGAAGTTGAACATCCCACAACAGAAAAATCTAACAAAGATGAAAATGAGAATGCTATTCAAAATGATGAAAAGCAAATTAACAAAACAAGGGAATCTAAAAAAGAAAGAGACTTAGGAAATAGTGTTGAGACTCACAAACACGAAACAGTAACAACACATTCATTACCATTACCTGAGGCACTGGGACAAGAACATAAGAAAAATTTGCAAAAACAAGGTGCACCAGTAGACGATGAAGAAGACTCAGTGGAAGGCAGTGGAACTCGAGGAGATGAAGCTCCAAAAGCAGTAGCACACAGCCCCACCACACATATGTCACAAACACTCACAACAACCACAGCCAAACCACCCAACAATGGAGCTTCAACACATCATTTCATGGCAATATCACTTTGGACAATATTCACACTTATCTTAGTATCTTAAGATAGCACAACTTCTACTTCAATTTCAAATTTAGTCTCGAATCCTCCATAGATAAAAAAGGCAGTTCAACAATAAGAATGATTGACTGCAACGTCAAAAATTATTATCAAATCTTGTGATGTGGATGTCAATACATTAGTGTATAGTCTGCTACAAAACTCAAATGTAAATAAAAGACAAAATAAAATACTTATGATATATTCAAATTTAATTGTTCTAAAATGAAACATAAAATTAGTAATAATATATGTAAAATATCAGTAAGTTATTGATAGACAACTAATTTAACATTATCATATACTCTTAGTAGGTATTTTATTCTACAAACTGCACCAAATCAAAAATGTATTCCAAAGATTTAAAAAAAAAACAAGTGATATTAAAACAAAATATATTTGGAAATAACCAAAGTAGAGAAAATAATATAATATGATTTACTACAAGCAGATAGAATATATTTTCTCCTTGTATAATATACTTATTTGTAAAATAAATAGTTAAATGTTATAGTTAGACTTACATATATACATATATATATATATATATATATAAATGCATATCCCAGGGAAAGGTTGTTCAAAACTCAGATACTAAAGCTGCATTTAAAAGTTATTGTCATCTACAATATGAAATGTAAGGAATATTTCTCATAAAAAAAGTAATCTACAAAACGACAGTAATAATGATAACGTGGCAAAAATAAAAAATAATATAACTTTTAAAGTACATAGTAGATAGTGCTCGATGACATCACGACAACTAAAGGCTATATTATGTACTTGTATGGAAACATTGTCGACCAAGCCGAAGATTATCATCGCATAACTACATATAATATGCTGGTTAGATTTTACAATACAAATAATATAAAACATAGTGCATTGCAATTCCATCTACCATCATGATGTGATCAAACACCATCATACAGTTGCTGTGATGTGCAATAACGCACATTTAAAGTCAGTCATTTGACTGTAGATATAAGTAGAAAGACTATATTGTAATTTATTAATAAGCTAATAATAACTAATAATTTATTAATAACTTTTAAATGGGGAATTTCATTAGAAAATCACCCAAAAAAATACATTTTACGTATTAATACAATGTGCTAGATTGTGTAAACTTTTTTTCTTAATTTGTACGTATCAGTTTAAATGTTAAAAACTATCAAAAATATGGAATCCAATTTTAAAATACCCTTTTTTTTAATCCCCTTTGGACACGATTTGCATATACTGCTTGTAAAATACATTCTGAAATATGTTTTGATATGATGTATAACTGATTCACTAAACATTTAATTTATGTTTACAAAAAAAAATTTAATCACTTAATTTTTTGTCAAATATTCATTTTGTATATATATATATATAGGAAACCCCCAATGCCTTAAATAATTTTTTAAAATACTTACATAATAATGTTTTACTCATTTAGACTACGAGTTAAAATATTATTAATAATGGGTAGGTTTTAGCTACCTATTCAAGGCTCTATAGCAAACATGAAATAGAGAGTAAATACACATATTACCCACTATTTCACAAGTGTAGGACACTAAATTACTCCAATTTATATGTGAAATGATGGGTAACATGCTAAATTACTCCGTAAATCTGCCTCATAGTCATCACGGCAAATCCTACATGTGAGGTTTACTCAACCAACAAGTAACTTTATAAAACATGTAAGAATTCATTCAACATTGGAATTTTAGAAATAAAATTAATTAGTTTGTAAAATACTTGTACATTAAATACATTTCATGACCTTTCAAATCATCATCAATATTCTTTGTTGGTCGGTTATAACTACGCAAAATTTGAGTGTAAATATAAATGTTGAAATCTGGGTTGCCTACCTAGAAGTGTCATTAATAAAAAGATAATAAGATTTGTATAGAATGTCACTAGAGGCTTATGCATAAGGGAGACAGGTGGAATTGAACATTGCCATGGTTTAAAGCATTAAAGCATTAAAGCATTTAAGCCAGCCTGAGCCGATTTGTAAGCGTCAGGACACCTAATACTCTCTCTCTCTCTCTCTCTCTCTCTCTCAATCCTGTAAGTGATACATATCTTCAGATTAAATCATACCACCAAAAGTAATCATAAATATTTTAAAGTTTGGTTGTGTAATTTCAAGAGTTTTTCAGTAAATAGATAATTTGAATATTATATTTATTATTTATAGGCATAAAGACAAATATTATTGTAATTTTTTCCCACCCTCACCAAACATGCAACACAAATGTGATGCTATGGATAGACAGGTAGAGAGAAGATAATTATTTTTATTATCATTATTGCTTATAATGTAATTTAAGTAACAATGGTTTGGACATGTGGAGTGAATGGATAATGAAAGGATGATGTCTACATCCTAGTCGTAGATGGTGTATTTGTATAAAGAAAGGGGTGTGAAAAAGTACAGACAGTAGGTAGGTACCTAACTCGATCATGAGAACCAAGCTCTTGAGAATAGCTTTACGATGAATCAGAGAAATAGTTGTGCATGAATGAGGGACTACATAAAAGTAACAAAAAGTAGTGTGTAAACACATATTGAATGGGCGGTCTTCTCTACTTTTTTACAAGAGATATGGCGCAATTTGAAACATTTCAAGGATGGATGAACTTACAACATCGAGTTTAGCGATAGTCCTTAGAAAGATATTAAAAATTTACGAAGACGTCTATCTACAGAAAAAGTGATCATCATCACATCAACATCAAGTATCAAGACGTTTAACATCTTCAGTTCACCGATGAGATATGTCACCCAATCAGAATGTCTTAACTTTTATTGGCACGAAGAGGACAACTTGTATGTTTGTTACATGCTGGCTAACCCACATATGGGAAATGGAGTAATGGTATTTATGAATGAATAAATTAATAAAAAATGATCAATGAATAACAGTGTGTTCAAACTTCAAAAGATTTGATTCAACAATGGTATAAAGAAATCATCGCCACAAAGAAGATATGTACCTTTCTATGTGATACGTGACATAATCTCAATAATACATATTGAAGTGGTATTTGTTTAGCGTTGACAGAAACATGATGCAGGTGCATTTACAGCCGTCTAATTCTATACACTTCCAAAGTAATACGAGAAAAATCTTTTGACATAGTTCTTTTAACGTGCTCTTTATAATGTGGGTCCCAAGCTCTGAAATAGTTTGCCTCTATGCTATAGGCAGGCCACTGAATATAAGGGCTTCAGAAGATGACTAAAGACTTGTTTGTTCACAAGGTTTTACACATAACACATCTTTTCTTTTTTTAAATTTTGACTGAATGTCTACTAAACTTACATAATTATTTTGTTATTATTATTATTGTTAATTTGATTATATTATTATTATTATTTTGTCTTACTGTTGACAAATTTTAATTGATACTATGTAATTTTAAAAATTCAATTGATACTATTTAATTATAAAGATGTAATTTTAAATTAGTTAAACGTCGGATGTTGATCCTAGATGTTATAAAGCGCCCTTGAAGTAATATTATCACAATACAGCGCTATATAAATTGACATATTGTTATTACTTGATTAAAAATGTCAATCATTCATTTTTTTATATAACTAGCTTTTTAAATTATCAAAGAAATAATACATTGCATTAAAAACCTCTACACACTTAGATATCTCACTATTTATATGCATTTATAGTTACTCCTCGTTTTCCTCACGGGCAGCCTGTCATCACTGACGTGTTGCTAAAGTAACAGATAATAACATAAAACAGCCAGGGAAGACAACCCCGTATATTTAGCTTGACCAGGATGAGAGTCTACGGTGAATTATCAAAATCCCCAGCTGACCTCGACTTAAACCAATCATCCCCACAAACTGGTTCCTCACCAAAGAAATTATACAAAGGGAAATATCAATAATGTCCGGGTTAGTTGGAAGACATCGCATTTTAGTGATAAACTCGCCCTCTGTACATTGAATTGTATAACTGTTATTTTTATGACACTGTTTTATTATATGATATTGCAACCAATGTACAGCGAAGAATAAAATAAATAAATAAAATAAAATAATGTAATATCCATTCCACATGTCAGCACATGATGACCAAATACAACAGCAACTCATGATCATATGAGAGGCATATTCATGTATGTTTACCCATGATTGTTTACATGTATGTGCGTGTGATAAATTGATGACGAAAAGAATGTTCTTGACTATCCACTTTATAGCCGATTAATATAAGTTGCCATTGGCCAATGTGTAATATTAGCAATAACATTATGATTTTTGTATGAATTTGGTAGCTTAGAATTTGAGCCCATCATGTATTATTTCATAATTATAAGTAAATATAAAACACTAGGGACCCTGAATCATTATTCTATAATATTCTACTATCAAATAAGATGTCTACGATTAGCCATTAATGAAAAAAATTATCAGTATTGGAATTTTTATTATTAAGCTTGAACATTATGCATTACATATTATTATTATTATTATTAATGTAAAATATTTATTATATGCACAGCAACAGTAAAGTTTGATTTCAACACAAATTACCGAGTTATATTTATAATATGGTTTTCATTGTAATAGTCACGCAAGTAAAATAAATGTCACACACAATTTCATTGGTTTTGTTTAATGAAATACTAAAATAAATCTTAAATTTATATTACTTTACTACCTCTTTGAGAAGCGAATTAAAGATTGTAAAATCTTAGTATGGAAATCCCACCAGTGTATTCACAAGCAATATAATAATTATTATGATCAAGTTTTCAAATTTCAAGGAGTTTTGAATATTTAGACGAAAAATTTCTTCAAAATTCTTGAAGAGATGGAGCTGGTGTACTACCAGGATACTTTTTGATAAATCTTAATGTTTAAAGAAAAAAAATCACTTGCAAACTACAAACTGACAACATTTATCTTTTATCAAGGCACAACAAGACATTCATCAACTTTATTGAGACAAAATCATATCTAAAATTTACAAAACCTAACGCAACTTTGTCTTCATCTCCCTGTATCATTATGGTATCTCTCAAAAGTGGAGGATAGCCAGTGGACTGACTACAAGTAATAAGCATGTAAGTTGGCTTATATGTAACAACTTTGTCTTCATCTCTGTTTTTTGTTGTTGGTTTTGTGTGTTTGTCTTAGTTGCTTTGAATTCTTTAAACTGTGGTAATATAGGGGGACTCTTGCGGCCTATATTTCATTTAATTTTAATTGCTGTAATACTTGTTGTGTTGACTGTTTGTTCTCTTCGAGAAAATAAATAAATCTCCCTGTATCATTATGGTATCTCTCAAAAGTGGAGGATAGCCAGTGGACTAACTACAAGTAATAAGCATGTAAGTTGGCTTATATGTAACAACTTTGTCTTCATCTCCCTGTATCATTATGGTATCTCTCAAAAGTGGAGGATAGCCAGTGGACTGACTACAAGTAATAAGCATGTAAGTTGGCTTATATGTAACAACTTTGTCTTCATCTCCCTGTATCATTATGGTATCTCTCAAAAGTGGAGGATAGCCAGTGGACTGACTATAAGTAATAAGCATGTAAGTTGGCTTATATGTAACAACTTTGTCTTCATCTCTGTTTTTTGTTGTTGGTTTTGTGTGTTTGTCTTAGTTGCTTTGAATTCTTTAAACTGTGGTAATATAGGGGGACTCTTGTGGTCTATATTTCATTTAATTTTAATTGCTGTAATACTTGTTGTGTTGACTGTTTGTTCTCTTCGAGAAAATAAATAAATAAATAAATCTCCCTGTATCATTATGGTATCTCTCAAAAGTGGAGGATAGCCAGTGGACTAACTACAAGTAATAAGCATGTAAGTTGGCTTATATGTAACAACTTTGTCTTCATCTCCCTGTATCATTATGGTATCTCTCAAAAGTGGAGGATAGCCAGTGGACTGACTATAAGTAATAAGCATGTAAGTTGGCTTATTTATATGTAACAAATTTTCTGAACATGTATGTACATAAAAAATATTGATAATTTTTTCCAACTAAAAATCTTTTCACTCATCCTAGAGTAGAGACACTAACTATGTAACAGTTCAAGACTTGAACAGCTCGACAATGGTGCAGGTGCACCGAAACCACTACCTATAGCATGTTTTAAATTTAAGTAACAAAATACGTAGTTATCTAAGCTAATAAAAAAATACTCTTTTTTCCGAAAAAAATGTTAGTGTTAATAAAGATAAAATGTTCTTACCGTTAAAAAGTACATCTTCATAATGCACATTGTCTTTGGCTAACAGTTCCCGTTCCTTTTCTTCCCATTGCTTCCTAAGCTGCTCTTTGTACGCATCAGGCTGCTGGAGTTCTGTAACCTGAATTGAAAATTAATAAATTTAAAGCAGTAAGAAATATCTAGATGAGGAGACAAATGGTAAGTAAAAAACTTGATAAGTAACAAATCACTGCGACTTGTTTCTCTACTGTGTCCTAAAAACAAATATTCAGAATAAAAGATATAAATATCATATAAACTTCCTAAATGTGTAGTGAAATAGGAGCCTAGTAAATGGTTGAAAACCATAGTAATTGATCTTTGTATTATATTCAAAAATATGTATAATTGGTACTCGAATGATATTCAAATTCATTACAATGGTTGATAAATAAAAGATATAATTAATAACTGGACATATCTCTTTCACAATACGCCATTCCTATGACAATAATATCAGAGCATTAAGAATTTTATGAGAAGGGGTGACTCAACCTCAATAGGTTTAGAATGGCTGTAAATTGAAGAGGTCCATTATAACAATATAAAAATAACATTTATTCATAAAAAAAAACACAATATTAACAATAATACAATATTCTACCTCCCTAATAGAGAAACTTCCAAAAGAATAAATAAAATGGTTAGTGAATAATTTCCAAATAAATAGATAAATGTTACCTCTCCTTCTTTCACCCATGTTTTGGTTGGAACAGCTTCTTCATGTTTAGAATCACTCATTGAACTCTTTAATCTTTCATCCTGCTTTTTGATATGTTCTAAATCAGATATGTGGCATCGTTTAGTTCTTCCAAAACAATCAACGTAATCAACCCTGAAGAAAAAATGGTGAATCAGAAATACTTAAATAGGTACCTACTGCTAATTAATACTCAGTGAAATCTACATTTTTATTTAGTTTGGTACACTCTTTAATGGCAGCTTATAATTTTATTGGCTGGGTCATATTTTGAATATATCCAGTGATAAATGTTGGCCAAAAACAGCACTGCTCTTTCATCTTTATGGTAATCGATGACCTGGATAAACCTCTTTCACAATATACCATCTTTATGATAATGACATTGGAACATCAAAATTGTCATAGAAAGAAGTAACTGGATTGGAGACACTTTAGATAGAGGAGACTAGTTTTTAACTTAAGCTCCCGAGAAAAGTAGAAGAAGGAAAAGAATAATTTTTAATTACCACTCTTCATCAGAGTCACTGCTATAACGAGATGGACATTCATCACAATCCTCAGTTTTTTCTGTATTTTCCTTTTGTTTCTTATCAAACTGAACCAAGAACTGTTCAAATTTTTCATCGACAGAAGAGGACTGGGCTAAATGGTCATAAATAATGGCTTTCTTCTCCAACGCCATTCTGAAAATAAATAAAAATATATAAAAAAATTAATAAAAAACTACCTGTATGTTTATAAGGTATAGAGTACCAAGATGACGAAACAAAAATAAAACAAACAGAATATATTTACAAGCTTGACCACAATTTATTATTCAATCCTCCAAAGACTAATGTGATGTTTAACCCAGATAAGCCGGCTGTACGTTTTATCGAACACTTGTCGATCACTTGTTCACGTGATGTTTCTGCTTTAGTGCAAAATAATAGGGATGATTTTGCTAGTTTAGCTGCATAAGAGAGACATATTTTATAACATCAATTAGTTTATAACAGTCAGTTGGAATAAGTGTGGGTGTTTTAGAGATTTGTACTCAGCAATTAATTTTATAACAATGTTGCTGCCATCTTCAGGTCGAGAAAGCTTATTAATTTTTAAATATTTTAATTATACAGTGGTGCCTCACACAACGAACTTAATTCGTTCCAGGAGCAAGTTTGTTATGCGAAAAGTTCGTTATGTGAAACGCGTTTTCCCATAACAATACATGTTAAAAAAAATAATTCGTTCTGTAGCATAAAATATGCTAAGATGACATAAAAAAAGATAAATTTTTTGTTATTATTTTTATTTAGATACATCTAACAAAAACATTTTTTTTTTAATTTTAAAACAGACTAAGTAGAGTCTACCAAATCTTGCACATCTTCATCCATTTTCTGCTTTTTGGCTGATGGTTTCATGAAAAACCTGTCCAATGTCGTTTGTTTTTCTCTTTTCTCCAACATCTGCCGGAAATAACGGACAAGAGTATCGGAGTAAAGATCGTTGATCCTTTTTGCTTCAGCTGAATCCGGATAGTGGGCATTGGTAAACTCCTGAACTGCTTTCCATTTGACCAGGATGTTCTTGATGTCAGCAGTTGGGTTAAGCGCAGTGACTAACGACTGCCTGCAGTGCCTGCGCGGGAGTATGCAATACAACGGCAGCGATCGTGGAAGCTCGGGCGACTTCGTTGTGTGAAGCGAAGTTCGTTGTATGAATCGTGAAATGAACGAACAGGAAGTTCGTTGTGTGCAGCGTTCGCTGTGCGAGGCGTTCTTTATGCGAGGCACCACTGTAATTATTATGTCCTTATATTAAAATATGCAATTATTGATAGTGCGAATTTAAATATCAATTTACTTTTAATTTGCAATACTTATCACTAGAGTTGGGAATAACGGCTCTTTGAAAATAATGGAACGTAAGCGACTGTTATTTATTTATATTCTGTTATTAGAAAAACTACCGTTATCACCCCCCCCCCCCCAATAAAAAAAAAAATTGGTTATGTTCAAAAATATTTTTTATCAGGTGACGAACAATAATAAGATACGCGAGATTAAACGCGCAAATAAAAAAGGAAAGTTCAAAAAAATAAAGTCATTTTAGATCTTAAACTCAGCGATGAGGTTTGTCCCCCCTCCTGACTGTCTTATTTTTTTGTCTGTCAACTTTTCTAATAATAATATAAATAGTTATAATTAAAACATTAAAATAATCTCTTTTAAATTACATCAATCATAAAATTAATATAGTTTATTACTATATTTTTTACTATATTAATTAGATTAAAAGTTTTTAATTTAATTTTATGAAAAATAAACATGTAAAATCATGTGGAGATAGTCCTTTGACCACTCAGGTGATAAAAGGGTTATGAATAATTATCTACCCGTATCTCGAACTCATTCTACTTTTGTGTCAATCATAAGATGTCCGTAGTAGTACCGTTTTGAGGCGAAAAAAAGAACGCGTTCCTTTTCAAATAATACCTAAATATTATTTTCCATACTAAATTGTATCGCCGCGTGATTTGTAACGTCATCGGGAATACCTAAATGATCGTCCATAGTAAAATATATGGTGGCGTGACAAATAACACTATTATTAATACCTAAATGATTTCCATAGAAAATTTGATATCTGTGATAACTCACGTCATTCGGAACGAAGTAGCGGGTCGTCGTCAGAAATCACTCGATAATAGTGTGATGTGATATATCGATATTCTGCTACCAAGCTCCGTAAAAATAATTTAATATATCACGCGTTCCTCGTTATAACGTCCAACTCTACTTATCACCATCCAAAAATTGGTGTACGTTTAATCGTACAACAGGAACATACCCGTGCCGTGTGTAGTACTAATTGTCATAATATTATTGTATAGATATATCGCAGTCTATTTTGTCAATACTAATTTCCAAGTATATGTGTACAGTCGCAATCATATTTCATTTACATTTTTGATTCTCAATTGAATATTTTTTTACCTAGATCACGGTTAAGAGCTCCAGCAGTAGTCGTATTCTACGGAGTACCCAATTATGAAGGATATGTTTCGGTCCAACTGGAACAAATCTCGACATTAAAATACCTGGGAGAAGAATTCTCAGCAGATGGTCGACAAAGAACATGTATAGACAAGAGGATTGTGTCGGCAGGAAATGTGCTGAAAGCCTTTAGAAACCCAATAATACATAAATCTGAGCTGACCCAACGGACGAAAATGACAATTTGTAAGAAAATATACCGGCCTATCCTCATATATGGACACCAAATTTGGATGCTCATGGAGAGCGTGAGATCAAGGTTACAGGCAGCGGAAATGCGGTTCCTCAGGGGAGTGGCTAAGGTGTCATTGAGAGACCGTATAAGGTATACGTATGTTTGTGAGGCTCTCAAGGTGGAACCAGTATTCCTGCATATAGAGAGGTCGCAGTTACGATGGCTGGATCTTTAGAGACTGTAGGAGAGGGCAGAAGACCAGCGGGCCGCTCTAGAAGAAGTTGGCAAAGGCAGGTGTCAAACACGTGTGACTTGGTTTGGAGTGGCCAGATGTCCTGGAAACAGCGGTGGACAGGGATCTTTGGAGGAGGTACCTTGGCGCAACGGGCCCCCGACCCAACTAGGACAAGGGGAAGAAGATGTGATGTGTGGTGACCACTTACATAATATGTCTTGTAAGTTTTACAAAAACTACAAAAAAAAATTTGCTCGAAAACTCAAAAACATCGCGGTAGGTACATATATTGGAGTATTCTGATAGCCGCAAGGGTGCTCTATCTCAAGACTTCCGCCTGATTTTTCTTCTTGGGACACTCTGTATGTACACTTTGCCTGTTGGAGAATCATTGGAAATATAATAATACAAATAAATCAACATTTTCAAAGATTTTGTCATTTTTTCATATACCTACTCATATTTAGGTGGTGTATGTTCCTATTGTACGTTTAAACGAACACTAAGTATTTTTCAATAAAACTTTAAAAATTGAAGAAATTTTTTTTTTTATTATTTTTTACTACATTTTTACATATACAACTACCACATATTAAAAAATCACGACAATAAAAAATATTTTTTCAGGATTGTCTGGGTTAATATGCTTTCCGTAAAAGGTTACATGGTATATATTTCTATAAAAGAATAAAGTGTACCACATGAAAGAAAAAGTTTAAGGTGGTATCTTTTTCTAACTGCGTAGTTTTAACTATGTGTAAAAGAGAAATAAAGTACCCTAACACATGCTATTTCAGATAGTGCATTACTTCAAAGAAGAGCATTGTCATGTATTAAAATTTTTGAACTGTCAGTCTGTCATTTTTGTTATTATTTATTTTATCATGTAGAAAATCAATAGATTTTGTAAAAAGTACTAAAATGCCTTAATCTTGCTCCGTTACTGAATGTAGCAAAGAGCAAATAGGGATAAAATCTGAATCACGACATGGTCTGACTGCCAACTATCATAATAAACAAACATGTGTTACGGTTTAGAAGTTTCGTCCTTCAAATAAAGACAAGATCATGTGACCTGTAATGGTCTATAATAAAGAGAGGATATTTTATATATGCATTCTCTATCTATCCGTCTCGTCTCCATACCATATTTTTGCTAGTAATAAACATAGAAGTCATCCTCTCAGAGTATCAACCACGGAGGAGTGGCCATAATTGCACAAGATAATAAATTAAATAATATCCGGCAGACGAAATATTCCAAGTTTGAACATGTAGGTTGCAAAATTAGATCAAACAGCTCGGAGCTAATTCTTGTAGTACTTTATCGTCCTGGATCGGAAGCACCAAACTCCAAATTCTTCCAAGAATTCAGACTCTTATTGGAATCATTAGCAACCTACTCATGCCCGGTAGTGTTAACAGGTGATATAAATATAAGACTAGATAAGGTGAATGACCCCAACTGTGCAAAACTTGTTAGAATCCTAGAAGACTTTAATAAAATCCAATCAGTTACAAATAGTACTCATGACGCTGGAGGAATTCTAGATATAGTAATAAGTGGATCGGAAAACAAACCATCATTATGTATAACGGAAGATGTGGGGCTATCTGATCACAGGCTGATAATTGCAAAATTCAGTTTTGCACCTCCAACTCCAATATACAAAAAGCGAACTGCTCGTTGTTGGACCAAATTCAACAAATTAGACTTTAAACAAGAACTCGCCTGCTCGAAACTCTGCGAAGCAGCCACTATTAATAATTTAGACCTAGATGCACTGGTTAAACTGTACAACAAACTGCTTTCTGAGCTGCTTGACAAGCATGCTCCATACAAAACTACTGTGTCTAGAATTAGAAATAAGGAGGCAGCACACTGGTTTGATGAAGAGTGTCATGAACAAAAGAAAGCTATGCGAAGGAAGGAAAGACTCTATCGTCAAACAAAGTCACAAGTTGAGCGCACGCAATGGTTAATCTCTCAAAAAAGCTATAGAGAAATAGTAAATAAGAAAAAAGGAGATTATTGGAGAGACAAACTAGAATCCAATAGGAATGAACCTAAAAAACTGTGGAACAATCTTAGAAACATCTGTGGAGACTCCACAAATAGTAATGCCTGTAACTCCAACATAACAGCAACTGAAATCTCCAACCATCTCAAGACCAAGATTGACAACATTAGAAACGCACCACCATCAGCTTTACCTACAGTATCAAATTGCAAACTTTCTTACACTTTGAAAAACCCTCTAATGTTGCGCAATTTCACAGAGATAGAAGAGAAAGATATTGAAAAACTTATCCTATCACAGCCGAACAAGCAGTGTGACCTGGATCCTATTCCTACCTGGCTCCTGAAAACTTGTGTCAATGAGTTGACTCCATTGATATCAAAAATAATTAACTTATCATTGAGTAATTGCGTAGTTCCAAATGATTTCAAAAAATCAATTGTAACTCCTGCTTTGAAAAAACCCAACCTTGATCCTGATTGCCCTGATAATTACCGTCCCATCTCTAACCTTTCCTTTTGTTCCAAACTCCTAGAAAAAATAGTATCCTCTCAGATCACAAATTTCCTGAGCTCCACAGAAGTTCTTGCAAAAAATCAGTCCGCCTACAGGAAGTTTCATTCCACGGAATCAACTCTATTGAGAACGACCTCTGATCTTATCTCAAGCATCGGCAGCCTGGTACTAGTTTCATTTCTGGACATGAGTGCTGCTTTTGATACAGTTGACCATGATATCCTACTTCAAAAACTGGAGAGGGAATTCGGCTTCAGAGATGATGTCCTGGGGTGGATTGCATCTTACCTAGAAGGACGTGAATGTGAACTCAAGTTCAATAACACGCCGCCTGAAAAAAGTTCATGCATATATGGTGTTCCCCAGGGTTCAGTACTTGGTCCACTACTCTTCAATCTATATACTAATGAGCTTGAGTTTCTAATCCAACAACTTGGTTTCCAAACATATTCTTATGCTGATGATCGACTTTTCTTCATATCTTGCTCCCCAGAATCACAAGACCAACTAAAGCAAGGTGTTATCTCATGTATCTCTGAAATTTCGCACTGGATGTCAGTGAATAAATTAAAAATAAATCCAACAAAGACTGAATTTCTTTGGGTCGCTTCACCGAGACGACAACACTTTATTAACTACGACCCCATATCCATCCAAAACATCAATATCATACCATCCAAACACGTTAAGTTTCTCGGAGCCTACATTGACAGCTCCTTATCTATGGATAAACACGTTTCATCCACCGTCAGTAAATGTTTCTTTGCACTACGACAATTAAGTCCCATAAGGAGATGCCTGACATTGCAGGATGCTAAAACATTAATAAATGCCTTTGTGGTATCTCGGTTAGATTACTGTAATGGTATTCTGGCCAATTTACCACAATACCAGCTTCAAAGAATCCAATCTGTGCTCAACGCCGCTGCCCGGTTGATTTTCAAAATGGACCAACGCTCTCACATAACTACTACCCTCAAAAATCTGCACTGGCTCAAGTGCGCAGAAAGAGTGACTTTTAAGATTTGCCTCACAGTTTTCAAGTCCATTCACAATATGTCCCCATCATACATTTCCGATCTCTGTAGACAACAGGTTCCAAATCAAAGGCAAGCCACCCTTAGATCAGGCTCTGACGCAGGTGTCAGGCTGACGGAGGTCAGTGTAAGAGGAAGACCAAAATATTCCTATCGAGCCTTCAGCTCGGCCGGACCATCCATGTGGAATGATCTTCCTGAACAAGTGCGTAAGACACAGTCTCTTGCTTTGTTTAAGAGTCGGTTGAAAACACACTTGTTTGGCGTATCATATACCTAACTGATATAAATTGTAAAATTCGTTTTTATTATTTTATATGTGTAGTTTATAACATAATCTGCTCATAAATACATATGTTTTAGGATTAAGTTACTAGTATTAACACAATATTTTAGGATGCGCCCTTGAAGTGGATTTATTCCACAAAACGGCGCATTATAAGTTGTCTATTATTATTATTATTATTACCTGCCTTTTGCAGGATATTTGAAAACTTATAGAAAAGATTGGGAAGCATAATTATTCTTTTAAAGGGACTACATGGAAAATTATTATACATTTTAAAAAAGAAAAATAAATCAACCGCAACAAAACAAATCAACATTAGAACTTACTTTGATTTACGTAATGCTTCAATATCTTCTGCATCTTTATTTGTTTCCTTTTGGTCTTGTATTTTTAAATCATTGTTTGAAGAAAACTTTGATGTGGGCTTAAAATTTTCTATTTTATTTCTGGCATCTTGTTTGGCACTTGCCACTTCCCCATGCTTCCGTAAAAGTTCAGCTTTCAAACTTATCAACTGCAGCAATAAAAAAAAATATTAGCATAAAAAACTATTTCCTAGTAAAGATGTTTACAGCTTATTATGTATAAGCTATAAAATATCTTATATATTTTATAGCTTATTATGTATAAGCTATAAAATATCTTATATATTTTACATCTTTAATTCAGCGATAAGGTTTGCCAACTTCTTTTATGTCTTAATTTTTTGCTGGCACGAAGAAGCAACTTGCTTCATGGCTTCATGAAGAAGCAACTTGCTTGCTGGCACGAAGAAGCATATTGCTTATTACATGCAGCTGATCTGCTGGCTACTCCACATGTGGGATTTGTCGTGATGGTATAGTAGCAGTAGCAGTAGTATAAAATAGACAAACTTAGATACTATCACAGCATTTCCCACCCCTGGTGTAGCCAGCACAAGCTGCATGTAATGGGATGGGTAACATTACCAAGTGGCTTCATCATATGGATCATTTTTTGACAAATTGACATGTGTACCTATATGAGAAATTTTAAGAATGTAGAATAACCAAAAGAAGTATGAAAGGAGAGATATATGGCGTTCCATTCTCTCTGCCTACCCCACCTGGGATACGGCATGAGGATATAGATCATGGGTGGCCAACCTTTTCAGCAGCCGGGCCAAATTTCAGAATGAGATTTCGTACCAGGCCGCACAACAATATACTCCATATATGGAACATTTGATAATTTTACTTCACCTTAAAATTTCTAACCCCCGTCGCCAAATTTTCAAAATGGTATAGGAATTTGAAATTTTTCAAAACTCCTCAGTTTTTTTTAAGAATATTTTCTTAATAAGAATATTTTTTAAGAATGTTTCCAAAAACTTACACGTATTATTTTGTAGAATTTAATGTTATCTGTTCTTAATAAATAACTTCATCAATTACATGTAATTTTTTCAATACAATGAATAAAGATTATCCAGTTGCAAAAAATTATACATAACCTCAATAACACCTATATCAAAGGGACCAATATGAAGTATAACACACATATCTCATTTATTTATTTACCAAGTGAAACATTTGGTTTGAACGAAGGTTTTTAAGACTAAGACGTTTCAAGAAAATACTCACTGCAGATTTGCTGATTTCTATCTTTCGTTCGTCGTTCATATTTTGAGAAGTTGTGTTAAAATTTTATACAAGTAACGACAAATCACTAATCATTAAGATCGTTATCAATTAAACTTTAAATGGTTTAATATCTCATGCCATCAAAACAATACATAATGAAATCATTACAATTTTTGAATTTCACGTCAAATTAATGTCATACTGACAGTATGATTTTCATAGACAAAAAGAAAGACCGCATAGTAAAAAATGTTCAAAGACATTTTTGCTATGTTTCATAAAGTAGCATTCACATTGCTTCACTTTGGATGATCATCCAGAGTGTCAGGGTCAAACCTTTTCATCGAAAGTGAACACGTCTGTTCACACTTGTTCATCCAATGCTTTCACTGCCATGTCAACACTCTCACTCATGTTATATGTAATTTGACGTATTTTCGTATAAAAATACTATACTATACCATCACGGCATATCCCACAAGTGGGGTAGCCAGCAGATCAGCTGCATGTAAGAAACATGCAAACTGTCCTCTTCGTGCTAATATAAAATCAAGACATTCAGGATGGGTGGCAAACCTCATCGCTGAATTTAAGATATAAAATGTCTTATTTTTTTCGAACACCTGCCTTTTACAGGGCACTCGAAAACTTCCGCAGAAGAATGGGAGACCAATTCTTTACCGGGTGCTCCACGGGATAGATCGTATAAAAATAATTAAACAAATTCAAAATTGTTTCTAGTGATCACTATTGATGATACACCTGTTCACAGATTTTCATTTTGGAGGATCATCCAGAGTTATCACTGAAAGTGTATAAAATGTGAACGCCCCTTAAAGGCGTTTCATCAATAGTGATCACTAGCGATGACGGAGGAAAGAGATTCCCACTTGTCATAATTTTGATGAAAGGTCCTTTCACTGAAACGACCATAAACCGATTGGATTACTGCAATGGCATCCTCGCAAATCTCAAATATCAACTCCAGAGAATTCAGTCCGTTTTTAATGCGGCTGCACGTTTCATTTATCAACTGAATCGCTCTTCACACATATCTACCACCCTTCAATCTCTTCACTGGCTCAGATGTCCGGAGAGAGTTGAATTTAAAGTGTGTTTGACAGTATTTAAGGCACTTCATGCTATGGCCTCAGAATATATCATGGAACTCTGTGGTAGACAGGCGTTAAGTCATAGACAGACAACACTTATGTAGGTCTTGTCAAGATATAACAACTAAATTGGAGGTGACCAGTACTGTATCGAAACCAGTGTACGTGGAGCGCGCTTTTGCAATATCTGCACCTGTAGTCTGGAACAGGCTTCCACAAACAATCAGAGAAACGCAGGACATATCTCGTTTCAAGAACCAACTGAAAACTTATCTATTCAAGAAATCTCACGGAATAATTCAAGCACAACCTTAGTTAGCAAAGAGCGCCTTTGAGGTGGATTTTCTTCACAAAACGGCGCTTTACAAATCATCCAAATAATAATAATAATAAACAAGTTTTATCTTATTATTTGTTTAATTCTCTATAAGTTTGTATTAAACGTCAGAATCATGTACAAAATTATTATGTAGTCCAGAGCTGTAATATGTTTTGTTAGATGGTGTGTGGATTTGGGGCCACACACTACTCCAATCTTCAGATCCCTTGAAAGTTTTGGTTCTGCTACCAAGGGGATGTGGGTTTAGTAGTAAAACTCGAACTTCGTTTAAACACTATATCCAAGAAGGTAAAAAAAACTATTTACAGGTAAGTTCTAGCACAACTTAAAAGATACACTTTACCATAGGTATTAACGAACCGAGAGAGGGAACTTGAATTCCTCCTCAAAGCAACACCTCGTCTATATATAAACTTTTAACCTCCTCTCTCTTATCACAAAAACCAAAATATACAACAACACCACTTCTAGAAAAATCCTACAACCTACATACATATATATATATATATATATATATATATATATATATATAAGAGACATCTGTCCTATATAACATAAAGTAGTGAGTAATTAATACCACCAATGTGACTACCATTAAATCATAATTTAGTTTAATATAATTTCCCACAGATGTCTATATCTTACAAGAGCTATATTAATTTATTCTAAGTGTTATTTTTCGTTTTTGAATTTGTCTAATTATTTTTTGTAGAGCAAGTTGACGAATGTGTGTACTTAGGTAGTTTTTTCACGAGAGATGGGAAGTGTGAAAGTGATATTGAAAGGAGAAAAGTTGCTGGCAATAAGGTAAATGGTGCAATCCGACCAATAATTGCAAATAGAAACATATCCACCACAGCTAAAAGGTTGGTGCACTCTGCTATCTTAGTGCCAACACTTATGTATGCAAGTGAGACGTGGACATGGTTAAAGAAGGATGAATGTGGTATAAATGCAGTTGAAATGAGATCACTGAGAAGGATGTGTGGTAAAAGTCTGGGAGATCGTGTGCGTAACAGTGATATACGAAAGGAATGTGGAATGAAAGTTGGTGTAATAACAAGGATGAATGTATGTAAATAAGTTAAGATGGTTTGGGCACGGGGAAAGAATGAATGAGGACAGAATGACTAAGAAGATATATTTGGCTGAGAGTAATGGTGCTCGGAGACGTGGACGTCCGAGGATTAAATGGCAAGATCATTTAAATCAAATTCTACAGGACGGTCACGTGTTGAGCACGTTGAACAGGAGAGCATGCATGAGGAATTGTATGACAGTGACGGAAGCGAAAGATGTATGCAAGGATAGAAGGAAGTGGCGCTCGATCCTTTCTGCCTACCCCGCGAGGGAAGCGGCGTGATGGTATGTATGTATGTATGTATGCTAATTATTTTTGTACGAAAACACGTCAAACTGCATACAACATGACTGAGAGTGTTGACATGGCAGTGAAAGCATAGGATGAACAAGAGTGTGCACAGACGTGTTCACTTTCGATGAACAGTTTGACCCTGACACTCTGGATGATCATCCAAAGTGAAGCAATGTGAATGCTACTTTACATTTTGTTTTGTAGATGGTCTATGGTTATTTATTATGTTTTGGGTCTATGACATAGATATATATACTACATAACTGGATAAATAACTTCTATGATTTTGTATGTTCTTGGCGCGGTCTAAAAAATTCTAGAGTTTGACGTTTCTGTTAGGCAAGAGACAAGTGCGTGTTTCCGTGTTTATAAGTGCGCTTTAAGGATTTTTCGACGTTTTAAATTATAATTTACTCTCCTAATCGCTAAAATGGTTATTTCATGTTCGTCTTATAATTGCACAGATCGATGGAGTAAAGGGACTTTAAAATAATACTACTATAAGACAAAAGTATACTAATAACTAATTACTTTTAGTAATGTTTAATATTTTATGATTATATTTTAATTGAATCCGATGTATTAAGTATGATAGTTTCATATGCTGCAATATTATTTGTTATTTGAATGTATTCTAATTATTTTGTGATTAGATCTATTAATGCTTCAAAAATTATTGTATTTGCTTCAAAATATACAGATAAGTATTTACAAATAACTTGTTTTATTTAAGTATTTACCCCAGTTTCCTGTGTTAACAATCCCGTGATTCCTATAATATTTATTATATAAAATTATTTATATAAAATTTTGTATCGGATTACTCCGTGTACTTGGATTATTCCCTGATGGGATATATATTTCCGACGTTTCGGATGAACATGGTCAGCCATAATCATGTTTTTTTTAAAGTAAGATATAAATCAGAAATTATCTAAGAATAGAGAGAAGGAAGATAAAATGGTGATAATAAAATAAGTCTACATACATGTGTGTAGCTATAATAATTATAATGCTATCGTAAAAGAAAATTAGTAAAAATAATACTGTAGGGTTGTGTAATGTAGTAATAATATTATTTGAGTTCAAATAATTGATATAGAGGGAAAAAATATGGTAATGGCATAGATACCTATATACATATAATAAGTAATAATAGTAGTAAATAGATGTAGTTTCTGGTGTCATAAAATGACCCTAGAAAATGCTGATCATTCCTATAATATTTATTTATTATATCCTATTTTAGTGATATTACATTTTTTTTAATACACACATTTTAGTTTAATTGGTATTTGTTTTAAATTAACGGTAATTAGAAGTAAAATAAAATATTTCTTGTTTTATTTGCTGTGAAGGAGGCACCTTATTTAATTGTCGATTCCAGAAATATTTATCAACAGTAAAAATATGACATCTGTATCATCATGTAGGTACACTGTTCATAATTAATTTTTGTATAAGAAATCGATGATTACAATAACAGTTTCTGCGAGGCGAGGATTTTTTATAGCCTTTCATACTATGAAAATTCGGCCATTTTTAAACTTTTGCCTAACAGCACAATTTGCCGCCAAATTGTAATTGGCTCGCGATACGCGGCGAGTTATTCATCCAGTTATGTAGTATGTATATCTATGGTCTATGATCATATTACATGTCTATGGTTACTACAACACGCTACCAACATAACATTTATATAAAATCGGAAATGTCGTAGTCATTTTTCGGGTGTTTGTCCTTGTCTACTACCGAAACTAACTTCAAGTCATTCGTAATATTTCAGTGGTGGGTCTTGTTGTTGGCCATGATTTGTGATAAAAGAAAAATACTGAATAATCGACCGTGAGATTGTTTTATGAATTTATATTAGTGAAAATATAATATTTCGCTCGTGAAGTTCAAATAATCGTTTTAGATTTATTTATTTTTAATTGCTTTATTTGTAAGTTTTACGCTCTTTGGAGTGTTTCTAGGCCAAGCTTATAGAAAATGTCAACTCCAGCTAGAAGACGCTTAATGAGAGATTTTAAAAGGTTTGTGTCATGGAATTCCATCGTATGTGTAACATTTCAATACCTTTTCGATATTAATCAAAGTTTTATATTACGCAGTTGACTTATTAAAGTGAGTTCATTGTTGTAAAAGATGCACTGTTTTCCTTTGTAATATCAGGTTAGGTATGAAGAATCCACAATTTTGTAAATTTATTTTACATATGTGAACTTAATCTGATCTATGTACATATGTTTGTACACTTTTCTTGTATTGGTATCAAATAAATATTTTAATCCGTTAATTTGAGAAGGAAAATGTGATTTATTTTTTGTCAAGTAACAGTGAATGACATCAGACAGTTATTTTTAATTATTGTTTTCCTATTTGCAAAGCAAACATCTTGTCACTCGTATGAATTTTCTGTTCTTGAGTAATAAATAATAAATTGGTATTTTTTCATAATACAAACTGTTTTTATTGATTCTTTGTATCTAATTGATTACTTGGCATGATACTTATTATACATGCAGGGTCATTTGTTTTATATATGTACCTTACATGTAGGTATGTTACCTTATAAATTATACTTTGGCTCAGATATAAGCTAGTTGTATGATACAAATATATGCATCCTATATATACTTCTTCCATTTTTGTTAGGTTTAAATTATAAATTACCAAAGTTAATAAAGTGATAATGACAGAGAAAGTTTAAATAAGTTGTTATGTTTTAGATTGCAAGAAGACCCACCCACAGGTGTGTCTGGGGCCCCAACTGATAACAATATTATGATCTGGAATGCTGTGATATTTGGTCCTCACGATACTCCGTTCGAAGATGGTACCTTCAAATTAACTATAGAATTTACAGAAGAATATCCAAATAAACCTCCGACAGTAAGATTTGTCTCCAAAATGTTCCACCCTAATGTGTATGCGGATGGTGGAATATGCTTGGACATTTTACAAAACAGATGGAGTCCTACTTATGATGTTTCAGCTATTCTAACTTCTATTCAGGTACATACTCAACTATTAACATACTGACAAACCATCTAAAATTACTCTGTTAGTCATTTGGTTTTCACTATTCACTTGTCAGTGATGATAAATTTCATGTCTGAATTTTTACCACAAAATAGTGCATCTTTGCATTAAATACCTGTGTATTGTCTTGATTATTGTTTATATTTATGAAATAAAATTATTCCATAAAGAGTTATCCAGCTAAAAGGATAAATGAAAACATTGACTTTTTTTAATAATCATGTTAAAATGTTTTTTTTAGCCGCACATTAATCAGACTTTGTTTTTCAATGCCACTTTTATAGCAACACATATTATTTTATAGATTGTAATCCATGAAATTAATCTATAGTGAATAATGTACTATATTATCTAATTTTAATAAATAAAATATAAAAATATATTATTGAGCACTGTTTAATCTCCACTATGTTAGGTTAAATACCGAACGTTTTTGCCTATACTTGTAGGCATCTTCAGGGAAACTGAAATCTAAAAATTGTGAGAGCTGTTGTTCATGTGGTGAGAAGGGTGCAGGTAGTGGGAGGGGTAATGGTAGATATGGAGGCGGGATGGTTGGCAGGAGTAGGATATACTAACAAAGGAGATGAGGGTGGGATCTGTATATTTACAATGTTATGCTTATTCCTATAAATCTCTAAGGTTTCCAAGGTGTTTAGTCTACCCGCCCCACACACAGAATGTAATACCTCTGTACCGTTTATGTCATATGGTCATATTCGATACAATGGTCCGCAATTTCTGAATATGTAGACATTCCCCTAAACGCCCTGTTATGTTCAGCAAATCTAGTACGCACTGTACGAGATGTCTGTCCTATGTATTTTGCATCACAATCGTTACATCCAATACAATACACACCACTACCATCCATTCGATCTATCTTGTCTTTATGATTAAATAATAATTTGTTTATGTTATTATTGGTATAAAATGCACTTTTGAATGATTCTTTAACAATTTTATTAAGTTACCCATATCTACCATTACCCCTCCCACTACCTGCACCCTTCTCATCACATGAACAACAGCCCTCACAATTTTTAGATTTCAGTTTCCGTGAAGATGCCTACAAGTATAGGCGAAAACGTTCGGTATTTAACCTAACATAGTGGAGATTAAACAGTGCTCTATAATATATTTTTATATTTTATTTATTAAAATTAAAAATGGATTTCCACAGCGTAAACACAAAAACTCTTGAATTACTATATTATCGATGAATTAAGATGATTATTAATATTTAAACCTTCTCACACTACATAGCTTGCGTCCAATTCTTTTATTTTTTTTCACCTTAAATTCTTTTTTTCAGTATTATCAAATAGGAAGAGTGGTGTTGTATAATTTGAATTAACTTATTGTTAAAAATGCCTATATACTCTGGTACAATCATCCTAAAACTTTCACATTTGCATTGGGTAATGATTGTATATTCCATGTCAAATATCCAATTTCTCCATACATTTACTTGTAAATTAATATAAGTTTGGATGCGAATGATATATTTGATGCAAGTTGCTGTTTTGAATCTAAAAATATTATATTTTTTATTTCAGTCTCTCCTGAGTGACCCCAACCCTAACTCGCCAGCAAATTCAATGGCTGCCCAGCTTTATAAAGAAAACAGACGTGAATATGAAAAAAGAGTAAAGGCTTGTGTTGAACAATCGTTTATTGATTAGCAGCCTCCATGTCACGAGTGTATTCAATCCCATTCTCCTTCACGACACACTCTTTCACACATCTACACTAAACTTATTGTAATGTTAATATTATACATACATACAATGTTTACACCGATAATCAATTTATGTTATGTCCTGTCGCATTGGTAATGTTGTATATGGAAAGATGCCTTAATATGTATTTGTAATACAAATACTCTTTTGTAATTAATATTAACTTGATACTGAATAATAAAACCTCTCCATCACATAATAATAACAATATTATTATATTGCAATAATAAATTATAATTATGTTCATTGTTACAATATATATATCATAGGTATGCTTAATAAACTGATATATGTAATTATTGATGTATCTCGTGGTAATAACTTTCTTAGAGTTATGTTTTTAATTGGCAAATCATGGTGCCCGCACATAGGTTAATTTCATATTAAAATTTTAATCAATTGTTTATTCCAAATTCAATAGTCAACAAATGTTATATAAAAGTGAAAATGTATTATAATTATAGGTGTCCCTCCAGATGTAGATGACTGAATACGCGATGCAGAGGGACCATCTATTAGGTTGTTCGGAAAGTAATTTAATTTTTTCTCATTTGTCACAATACTGTACTTTTTCACAGCTAACTTCACACTTAAGTAAAAGCAGCATTTTTGCCATATTTTACTTTTTAACGAAAATGTAAAAATGCTGTTAATGCAAAAAAAAAACATCGGATATGTATGGAGAAGATGTATTGACAGAATGCCAGTGTCAAAACTGGATTTCAGTATTTCGATTGGCCAATTTTGAAGTTAAAAATGCACTCCTTTCTGGAAAGCGAGTTGAAGTTGATGACGACACAATAAAAGCATTAATATCAGCTCTACAAATATCAACTCATGAGATTGTTGAGAGATTGAATTTATCGAATTTGACCGTTCATGGAATGTCTAGGTTTAATTTCAAAGCTTGACATAAAGGTTTCTCATGTTCTTACGGAAAGAAATTTGTTGAAAATAGTTCAGTTACTCTCCAGAAGCTTTTATAGCTTGAATGCCACACCCTCCATATTCTCTAGATCTGGCACCTTCTTGGTATCATTTTTTTTCTGTCTCTACAAAAAAATTTAGACCCTAATACCTTTTCTTCAAATAAGGATGTCAAAAATCACCTTGGATCGGTTTTTTTTCAGCAAATGGTATTTGACCAGAATGGACAATAATTCAATAAAATATTTATTCACTATAAAAAATTCGAATAATTTTCCGGACAACTTAATATATAAAAGCCCATACAATTATAACAGTTTATTCTAAAAAAATCATGATTTTAAATAAAATGTCATGTTATGTATCACTTGATTAACCAACTTATTGGTTTTGTAACAAAATCCAAAAATAAAACAAGAAATTTTCATGGTCTTGTTAAATTAAAGGTTTCTGAATCATGTACCATTTCTGAGATTTCTGAAGTATGTTATTAGTCTTAGGAAATCTCTTGAAAGAAAAGAGTAACCTTTGTATTAGATATTAGGGTAGCTCAGTACAAGAGTACGCACTGCATATCTCCGGATCATTAGTAATGTTTTCTGATGTCTTCAATGGCCATTATATTCTAGAAGTTGAGCATTTGTCGGTGTCCATTTTTTACAAATTTTAATCGATTATTAAAGATTCTAGGTAAGAAAATCATTTTTTTCATCCATTTGTTAAAATTTTTAGGCTTTTTAGAGACCGTGTCAAATAAAATCTATTTATGTTAAAACACATTTATTTAATTATTTCGATTTATTTGTCATCTACAATAAATTGTAGACTCACATGCTGAATGACGTCGTCATGACATATTGGCGGGAATTTCAAAATATAGAAATAATATCCACTATGTACTAGAATTTTGTGCAAGAGTGCGCACGCATTCTAGTCACCACAAGTTTCGGCACCATAAGTTTCTGAGATACCATCAATTCACATGAAAACAAGTAAATATACCAGAAAAAGACGGATAAACAACCCGAGGAGAAAAAAAAAGATTCTGGGATTTCCATGACAAAAACTACATAGGATAAAATCAATTATTCCTTAACATACGTGACTTTCAATAAATTACAATATTTTAACTATTTTAATTAGCTGTTCCGATTAATCTTAATGAGTATCAAATAATACAGATTCTTTATTTATCTTATTTTAGTCATAAATAATATCATATTGAGCTGATTACACATGCGCACTCTTATACACAGTCGTGCGCACTCTTGCACACACCTGTAGTGTAAGAGTGCGCATTTAAGGGTGTTTTTGTTTTTATTATTTTTTTTATTTAGTAGGTACTTAGGAAATTCTACTATGAAAATCTAAGAGACAATATACCAAACTACTTAAATACATTAATAAGTTGGTAATTTTTTTGCAAATTATATGTAAAAAATCAATTAACGTCTTAAGTGCGCACTCTTGTACCAACCTACCCTATATTTTCGTGTAGGTGGAATGGTGTTTTGTAGTTAAATATTGATTTTCTATTTATTTTACTGGTTTTGCATTGAATGTGTTTAGGAATACGTAATAATAAAAACTTGATAAAATTATGTTATTTTTCCATGTTGACCTTTGTGCTTTAATAATACATATGTATATTATATACCTACTACTTGTACACATAATATTTTTTCCTTGCATATTTCATATGGGTCATGTAATATTAACTAAATATTGATAAAATTAAGAAAATTCATTCATTAAAACAATAAAAACATTTTTATCGATGTCATTTTTACAATGAACCATTATATGAGGTTATATTGTATGTAAATTTAACACATGAAACTACCATATTAGGCTTAGAAAAGACATTGTCAACTTAATTGGACAAAGCACACCTCGTGTAAATGATCGATTGCGGGCTCAAGTCCTGTCCGAGGCACTGCCGAATAAGGTGACATTCTCTTTTCTAAGTCTTATATAATAGTTTCACGAGTTAAATTTAAATAAAAACATTGATTAAACTTTTGTAATATTTTTATTTTAACATTAAAGTTTATCATTCGATATATGAATTATAACTTTCATAATATTTTGATGTAATAAGCAGCTCATTTCAAGCATGTTAAAATGTTGCACTTAACACATGGCCTGTATTTGTTATGCAATGACAAAATAATGATGTAGTTTCGCTAGATTCCTATGGTACACAAAAATATCAAGTTTTTCCCAGAATAACATTTCAAAAATTATATATTGTAGAAAAACACTCTAGATAGTAATATTCCATAATACTACTTTCAAATTACCACTTACATTGGTTGTCTCTAGAAAATATAGTGTTAACGCTCACACAACATGCCAGGACACTCAATTCTGTCATAGTAATGTGAAAACTAAAATCTTCATTTTTTCCTTATTGCTTTGTGTTTTCTGTTATTGACTATTATTTGAAATTTTTTGGTACTGTTTTTTTTTTTTCTGGACACCCCTTTAAGGTTGCAGTTTGAGGAAATAATCTTGATGTTTGGCACCTGTGGCACTCTCTAGCCACATAGAAGTGAAATATAAAAAGAAATAAATTCACTCTTAACATTATTTATCACGAGAGTCTTGAGGAAACTGATGCAAATTATAATATTTAACATTGTCGTGCATCTTTTGTAGATGTGATTTTTAATTTACCTAAAATAAAAATACACAATGTACAGCCAAATTAGTCTATGCTCCATATAAAATACTTATTTTATGTTTATCTATTAGGTAATATTATATTAAATATATATATTATGTGTATGTAATTTATATTTTTATTTTTTTGTTTAATCGACTCCTAGAAGATAATGGAACAACTTCCAACCAGGTATTCCTCCAAAGTATTTTCCGAAAGTGGAACTCGTTGCATGTATTGGAAATGTGAAAATACTGATTGCCGGATAAGGCTCTTTAATATCTTAAGTTTAAAGTTCTACAAATAACTATCTGCCTTTACAGAATAGGAAGAGGTGTAAATATTGAAAAGCGATGGTGGTATTATGGATTCTTAAGGTAGAATCTAATTAAGTATGTGAGAAACCTATCATCCACCATACCTTTAAAGGTCCTTAAGTTAGTCTATTTTCAGGGTAGAAAGTTATGCTAATGTATTTACCTATGTAGACTTGAAAGGATCTATTGAAGAGCATGGATCATATGAGTCTGGTAGTAAAGGGCACTGGTATACTTTGTACACTTTCGGTATGAGCCCCTTTTGCCATACCGTATCATAAACAACAGTAGGTCTAAAAATGCAACTAAAGTGTTTTCTTTCCTTTTTGAAAGCTAGTTTCAATATGCGTTGTGAGAGTCAAGACTTGATCACAGTAGTTCCTTCCCTCTCGGAAACCTGCTTGCTTCTTAAATGAGGTGACTTTATTTTAACAAAAAATATTTATTCATCAATATCTATTTTGTTCCTTTCAAAGTAATCCTACTCAGATAAAATGCATTTGTTCCAGCACTTTTTCCCATCCTCGATGCACTTCAACATGTGCTTTTTTAGTCTTGTGTCCTATTCATAAATAAAAAAATATGTCAATTTTATGTTTGAGCAATATGATATTGTGTAAATTTATATAAGTTGAGGATTAATAGTAATCATCCACAATCATTCTTGACAGTAATTCCGTGGTAACAAACGTGTCAGATGCAAATGTAATTTTGTTGAAAAAAATTTCAATTACCATACTGAATAATGGCATAATTTCACTACGGCATGCAGAAATATTGATGAATAAATAAATATTTTGTACGATAAATGTATTCCAACCGCTTATCGCGAATTTTTGCTTTTTTTCTAAATCCTTAAAAAATAGTTAAGAAAATATTGTATATCCTTGGTAGGACTCGAGCCTACAAGCCTGTCTTAGGAGGCCGATACCTTATCCATTAGGTCACAAGGACGGATGCATCAATAGCTACTTATTACAGAAAATATTGTGCACGGCATTTATAAATTTAGTTTTATTAATCGCATAAAACTGTATAACAACATTTTGTACAATATAAGTAAAAAGAAATTCTTTCTCTAAACTTACAATTGTAATGAGTCAAGGATATTTTGGACCAATTTGATAATTGTTTAAATCTCCCTATAAAAAGTGGAATGCTGTGAAAAATTCTATTGAAAAAAAGGTAAGTCAATATTCCTGGTAACAAAAAAATATAGATAATAGATCTCTACCTAGTATTTAATCAAACAATCCTTTTATTTTCGATTTTGTTAATGTAATAGGTATAATGACCTTTCACAATGTTTTGAATAAGTTGAACACACATGCATTGAGGGCTCCAGTTGCATTGTGTTATCTATGGGGTCGAATAGCTGCAATGTATAAGTAGTGTATGCACATATTGGTATATGGTAGATACACACATACTTACATAATAGGCCCTTCAATGGGCGAAGGGTAGTACCCTGTAGGTATAATGTCATAGTACTATGGGATTGGGTAGTGTTGCGCCTACATCTTAAAAAGATAAGCGTCGATCAATATGCCGACATATAAACAAGCTACCTCTACCTAACGTGACACGCCGAACATCCAAAGTCACTTCCTAGAATTATTCTTTGATAAAAACTTATATCCCATAATCTTTACCAACTTGTAAAGCATTAAGTTAAATAGTGAATTTACTCAACTCTTTGTGTAAAGTTATAAAATCAGTTTCTGTGACAAATCTGGGTATTATTAAATTTTATCTATTGTGTGTGTGTTCTCTTCTGTGGTGTTATTTACATTATTTTGTTCATTTATTTGTGCAATATTTTACAAAACAAATGTGGAAGTGATTTAATTGGAAGCGATTATATAAATGCAATTAATTTGATTTATTTACAAATTTATGTATATAAACAAATATTTGCGAGTTTTTGAAGTTTGAAGATGTGTCCAAGAATTATTGAAGGTATGTCTTTATTCGTAGCACTAAAGGTATTATTGGTTGTTATTTAATGGGTTGAAAAATCTGTGTATTTTTTTCTACATTGTAAAAAAATGAACACGAATGTAATATAAAATGATTATTCTAATAATACGAGTACACTCGCTTCTATTTGGGGTCATACACCTAATACCAGTACGCGGTACATTATAAAGCTCCCGTTCTTATTCCCTCATTCGCATCCCCTCTGTTTAGTTTACGCATGACTAAGGGTGCATAGGTATATTACTACTAAAGTACGACATGCGTGTTGTATAAATACATACCTGTATCTTTGTAACATAGTTACATATAGGTAGGTATATTACGGTATTTTATTTTACATACCTAGTAAGACTAGACTGTTTCACCTACATTACATACGAATATGTTGATATGCACGTTTAGGCTATGATTTCCCTTACTACATAATTTATAAAATTAACTACACACGAATTTGTTATTGTTTTGCAATAAATTTAGGTAGTTGGCTTAATACATTGTTAAATATAAATTCACGGAATTTCTCAAAAAGAAAATAAGATATTTAGTTTTTATTACATGCATACTCGTCAAGATATTTATATTAAGTTGTAGGTCTTTTATTTTTATTTACAAAGATATTTAATATTTTTCAAACTTTTACGCAAGCAAGTAGTAGTTACTAGTTGTATACTTTGTGAATGTATTACAATATTTATTATATTTGAAGTTGTGCAAAGTGCGACTTCGAAAATTATATAGCAACTTTGTGTATTCTTCGAATTCAAATATCCCGCGAATACGGTGAATCGTTCGTTATTTACTCGCGTTTGAACAATACATTGGTATTGTTTTGACGCATATTATTGGTTGTTTAAATTTACACTGTATGTTGATTGGTCACAATTATCAAAGCCCAGAGGCCCGATCTCGCTGTGTTACATAGATACAATATAAAATAATTATGGAACAGAGAGCACGATACGATAGTATGTAATGTATTGTACAACTACAAGTAAAATTAGTAATGAGTACAATACAAGTATTGGTATCTTTTAATTGTATTGCTATTTGTCTACTGGTGCTTAGCTTACGCTGCTTGTGCGGTGGTAATAGTATCCGATACAAGTATATTCATTCGTAATCTAATGTGTACGGGCAGGTGTCGTTCTTTCAATCAACATTGTGGCCATTTGTGTTTTGAGAATTGGTATTTAGTGGATGACGCATAATTTGACTGTATAAATATTCACAATGTCTGGTGTTGATATCTAGTGTAATAACCACGCTTCAATTGTGTTGAAAGTGTTATCAATGAAGTGTTTTAGCGACAGATGTGTGTACGCGGTGTAGAATGTAGTTTAGCGTGTTATCTGTAGCCATTGTGGATGTGTATTTAGATGTTGGAGAAGAGTAACAAGATTGATTATTCCTCAATATGACTATAAGTTATCGTCACGACGCATTTATTAGTACATATTGCGTAAAGGAAATAGTGGAGTTTCGGTTTGCGTCTCTGTCCCGCGCGCTCATATCTCAGGCGAGGGCGGGGGGCAGGGACAGGGAGGCGCTGGAGCTAGGGCAGGGGTAAGGGGAGCCAGGGGAGCATGCGTGCAAGTTTCACTACTTTCAATGGAAACACGGCGGAGTTGCGGGACGAGAGTCGCAAAATAAGATGGGAAGGTCAAGATTCCCTGGTAAACCACACAAATTTCACAATAAGAAACGTATCAGTGTATTGTTGGATACAATTGTCCAAGATGATGGTTGTGGATCTGTTACCGGTTGTAACAACGTAAGTATTTTGTGTAATATCAAAACATTCACTCTTTTTACATGTTCTTGTATTATTGTCTTCGGCTACTTTTCTGTTTTGGAATCTTCTGGTATTTCACTCATGTCAATATTACTATAAAACACCTCTCGCTACTCCGATTTATTTAATTATGATTACTTTGTCAATTAATTGCGAAATAACAGTGTATTCGGCCATCGTCGTTTACCTTGAGACCTTGTTTGACGTTTAGGCATTTTGTCAACAAAGGACAAATCGGTCCATACTTTGAATTTTCATTAAATCTGTTTTGAAGGTGATATTTTATAAACTTTTTATGTGTTTTTAATTTTTTCGTTTGTTTATACATAATGTTGAAAGATTTTGTATTTCCGCGCCTTTTTTAGGAGGATGTCGAGAGACAGAATGAAGTGGAAGGTGAGACGTCAAAAGAAAGGGAGAAGAATGACGATAAGAAGAGTGAGGAGGGAGAGGCAAGCAGCAGTGAAGTACTGGTAAAGAAGAGATCGGTAGTAGCAGACAGTGGCAAGATGCAAGTGGGACGAAGTGAAGGAAACAGTTCAGGAGAGTTTCCTCTTAAAGTTGGACCACCTCACAAGAAAACTGTTACTTTTGGCAGTGTAGAAAGCTGTGGAGATACTATTAATCCCAACAGAAAGATACCTTCCAAAAATACTCAGCCATTGGTGTCTATTATCAAGAAAAAGTCTGTTTTGAAGCCAGTAGAGCACACCACCTTTCATAGCATTGTAAAACCTGCTAAACTTACAGATCTCAGTTCCAAGTCTTGTGTAGACTTCAGCACATTGAGAGCAAAACATAACAAGAGCCCCCCGGTGAAAAAGTCTTCTCTGAAGTTTACTCATGTAGTAGGTGTTCGAACTACATCACCTCCACCAGACAAAGATCTAGTGCCTCGCAAGTTTGTGCTGCCCAGTCACAGTGCTCATTCCTCCCGGGTTATCAAACCTAACAAAAGGTTTATAGACAGTGAAGAAAACCTCCCTTCGAGCCCTACTTCTACACCCGTGCTACAACCTTCTGGAAAGGTTCTCAAAAAGCCCAAGTTGATATTATCTGGAGATTCCAACAATCCCTGTTACGATGAGGCTTATGAGACCTGTGATAGTTCCGCTAATAGTAATGACAGTTCTGATTCCAAGCATTTAGATGTGCCTCTTAGTAATCTGGTTCCATCTAAATCGCTTTACTTGGATAAAACTTTGGGTCTATTTGGTGCGTCAACACTTAAGAATAGTACACCCTCATTTCAAGATACATTTGTTAGTGGTTTAAGGACGCTCGGTCAAATCAGTGATAAAACAGGTAGAAGTGACGAGTGTGATGTGACTAATAATGATTTAAGTTCAGAAGCCACAAAATTGTGCAAGGAACAGTTGAAAGATGGTAGTTCCAAGCACACTATATTACAGCTGTCTCGGGATATCTCGGATATTCCGTGTCCCTCAGACCAAAGCAGCAGTAGTAGTACCTCGGAGTCTTCAGAGTCAGAGGCCAGCTTAATGAGTGACAGTGAGAGTGAAGATAGTGATGAGGCGAACAGCAGGCTGACCATCGTGGAGAAGGGGCATCCACAGGCACCCTCTCAACTTCTCAGAGGCAAGGTGATTTTACGGGAGGCTCGCTTGCAGCTCAACACCATCAGTACTGCTACCACTGGCAGTGAGGGTCCCTTCTCAACATTCACTCCATCAAATTCATCATGTAAGTTATTTCAACAAATACATAATGAACCTAAACTTGTCCAAACCTTCATTTGTGTATTTGTTAACTGTAAATTATATTTTATATTATTCACAAATATTTCTTTTGGAAGTGCAAAGTAATAATAAACTTTCTCCATTAACTGCATCCTCATTACTCTGGGAATGCATTGAGCAAAGCATTTTGAGAAGAAAATAAGATTATTTTCTTTCTCCTTTCTTTCTTATATAGAGAAAAAAGAGACAAAACTCTTGGTCCCCTGAGCTTTGTGGATGTGGCTATTCAAGATGATTTTGCACAAATTTCCTCTTTCCCCACCAGTTATTTCTTTCAATAACATTACTCCGTAATAGTGTATCCATTAAAACTAAACATTGTACTCAAAAATGATCTGGGCTCTCGGAATGCTCTTTTTTGTTGAATTATCATTGAATTATTTTAACTAACATAACATAACCCAGCAGAACTATTTTTTCCAATGTGACAGAAGTATAATAATGAAGTTGAATTCAAGCTGAATAAACTGAACATGTTGTACTCTTGAAATGTGCTCTTTGGTTTCTTTATAGTTTTTAAAATTCTCTTTTAGAATTCAAAATTAACTTTATATAAGTTTAATTGCAAAAACAAATTGTTTTATAAATTTTCCATAGCACATATATTGGGAAATTATTTGATTTTATTGTGAATCTTGCTGCAAAATCCCTTTTTTAGAGCAAAAATGTCATTCAAATTACTACATCTTCATATTTAGATTTATTACTAACAGATTTATTTGAAGAAAATGATTAAATTACAGCAAGTAAATAATAAATTGGGAAACAGTACAATATTCCTGTTCACTCACATAATTATGTGAAAATAATTTGGTTTTTAAATTGTTTATAAACATTTTCCTCAGCTGGAAACAGTCCTGGGACAGTTACTTGCGGTGTTTGCAGCGCTGTGAGATTCTACAAATTTGTAAAACAAGCTAGGAAGTTTGGAATTTATGCATGTGAATCATGTCGTAAGTTTATATCCAAGATGATCAAGAAATATGGAGCATTACAGAGCTCCCCTTCAGCACCACTGCAATGTCTCAATGGAGATGGTGAGATTAATACATGTATTAGATTGTCTCCTCATATGTACAACACTGATTTCATTTATGTAAAAAGGTTTCTAATGTATAGCTGTCATTTTTTTTGCAGGTAATTGTCGTGTTCCACCTATTTTAAGGTCACAAGAATGGAAATTGTTGAGATGTGCCTACAAGACACGATGTCATGCCTGCTGGTTGAAACTATGTTTGAAATCTTTCCAAATACCGACTCCGCAAAAGGCTGCTCTTCAATTTATGCTTCCCCACTACATGAGACCTGGTGCTAGCATAGTTCAAACAGTATTACCAGGAAATGCCAGTCCACTCAGGGCCAGTACTGCTACTCCTGCTACACCCAGTCTTATCACCCCTGAGGAGAAATCTGAGGAGACATCTACAACAGCTAGTTCCAAGAGTACTAAACCTCTCACCAAAAAGAAAACCCAAGATGATGAACCAAAGGTATGTATAATGTTCTCTGTTATGCAATATTGTCAACTTCTTATTTTATAAATGATACTTTAATATATTCCTTGTGTCTTATTTTCAGAAAGTTGAAGATGTCGATATCTCAAGAAGTACAGAACATGTGGAAGATAATAGTCCAAGCAATAGAAAAAGACGACATACGAAGATCAAAGTCAGAAAGAAAGAGAAACCAAACAACCAACCAGATTCAGATACGACCAAAAGGCAAAAAATGGAACTTAAGGGTCCTCGAGTTAAACATGTTTGTCGAAGTGCATCTATTGTTTTGGGTCAGCCAATTGCAACATTCCCATCTTCTGAAGATAAGGAAACATCCGATTTCTCCGATGATAATTCTTTGTCTGATATCAAGAAGTCTCAGATTGCATCTAAGAAATCCGCAGTGAATAAAGAATCAGACCCGTGTATGGATTGTGATGAACCTAGTGACGTAATAAATACACCAAGTGTGACACAAGAAGAACCTCCAGTGATGGAACCAGAGCAAGTTATAGATAAGGAAATTAAAGAAGAATCTACTGATAGCTTTGATTCCACAATATCATTTGACAACAAAGAAAATGAAATTGTTGCAAGTTGCTCCAACAATGATAGCAGCTCTAGTGAAGATAACGAATCCAAAAGTAGTGATATGGAACAAGTCACTGAATCTTTGCACAAGAAATCTAAATTACCTTTGGCTACCATAACCACTGTAAGTATATTTATTTATATAGCTCTGAATTATATTTTAGTTTTTCCTTTCAAATCCGTATCTTGTGGATAGGCAGGAATGTTATGACTAGAAACCAGATCAAATGCAAATGTGAGTGCCACTTAACAATAGACCATTAAAGGATGACGTCACAGAAAAATCATTGAGGGGCATCAGGCATCCCAACACAACAGACGATTACGGTGTAATATTAGGTGGAACGCCTAAAGAATACCTAATAATCAAAAAAAAACTGTCAGTGTCGATTTTGTTATTATTTTGTCGTCTGACTTTCTTTTTTTTCTCTTATGGCATAACATCCTACAAGGATGATTTGCGCAATCTGACTGTTTGCCCCCCAAGCAAAAGCAAATCCATAGACAAGACCACGTGACCTTTAATGGTCTATGGATAAAATTTAAATATCCTCCCCCTCTGTTTGAATAATCTCAAAACTCAACACACATTCAATAAGATGTGATTTCCGTATCCCAAATTGTAATACTTATCTTTCATGTAAACATATTATAATATGTTCTTACGAAATATTACGACTTGCTATTATTTTTACAGATTCGACAACAAAAAACCAATCAACAATTGAATGTAAAAGAAATGATATCCACCGATTTTTGGGAATCATATGATCCTGAAGAAGTTTGTTCTACTGGATGGGGTATCATCAGTTCCCTTCCTTTCAGTGTTAGTAGTGCCTGTTTCCTGTGTGCCAGCAAGGGAAAGGAAAAGGTGTGTTATTTTACTAATGTTCTTTTTATCAAATTCTCTATTTTGTTAGGTACCGACAATATATTATAGAATTTTTCATAGTGATTGCCAAGCAAATTTAACAAAACGTAGAAAATGTTATATTTATTCCAAAAGCATTTTCAAATGACCGTTATTATAGACATTTTCACCTTTTACCTCGTTCAATAAAAGAAGGTGTAATGTGAAACGTCAGAACATTTTTATGGGCCATATTGCTTTCATACTCAATAAAACTCTGCTTTTTAACACCCATTTTTATATGCCAAAATTAGCCAAAAATTCAATAATAGGAGTGCAAACGTCAGATGACATCACACTCAAAAAGAGAATTCATGTTAAGTTTGAATTTCATATGGTTATATTGATGATGAAAGTGAGGTTGAGGAAATATTAAACTAGTTTGCCCTATGAATGGAAATGATAATGTTATAATATTTTCTGTATTTTGTTTCCAGTTGGTATATTGCACATGCTGCTGTGAACCCTATCACACATTTTGTGTGGATAGCGGATGTGAGACAAATAAATCCGAAGGTGGCTGGGTGTGCAGTAGGTGTGAGCAGTGCTCTGCGTGTGGTGGAAGAGGAGGAGCTACCACTGCTTGCCAATCCTGTCGGAGCAGATTCCACAGTGCCTGTCTTGCAGCTGGAAGAGCTGGACAGCGACCTGACTGGCCACAGGTACTAGCCAACTCTTTATGACTCAATTGTTTTCTATTAATAATTAGATCTCAGTAATTATAGAATATTTTGGAATAATAATTCCACATGCGCATGTGGTGATATGCAAAAAGAATAAATAAATACTGTCATATCTTTTTTCAGATTTGCAACGCATGTTTTAAATGCAAGAGTTGTGAGAGTTCTAAAGTTACCAAGTTTCTTGGCAGCTTACCATTTTGTCAATCTTGCTTCAAACTCAGACAGAAAGGGAATTATTGTCCCTTGTGTCAAGGATGTTACCAAGACAATGATTTTGATAGTAAGGTACGTAAGCTACAGGTAGTCTTGTCTTATAGCTGAGCTATTTTCAATTACAGTTATTGATATAATGAAAACAAAATTGTTTTTGGTTTTACTACGATTAATCGTAGTAAAACCAAAAACAATTTTGTTTTCATTATATCAATATAATGGAGTTTTACAAAATCAACGTCGACTCAAATCAATTAATTACAGTTATTGTTGTCAAGGTACTGAATGTTACCTCTATCTGTTCTATTTATTTCAGATGATGGAGTGCGGTTGGTGTTCCCGATGGGTTCATGCACAGTGTGAAGGTCTCAGTGGTGAAGGATATCAGTTGCTGTCGGCATTACCCCCCTCCATAGAATATGTGTGTCGACAATGCCAACCTCACGCTCCACCCTGGAGAGGAATGCTCACTACTTACCTTCGCTCCAAACTGAAAGCTGTATTTAAAGCCA
The DNA here is from genome assembly GCA_947579605.1 of Athripsodes cinereus. Classification (NCBI taxonomy): domain Eukaryota; kingdom Metazoa; phylum Arthropoda; class Insecta; order Trichoptera; family Leptoceridae; genus Athripsodes; species Athripsodes cinereus. The sequence continues at coordinate 17,260,833 of OX388308.1, read as the reverse complement.
TGGCAAAGAACAAGAATGCCTGTACTCTACTGAAACTCACACCTCATAAAACTACACCAATTACTAAAAAACCATGTGCTTGTTCATCACCACAAGCTGTCAGAAAATTGACATTTGAAGGAAAACAGAATCATGTGCCTGGAACACTAACAGAAGAAACTAACAAAAATATGTTGGATACAAATTTCAGCAATAGCTATCTCCAGGCATCATTATCTAAAGAATGTATTGAAACAGCCAAAGGTACCATCCATAAACTTCAAGAGTCCTTACTTCAAAATAATGAAATATGTCTGTCCATAGGGACTTGTGAGACTAAAGAGCGAAATGTTAGTGATTTTTATAAATACTCTGATCAGCCAAAACATAGTATTGATGATTTGCAGTCTCTTACAGAGGACAAAAATGAAGAAGTAGATGATAAGAGTGATTCATGCAACTCAGATACACCTATCACATTACTTAAATCTGAGAAGAGACCTACAGGCAAACCTGACGGTGAACAATTTAACTGTAGTAGTGGTGAATTGAAATGTCTATGTTCTAGTGAAGACTCTGATGATTCCTCTCCATCATTCCTAGATGTTAAAAGAATGGTAAATTCTGATGAATACTTCTCTGTAAAAGATTTCAATGGAGATATGATGAAAGCTTTGCTTAAAACTCCAGAGGCTAAACAAGTTTATAAGGACATATTTACTGAATTATTTCCGTGGTTTGATTGTGAATCCAATTGCCTGAATCCAAGTTTAGAAATAGAAGACGATAATAATGATATTGAATCTCTTAAAGAGGAAGATATTTCCATGTTTTCAAGGAAATCTGGTAAATTCTCACCTGAAGATCATGCAGTTCCATCTTTAGAAAATTCCAGTTCACAACCAGAATTGACGTATGATGACATTAGTTTGCATGAGACCAGAATATGTGTTCTTTGTAAAGTCCTTGGTGAAGGAGATCCTTCAATTGAAGGTAGATTGTTGTACTGTGGACAAGGAGATTGGATTCATGCCAACTGTGCACTGTGGTCTGCCGAAGTGTTTGAAGAAATCGACGGATCTTTACAGAATATTCAAAGTGCCATTTCTCGTGGTAGATTGATTAACTGTGCAAAGTGTTCTAATAAAGGTGCCAGTGTAGGTTGTTGTGCGAAAAATTGCAGTGAAACTTATCATTTTGCATGTGCAAGAAGTGCAGGGTGTGCTTTCCTTGATGACAAAAGAGTATTTTGTCCACAACATGTTAGTGAGGCAGAAGATAAAGTTCTACAAAAGGATAAAGATTTTGATTTAGCTAGACCAGTATATGTTGAACTTGATAGGAAAAAGAAGAAATATTGTGACCCTCAAAAGGTGCAGTTCCTCCTTGGGTCATTAGTAGTGAAGTGTCTTGGAAGAATTATACCATCCGTTTCTGATTTTGAAGATATTTTGATACCTGTTGATTTTTTATGTACTAGACTTTATTGGTCTACAAAACAACCCTGGAATATAGTGAAATATACTATACGTACTAAGCTACAATTGGTAGAGCCATCCCCAGCATATGACCTTGGTGTAAATATAACGGTGGATCATTCACTGAATGCAGTTAAGGTCGACAGGATTTTAGCAGAAATTAATGCTTGGCACAAATCTTTAGATAGTAAAAGCCATTCACTGATGGTTGCAAAGAAAGATAAATCACCTATTAAATTTGGCATGACTAGTGTTTCACTAGAAGACTATGCTGTTAAGCAAGTGATGGAGCATATGCTGGATATTGTTTGCAGGCAAGATCAGCAAGATGATACCCCTGAAGAAGAACCTCAGAACACTGCTGACTTACTTCCTCCAGAACTAAAGGATGCCATCTTTGAGGATCTAAATCATGACTTGTTAGATGGCATATCAATGCAGGATATCATACCTAAATTGATGTCCTATGAAGACCTAATTGCAATTGAGAACGAATCATTCAAATTAAAGAATGAGATGAATTTCACTTCAGATGTCAATAAAGATAATAGATCTGCAACAAACACGGAAGATAGTAAAAAATCTGTTGAAGATGCATTAATTTCTACACAGAATTTAAAGGTCAAGAAAAGCGTTTTTGTCTCAAATAACAATTCTGAACATTGGCTAGATGGGAGAACTGCACCTCAGGATCTAATTGAAGATATTCTCAACAATCAAAGTGATTCATGCAAAGAACTAAAGAGAACTAAATCAGAAATTTTAACTAACAGTAAAAGTCGAAGTTTAACATGGAGTTGCAAACTTGATGGAACTCTAACATCTACATTGAAGAGGTGTAAACTTCCTCGTTCGGGATTATTATCTCGTACAGAGTCTACTGGAAATGTTGTTATGGTAGTAGATGGAACATCTGACCTTCTAGTAAGTCTAGCTCCATCCAAGGATAAAGACGAAACTGTCGCTTCAGAAGAATGTGATAAATGGTCTCCCAAAGATAAAATATCATGCGAGGATTCTATTACATCAGAACTTATGATTGACACATTGGATAATCCTGTTGATGACCAAATTGATGATCCAACTATCAGTAAACTTTATAAGGTGTCTGATAAACACAAAAACACTGAGTCATCAGAACAAGTTATTGATTTCTATACCAAGATACATTGCAGTCCTATTTCACAATTAGATGGGGCTGCAGATTATTCTGGTCAAAGTGATTCAGAATCTGAAGCTCCACTTAGTCCTAGAGATATGTCAGAAGTTGAGTTTAAGCCCATTTCCCAGTTGGATGGAGCCAATGATATGTCTAGCAGCAGTAGTGAAAGTAGTTCTCCTCCCAGAGATCAAAGTTCTACAATATTATTCAGACCCGGTGGGTCGGATACTCAAATTGCTATGACTATCTCTGCTGCAAACTTAAGCAATGTGGGCTCCTCTAATGAATTAATTATCCGATCTCCAATGGATGAAAATATTTTGAAAATAAATCAAGCAGAGCAAACAGTTAGATGTGACAGATGTCACTGCACTTACAGAACTAAAGATTCATACAACCGCCATCTCCCTAACTGCGATATGATGTCCACTAGTGAAAGTGAAGGTGAAACCCCTAAATCCCCAGATTCTAGAACCTTGACTACTTTGCAAAATGCATTTAATGGCTCATTCATTCAACCTGCATTTGTAAATCAACAGAGTACCGTCTATGAAAATTCAGAACAATTCACCTGTCCCAAACCTGGCATTGTGGGTAGCAGAAGAACATCAGTGAATACAAGACAAATCACCATAAATGGTACAATCGTTGAGAAACAATCTCCCGGACCATCAAGTCCACTCACAAATAATGATATGCCTAGCCACTCACAAGATATGTTAAATACTTTGAAGTTGCCAAAGATAACAATATCACAAAACATTGTGCCGCAGCCTCAACTAATGGTTTCACATGTACCTATCAATCCAATGCAAAAACAAGCTGGAAATTGTCCAAAAACTGGTATAATAAGCGCTGGAGGTAATTTCAATATCTGTGTAAAACCAAGTCCAGGTATGCAAGGTGTACAAAACAACCAGACTATTACCCAGATCCTACCTAATTCTGGGAATATACAAGTCTTATCTTCAAACCCAAATCAATTATTGACAATATCATCTCCCCAACAAAATGTTCTTTCGGGGGTGCAAAATAAAACACCTATTATGCAAAGCTTTCCAACCATACCAAGCAGTCAAACAATAACTGTCCCAATAAATTCACTACAAGGAATGCCTTCATCCATTGCAAGTAACATCAATACATTTGTGAGACCAACAATATCTTTCCAGAATGCATCTACTATCCTAATGCCAACATCATGTGCTTCAAGAATGGCATCTCCGAATATGGCACAAAAGAGTCAAATATTTATGCCTCAAAATCAAAAGTCTCCTAAAAAATCACCTCAAGTTCAACCGAAACCAATTTTCCAAGCAACAAGTAAAGGTAGAGGAAGATCATTGAATAAAACTACGACAGTGAAAAGGCAAAATAAACTTGATAAAACAATGCCTAATATCTCACCAAACATACCTTTAGGACCGAACAGTTCAGTAGTACAGTTTCAAAATAGTGGATCTTCTAATCAGCCATCAATAATAGTTCAGCAAGTGTCTAATCCAAACATAATGTCGTATGTGGAGGCCTTACAGCAACAGCAGCAAGGACCTAACATGCAATACATAGCCACTATTGCTCCTCAGGGTGATTTCAAGCCAGCCACCCAATATATTTCACCCATGCCTCAAACATTTCATATACAACAAACTGAATCTGGAGGCTTGGTAGCAGTCCCAAGCAGTATTCCAGTATTTCTACAACAAGGTGGAGTTGGCATTCTGCCTCAAACTTCTCTACAACCTCAAAGTGTGACAATATCTCCACAAGGTACCATTCAAACCCAAGGTGCCACTATTCTGCCACAGACAGCTATCCAGACACAAAATGGTACTGCAACAATCATACCTCAAGGTTTGACACAAGGGAATATTCAAACATCTGGTCCAACAATTGTTTCTGCGAATGGAATGCAATCTCATAACAACTTGAGCAATGCACAGACAACTTTGATTCCACAGTCTGCATTACAGGGTGGTGGGAATTCTATAATATCACAACAGCCAGGAACTACAATTCTTCCACAAGGAGCAATATTACCACAAGGATTACAACTCTGTAATGATCAAGTTATATTGGGACCAACTCCCACTTTGGAAATGTTGACAGACTCTTCTGGATGCATGTACTTAACAACACAACCAGTCTACTATGGATTAGAGACAATAGTGCAAAATACAGTCATGTCTTCTCAACAATTTGTGTCTACTGCAATGCAGGGAGTCTTAGCACAAAATAGTAGTTTTTCTGCAACAACAACTCAAGTTTTCCAAGCAAGTAAAATTGAACCTATTGTCGAAATGCCAGCTGGATATGTAGTTGTGAATAATGTGCCTCAGGATAACATTGTTGTATCTCAAGCAAATGTTTCCTCTCAACCTATGATGCAAACACAGTCCATGCAGCATTCCACTCAACAATCTCCAAATGCAACAAACCAAAAGAACGTAAAACCTGTTAGTGGCCCAAATATTACAATTCAACCAGCGACAGAAAAGATTGTATCTGGAACCAACAACAGGCAAACTATCAAAACTGTCTCCATCCAACCCAACCAGCCAATATTCAGTATTGCTCAACCACAAGTTGGTGGAGCTCTTGCTATCCAACCTAGGACCATTTCATCTATGCCAGCGAACAAGCAAAATATCACAATTCAACCTCTACAGGCAAATGTCATACATCCTAATAATATTCAATTATCTAACACTGCTCAGGTGCCACAAGCCAATTTCACCATGGGTACTATGCCTGTGAATGTGGGACATACAACTGTATCAAGCGCAAATAATAATAATGCAAGTCAAGCAAAAATTCAAGCTACTGCTTCAATCCATAATACTGAAGGTAATGAAGCTAATTCTACCGAACCTTCCGCATCATCTACTCCTAATCACTTGGTGAGGACTTCACTGCCACAGGGAGTATGGAGATCATCTGATAGTGTTAACAAAAGTCCCATCATTAGCAGTTCTGTATCTGAATCTCATGCATCTCTTAGAAATGTTTTATGTAATGTAGTTGGTGGAAATCAAATCAATAATTCCAACTGTTCCAGTGTAGTGCAAACATCCATCAGCAACTCAAGAACGTATACTAGTCCTGGATCTCAAGTCAACTTCATGGATGGTGGACCACAAGCTAAAATTCACCATAATACTGAAACCACCAATTGTGTTACTGTGAATATTCCTCACTCATTACCAAATTCATTTTCTGGATCTATACCTATCAACAACGCATCTATACCTGTTTCATCTACATTATCACATAATTCCTTCATGTCAGGCCAGCAGCATAATAGCTCTGGTTCAGGAAAAGACTTTGAACAGACAATTAATAACAGCCTTAGCAATGAACAAGTTCCGGTTTCTGGTGGAGACAACAACAACCAATCCAACAAACAACAAAACATTCAACTGTGCAGTGCACAAAGGAACATACCAACTTCTACGGAAAATGTAAATAATTCCATTCACCACCTGCCCAACAACATGATGAATCTATCAATGCAAGGAGAGAAAGTTTATCAGATGTCATCAAATTCAGTTACTGCCACAATTAATAATCAACAAATGAATAACAATCATATGAACTGCAATCCTCAAATGCAATTCAATAACGTGAATAGAAATCAGAATACGACTATCAACATCAATAATTGCAATCCTGGCCAAACTGTTCCTCAAATACATAACCAAATGCATGTTGGATCTAACAATGCTAATCAAATACATTGTCCTACAAATACTAGCATGATGAATTCATGCAACCAACATCAAAACTTCAGCAATAATCAGCAAGCTCATAATGTTTGTGGAAACCAATCTCAAAGTACCAACTCTAGTAACATACAGCAAATAATGATGCAACAGCACAATTCAAACATGCAACATATGATGGGAAATAACATGCAGCATAATATACATCCCAATAATAACCAACAATTCTCTAACCAGAACAGTAATCTGTCAATGAGTCAGCAACTTATGAATCAGAATGTTTCATCTTCCAATAATAACCAATCGGTGAACCAAAACAACATGTCTAATCAACAGGTATTGATGAATCAGGGCAACATAATTGGGAGTCAACATCCCATGATGAATCAAAATAATATGCCCACCAATATAAATACACCCCATATGATGTCACAGAGTTTGAACCCTCCCAATCAACAAGTCATGGTTCCTCAAAACAATATCAACACTTCCCAGCAGACGTTCAGTATGAACAACAGCAACCTTCCATCAAATCAACAGCAAAGTATGTCTCACTGCGGTCAGCAAACACTTGGCACAAGTGGAAATGGAAACAACAACATGGCAGGGATCCACCAAATTATGAACCATGGAAACCAACATCCTATGATAAATCAAATGAATACAAACATAAATACATCCAATCATCACAATATTATGAATCAAAATATGCAAGTGATGAATGCCACTAATCAACATCAGAATAATCAGTCCTGTTCTAACAATTTGATGTCCAGCAATATGGTGAATCAGCATACGTTGCAAAGCAATAGTCAAATTCAAAATCATTGCATCCCCATGAACCACAATATTACTATGCAAAACAGCTCTTCATCTAATACAATGCAGATGTATGGCAACCAACTGCATAACATGAATACAAACAGTCACGTGAGTATGTGCAATATAAACAGATCACATATTGGTAACAATAATATGAATCATCATATGAATATGGAACAATGTAATACAAACGATCCCAATAGTGGAGCTAACATATTGCAGGGGAATAATGCAACCAATGAAAGAAATCAAATTCAATTGAATAATAACAATCCCTCTAACTTGTCCAACAGTATGGTCTCCAGTCAAATTCACATGAACAACAACCAAATTCATATAGCCAAAAATCAAATGCATGACAACGCTCATTGTGAAGTTGCAGGCACCAATAACAGCAGTGTCATGCAGTACCCTTCCACTGCGAACAATAATGGTGATCAAATGTATATGATGAATAGTTCTAACATGAGCAACACTCCAAACAATTCGAGTAACATGCAACATATGAACAACAACTTCAATCAACATCAGATCCATTTGAGTCAAAATCAGATAGTACAGAATACCTTGAATCACCAAAACACACACATGCATCCACAACCACAAGTTAACAAACCTATGTCAATGAATCAACAAGACATTTATTTGAAGAGTCATATTCAAGACAATGCTCCGAACACAATTTCTATTACGCACTTACCAGCTGATGCACCAAAAGTACAAGGAAACCAAATAAACAATAACAAGCAGAGCGGTCAACACATGTTGTCTGTATCTCCCAACCATTTGACATACACCCAAATGAATAATACTGGTAGCCATGTGTCGAGCTTTCCAGATAGAAGCCAACTCATTCATATGCCTTCCAGTAGTGCATCATCCATGTCAGGAATGAATCAAATGGACACAAACAGGTCTTCACAAGGAACACCTCTTCCAGCAGGTGATGGATTGTCTCAGAAACTAAACATTGATTCGCAAGAAATGCGCTCCTGTAGTGGTGATCCGCAAGGTTTAGCCATGCCCATTATAAATATAAGCAATGGTGCACTGACCATTCCACCTCTTCCTAATCTCGTCAACAAACAGATGAATATGCCACAGAATACCTCCAACAACTGCATGAGCTCAGTGGCAAGTGGTAATGCAAATAATTCAATGATGACACAAGTAACACTCGCACATAGTACCATGAATGTTTCAAATATTCCATCCAACTTATCTGTATCAAATAACACGATTAATTTACCAACGCAAAGTGGCTCAAGCATTACACTTCCGAAAGCACCAACTCATCAGTCTGGTATACCTACCAATGTTGTAAATCCAATTCCACAATCAATGAGGCCAATGAACAGAGTACTGCCCATTCACAGGGATGCACAAGCTGCTAAAGTAGTTCCCAAACCAAAAACCAAAGTAGAACCTCCAAAACCACCACCACGCAGTCAAGATATGCCAGTTTTAGATTCCAAAGAAGATGAAATAATTACTGAGCAAGACAACAGTAAAACAAGTACTGAACCCAAATCTCTAACTGATTTAGAAACTCAGAAAAAAGCTTTTACCACAGTAAGTCAAACTTTTGTAGCTACAGACACAACTGTTTCTGCATCTATCAAAGCAGAATCTAAACCCGAAGAAATGGAAAGTGTTAATACTAGTTTTAAAATACTCATTCAAAAGAAAGGACAATCGGGAAATGTTTATAAGATATCGACAAAGAGTATTAAAGATAAAGAAAACCTTAACTCGCAGAAATTGGATATTACCAAAGTGACAGGTTCTAAATTACAAAACTTGCCTTCTATTGCTAGAAAAGTAAACATCAGGGGAAAGGCAAGCTTAGATAATAGATCATTTGTTAAGTCCACCAAGCATTCACCTAAAAAAATTCCAAAGGATGATGGACCTAAGTTAATGTATGAAATAACTTCTGAAGATGGATTTAATTACTCATCAAGTTCGTTAGCAGATTTATGGGGAAAGGTTCTAGAAGCTGTTCAGTGTGCTAGAAAGCAACACGGTCTAAGTCCATTGAATAGTCTTCCACAATCTGCAAGCAAAATGGCGGAAGCTCAAATCTTAGGGCTGAGCAACAATGCCCTCAAGTATTTGATTGAACAACTTCCTGGGGTGAGCTTTCTTAATAATTTTGCACTGTTACAATTTTGTAGTCAGTCAACATTTGCTATTATTATATTTAAAAGTGCATATTGTGTGTACCCTGTTGTACCGCGGTGCAGAGTTTGTTTAGGCTCTCATTTGTAACAGCATTTCCGATTCATCCTCTTCTTTTTTTGCATACAAAATTATCAGTGAAAAATAAACAATATGACTATTTAATGTATTTTAAAAGTTTCTATGTTTTTTCATGATGTAAATGCACAAACCTTCCAACAATTAATTGTTCATTTTATATAATTTCAGTCTGGGCAGTGCAGCAAATATAAAGCTCGCTATGGCTGTAAATTGCAAGGAGTATGGCAACCGGACACTGAGATCCTACGTGAAAGTCCACACGGCTGTGCCAGAGCTGGACCAGCTGTCAGGAGATCGTGTGCTGATACATTCAGTTGGTTAGCGTCACCCCACAGGGAACTTCCTCCGCCATTGCTAGATGCTGAAGGAATTGTCTCAAGGTAACTTATATATTGCTACTATACAAGGGAAACCAAATCTCAGTCTCTGTTGTCGAATTAGAAATTTTGCTCACTCACACTATTATCAAAAAGATTGAGTTATTAAGGTTATAGCTCCCTACACTTTGAATTATGTATAAAGGTTTTGGTGATTTTAAAGATTACTTAAAACATCAAATTATTAGGAAGTGTTTAAATGTTTTTTAAGTATTCTACAATGCACATCCGTTACTTGATTATTAAAATCGCAATCGATTTCGGTAAACCTATACTGTATATGTAATGCACATCCGTTACTTGATAATTAAAATCGCGATCGATTTCGGTAAACCTACGAGGGCAGTCCGATAAGTACTTAGCCTCAGCGCTCGACGACACCACTATCGCAAGAAAAGTTTACCATCGTGTAGTACATTCTTGTAGATGGCTTCTGTCAAAATTTCAGCCGAATTGGACTCATGGTTTTGTTTTGACCGCATGTGGAAGCGGGCGGGTCCACGGATTTTAGAAAAATGGAAAAAGGGCAATATCGGTTGGTGATTCGATTCTTGTTTTTGGAAGGGAAATCGCGAAGTGAAATCAAAGTGCGCTTGGATGCTGTGTACGGTGACTCTTCTTCTTCGATAACGATAATCAAAATATGGTTTACGAGTTTCGACATGGTCGTACGTCGGTTTTTGATGAGCCACACCCAGGTGTCCCGAAAATGGCTACCACGGAGGATAACGTGACAAAAATCCACGATATCGTATTGGCAGACCGCCAATTGAAAGTGCGTGAGATTGCTAAGATAATTGGCATCTCAAAAAACTTCATGGGTTATATCATTCATGAAATTTTGAGCATGAGAAAGCTCTCGGCGCAATGGGTGCCGCGTTTTCTCACTCCGGACAACAAGCGCAACCGTGAGACCACTTCAGAACAGTGTTTGACGCTGTGTAAGACCAATCCGAAGGAGTTTCTGCGTCGTTTTGTGACCGTTGACAAAACATGGATCCACTGGTACCCACCAGAGACCAAGGAACAGTCGAAGCAGTGGACTTTACCTGGCAAACGTACTCCGAAGATGGCGAAGACTGTATTATCGGCCGGAGAGGTGATGGCCACTGTTTTCTGGGATTCACAAGGTGTGATCTACATCCACCACCTGGAAAATTATAAAACGATCACAAGGCTCTACTATGCCGAATAATTGGGCCGATTTGGCGCCGAATCGCAGAAAAAAACGACCCTATTCGACGAAAAAAAAGTGCTCTTCCACCATGACAATGTACCGGCTCACACCATCGCCATTGCCACGGCCAAATTGTTCGAATTGGGTTACAAACTGCTGGTCCATCCACTGTATTCTCCAGATTTGGTCTCGTGCTACTTCTTTTTGTTTCCAAATTTGAAAAAGTCACTCACCGGGCAGAAATTTATGTCGCATTAGGAGGTCATCGCCGCCACGGAGACTTATTTTGCAGACCTCGAGAAAAGGTATTTTTCAGACGGGTTAAAGAAGTTGGAACATCGCTGGGTCAAGTGCATTGAGCTAAAAGGAGACTATGTTGAAAAATAAATTGCCACTTTTCCAAAATTTTTAATTTTTCTTATGTAGGCTAAGTACTTATCGGACCGCCCTCGTATACTGTATAGGTTTACCAAAATCGATCGCGATTTTAATTATCAAGTAACGGATGTGCATTGTGGAATACTTAAAAAACATTCAAAATGTCTCGTAACTGTTACATAGTTAATCCTTCTAAAATAACTGAGGAAGTGTTTGATTTATGGACATTCTACTGTATCATCTAGCTTATTCCTTTGCTAGTAGACAGAAATAATGGTGTTCCGAGTTCACTATGCTTTTCTACTAGGTGTGTTCAGAAAGTGTTTCTGTCGCCTGTTTTAAACGGCCTTTTTCTGTGCCATGGATTATTCTGAACTGTCGTGAATTTAACTTTACGACAATATTGTAACGAACATATATTTATTAAAAATCTATCGGAAATGTTTTCAGGAGGTTGGCAAGTACAACTTTACCAATGGCTATGAGATTCCGTCACCTGAAAGAGACATCCAAAGTAGCAGTAGGAGTCTACAGATCTCACATTCATCGAAGAGGTCTATTTTGTAGAAGAGATATTGAAGCAGGTCTGTATAGTAGTAGTATAATATTATTGTATTAGATGTCCACACTGCTATAATTATTATTGCCTAGTAGAATAACACTCCCTCTTTTTATAATTTCACTTATCAAATACAAACATGTTTTTGCAAAAAAAAAAATAAAGTGTATAATATATTAAAATACACCCAGTAAGAATATAAACCTGGCATCTCTTAATTGAATATCCGTGATTATAATATTGAGATGTGACATTCAATTACACTTTTATTTTAATCTATATGTACAACATTCACAGGTGAAATGGTCATCGAATATGCAGGAGAAGTGATCCGTGCAGCATTAGCTGATCAACGAGAGAAGAAATATGAAGCAGCTCGTGGTGGACGGGGTGTGAACGGATGCTACATGTTCCGTGTAGATGATCACCTTGTTGTAGATGCTACTATGAAAGGAAACGCTGCCAGGTTTATTAACCATTCCTGTGATGTGAGTATGCTCAATTTAAACTCAATTTATTTTCAACATCTTTACTCTTTGTCTTTCACAACATAGAATTTCGTAAAATATCAATCTTTCAATATCTTCTGTGTACTGTTTTTTTTTATCTGTTCTTTTTTTCTATGCTTAAAATACTATTTTTCCTAATTGAAAACTACTTTTGAAGTCGTCTCTCCCTGTTTACACCCTTGATGTTTACATGATATGTGTTCAATTTTAACTTAGGTATAATATAAGCTTTAGAAAAATGTAAATATTAAGTAAAATATTTTTATTTCTTTTCTAGCCCAACTGCTACTCAAAGGTTGTGGACGTATTAGGGCACAAACACATCATAATATTTGCTTTACGTCGAATAAGTCAAGGAGAAGAACTTACCTATGATTACAAGTTTCCATTTGAAGAGGTGAAAATACCTTGCACATGTGGTGCCAAGAAATGTAGGAAGTATCTTAATTAGGTGTCACATCACATGTACGTATTTATTTGCACTTTAACATCTAGGTCAATCATTGCTAATGACGCCCCCAACATCACATATAAACTACAAATCTTTAAAAATAATTAATAGAAAATGCTGTTTTATATTTGAAATTCACGCATGGGTGTAGTGAAAATACTTGTTGACATATTTATAACACATTGACCTCGATTACTGTTCAGGTGAGATTTAATTGTGTTTTAAAACTGATTATTACTATTAGTTGTACTTTAAATTACATTTTCACATACACACATTGTACTGCAGTAAGAAATGTTATGTAGTATATTTTTAAGCCTTTTCAATGTTTATATTAGAGATCTGAAAGCAATGAATCTTTCATGATTTGACAATATTATACGAATTTTGTAAATAATTGAGGTTTCTCAATGAACCTCTTCTGTTTTGTCACCTAATGTACATATTCTAGATATATCTGATGTACGTTACTAAGTATAGTGTATAAATTGTACACATTTTTCTTTTTAATTGTGAGTATTTTTAAATATCATTGTTAACATTCTATCGTCACAAAAAATCTCCTGGATTTCTTTATTTCACAATACATGCTGTCCATAAAATTTGCTTGATAATTATACTGTTCTAAGACCCACAAGTTATTTTGAGGATATTATGTATTTCTTTTTATTGTATACTGTGTTTTAGAATCTTAAGCAATGGTATGTGAGATGATTTGTATGAGTGATTTCGCAAATCATTATGTTATGATCACTATATAGTAATCATGTTATGTACATCATATTATGATTTAACTAAAATCCAAGGTGAAATGGAAAATATTTTTTTGTTCTTTTAACGCTCATTGTTTAACGATTGTGTGTTAATTGTTTGTTGACAGGAAATTTCCCTTTTTAATAATGTTTCATACTGAATCTCAGTTTGGTTGAATTATTATTATTGTTTTTTTTATTGATATGTATGAGATTGAAACATTTTAATGTCTATTGACCAATACTGTATTATTTTTAGTCTAATTCAAGTATTATACTTTAAATCAAAATAAATAATCAATAGATGTGTTGTTGTGTATATATATTATATTTATTATATAATACTAATCCTCCACGGATGCATATCATTTAATTGCACAAGGCAAATAATGTGTATTTGTAAATTTATTGCAATTTTTAATCTCCGTTTTTATTGTTTATCTTTCAGTAAAAGCGAGACACACGGTCATGCTCCACTAGTAACACTATGAAAATGTTTATCTGCAAAACATGACAAGAGAAGTACTTAAATAAATATATATTTACTTGTATTTTTTGTATTCAGTATGATTTTTATAGCTCTTCTTATACATAACTATTTATATTCTAAAAAAGATGAGCAATTTCATTTCATCAAAAGTGATTCTTTGTTGAACATCAAGTAGATGAATTATCCTTGTCCTTCAACACAGGACAGAAACTAGCCTCCTCTGTTGAAACAATTATACTGAACACAAAATATTATGTCATGTTTAGTAGATATTGAAGTAATATTATCAATGTTATTTTTACAATTAGTCATTTTATGAAGTAAATTTACAAATTGAAGTAATAATAATTATATAAATCATGTTATTATTTGTTGGAAAAAAATATGAAATATAAAAAAATATTTTATCAAATACATACATTAGTGAAGAATCTCTGATTGTCTAGCAAACTGTCTATTGTATGAAATGTAACGTAATCTAAAATATGTATATATATTTTTTTATTCCCATTTCTGTTTGCTGGTTTTATGAATTTAAAGTAAAAGTGACTGGGAGTATATATGTATAGGAAAGTCTCTACATCAGTTATATATAGCTGTTGATCATTTCTACTACATTGCGGTGCACACTGGGTGAATAATATAATATTCTCACTGTACGGATTACAGATAGTATATTATAGGTATATTTAATTTTTGTAAACTTTAATGATTTCTGTAGTATTGTTATCTGTTGTCATATGTGTATTGTAAAACTGTCTCTTTCCAAAATATTACAAAATAAATAAATACATCTGTATGATCACGGCATATCCCATAGCCGTGTAGCCCAATTATAGAAAAGTCTTCAAACAATTTAGGGGATTAAATTAACTCATATTAAAAAATTGTTTTTGCTGTATAAACATGTACATCAATTTGTTAAGCATGTTTTTTTCTTGTAAATAACTTTGTACAATATATTGGTATAATATTATTATATTTGAAAGTGGACACATTCTTCTTTTTCTGTTTTAAGTACATTAATGAATAATAATAATAATATTGTTGATTTTTGGACTGGTATAACTGTTTCTTTGATAATTATTTATTTATTTAAATATAATTGATTGTTTTATGCTTGAAAAGCGCTCTATTTCTATTGTAATATTTATTAATATTTATAAATGTATTTATATTACATATTCTATTTGATATAATGTCATCTTCAATAATTTATCACACAAACAGGTTAAACTGTTTACAAACATGTTTTTAATCATTTACTTTTAACTTCTCATTTTTATTTAGTGCACTTGGCTATTTTTTATAACCAATATTGAATTATCTATTAGATAATTTTTTATATCACAAAATATTTAGCACCAATGGTGACTTTTTTATGACATGTGTTATATATTCGATATAAAAACAAATAATTTGTTGCTTCTTCTTTATCCATTACTAACAGAGAGATAGTAATATAATAATTAGTTCCTATTTTAGCAGCTATTGCATACTTTTCTGAATTGTTGTTTGTATTATTCATACCAAAATCCTTTGCTTTATATGTATGTATAAAATTCACATACAAAATAATACATTTCATCACAGTATCATTATTATCTAACATTTATATTTTTGTTGTGTATTGTATTCTCTTTTTGCAACATAACATTTTTTCTACTATCTTAATTGTTTTGTGCATTTCTAGTTTATTTTTAAATTTTCATTTCCTTGTGTGGAAATCTCATATGACTTGTTTATCACTAAGTATTATTATTGCATTTAGGACCAAACTTTGTTATTGATCAAGCCAAAAAATAATGGTGTTTTCGGCTACCTACTTAAATACATGTATATTTTCAGTTTCATTGATATTTGCAGTAGAATATTGACTCACTCGTATCAGAGTTGCCTCTCATGGTTATTATGAAAATTGCAAAGCAAGCAATATGATCGCTTAAAACTTTATTCAAATTGTGTTCTATAATATTGAAAAGTACAAAATTTTTAAGTAAATATTTCCAACAGGGTAATAAACTATTAAGCTACCAATTTAAGTCTTTGAAATTTCCAACTGATGTCTGAAACATATATTCTTTGTAGTTTAAATGAAATAATATCCATGCCATAAAGATGGCAGCTTTGATATTCCTTGTCTTGTCCTGCATTTTATTGTAGATCTGATAGAATTAGATATGTACTTTTTTATTGTTGTGTAATACGTCCCGAGTAGGTTGGATTATAGTACTGTTTCAAATAAGTCACTTCATATTTTATATTATTATTTTCAAAAGTTATTATTTTTATGCGATATGTACAACCATGTATTTTATTAGCATTGCAAGTTCTCCATCTAAATCTTCAATTTAGTTTTACCATAGGCCAGTATGGTGTGACAGTTATATTTTGCATTTCATAATATTTTGTCGATGTGCCATTTAGAAAATACAGATAATATTTGGTCGTTCCCATATCAAAAACTGCAGCCTTGTTAAATGTCCTGGCGATATTAATAACGAGTGTTCAGTGGATTAGTGAGGTAACGAGAAGAAAGTTTTACTCAGTTCATAATGATAATTATGTATGTAGAGCAACAACATACTATGATCGCAATGCTATACATATAATTGATGTTGCTGCACATGTATTGTATCATGTAACACAAAATGTACTTGCCATTTTAGATATATCTATTCCAGTACCTACGTCATAATATATTACCTAATTATAGTTTTGTTCCAGTGATATATATAATGTTGTATTTCTTTTACTTGTGAGAGAGTATTTGCATCAAATGCTTGCTTATATGTGTTGTATGAATGGAAGCCATTTTTATTATATTAGTATTAAGCATAGACATATATAACTATAGGCTTGCTATAAAGCAAAATAAGTTAAACACTTAGGGCCAATATTATAAAAGTCCGTTAGCTCAAGTTATTTTAATATGGTCCAAAATTTGATATAACTACTCGTTTTTCAGCATTATAAACATCCGTTGATATTATTTCAGTAAAATGTTACCATCGGCTTTAACTGGCCGACCGACCAGGGGTTAATTTTGACAATTAGCATTGCTGTCTCACTATTTGCCTGAAGAGAGAAAGAAATAACAATAGATGAATCTACGCACGTGTTTTGTTAAGATATATTCTCATAGCATCGCTGTCAATTACTCATTTGTTTTGTGTAAATTATGAGATTGTTGGGTGAAGTTTTTATGAATGGGGAGCAGGTAGATAAAAGGGACAGGCAAGATCTTATGTGACCACCGCTTGAAAACAATGGGTATAGTAGGCAAAAATATTTCTTTTTATCGAATTGTCAAAATAGTTTTATAATACAGTATCTAGTAGAATGTACGAACAGATCACCGTCCGTTCGTAAAGTGTCGACATACTTACGAATATTGGGTTCCTCGTTTATAATTTCGGCCCTTAGTGGATGGGTATGTGCCCTGAACATAGTTGCACATTGCGAGTAATCGATTTGTAATTGGTCTTAGGTGAATGTTTCCTTACTGAATATTCCATAGACATAGTTGAAAATACTTAGCATACAAGAGAATGCTAAGAGTAATATGCTAACTTCATATTGTTCAGCTTACATCTGAATGTTGCACCAGTCTATCTTCATACATTACTTTGATACCATATTAAATTTTGTTCTTACTTAGTATTTTAATTACACATACAAGACAATAGGGATAGGGTATCTTGCAGTTAAAAAAATTGGGAACAGTCTATAGATGTGTATGTCTATGATATTAGTTATTTCTTATTTTAATGTTAGTGTTACTGAGCTGGGCCACATGTTTGACGGTACTACTATACTGCACTAGATTGATTGGTAACATAATAATATTATGGTGTATATGGCCTAGTGTCAAATTCTTGTGATACTACATAGGTATTTAGGTGTATGTTAATATTATTATTATTAGGTAACTAATATTAATACAATTACTAGAATCCAAGGCTCTTATTGTATATAATGAAAAGATTAATACTTTATTTGTATAGCCAGTCCATAAATGTCTTGTTTTATAATATAATTATTAGAGATGATAATTGTATTAGGTTAGGCATGTGGGAAGCAGCAGAGGGAGAGTTTTGTGTAATTAAGTTGTGATATCTGATTGCATCCAGTGTTTTTAATAAAATCAGTGAAATTAGATAATGATTAAATATTATGATTAAATGTAAACATATTATTACTATTAATAATTATCATTGTATTTTCCATAATGATTACACAAAATATTAAATATTGAGGTATTTTAAAGCAAATAAATTTATTTCGTACATTTTTAAATAAATTGTGATTATGTTTTATGTAGAGAATACATTATAACAAAATGTTAAGTATATTTCTTGTCTATTATTTCAACTTATTCAACCTAGCCCGTAAGTCAGTGGTCGGCAAAGTGCGGCCAGCCTAGAGTCAAATTTGTAGAGAACAAACAATTAGAAAATAAATTCTAAAATTATAATAAAGGTTTACTAAATTAATAAACAGATTGGGCTCTCAATTTTTTTTGATCAGTGTAACATACATATTTGGCTCTTTGGCAAATAAGTTTGCCGATCACTGCCTTAAGTGAAGTGAAATGGAGTGCAGAGTAACCAGCTGACAATCAACCATGCCAAGAAACAAGGGAAGTCTTCTAGTCATTTATACACAATATGTTTTATAAAATGAGATTGAGCTGAAGAACAGCTGGTTGTCAACTTATTTCAGAACTGAAACATTATTGTTCCAAATCAAAAGATTGGCATATCCTACGTGTGGAGTAGTTGGCAGACCAGCCGCATCTATTAAGTAGTATTGGTAAATCCAGTTCTTTCTCAGGAATCGGTACTTGAGACATCGTTCTTCAAAACAATTCGTTCTCGTTCGTGGAATTTGTCACGCGATTTTCACCTTAGTCTCTTTGAAAATAAAGTATTTTAAAGGCCTTTTTCCCAAAAGACGACACGAAGATTTAAATCTTTAAATCTCGTTTGTGATATATGTCATGCGATTTTAAACCTTAGTCTCTTTGAAAATAGAGTATTCTAATGGTATTTTTACCAAAACAACTTCACAAAGATTTAAATCTTTGAATCATGTTTGTTACATTTGACACGCGATATAAAACCTTAATTCCTTTGAAAATAGAATACTCCAATGGCGTTTTTTCCAAAATAATAACACGTAGATTTAAATCCAAGAATCTCGTTCTCAACGTTTGACACGCAATATGAAACCTTAGTATCTTTGAAAATAGAGTATCTTAAGGTTTTTTTTCCAAAAAAAAACACACGAAGATTTAAATCTCGTTCGTGTTTATTTGCCACGCGATGTTAAACCTTAGTTTCTTTGAAAATATAGTACTTTAATGTAATTTTTCCCAAAAGAACGAAAAAGACCGAACAGATTTGGCATTGAGGATTTAGTTCTTCGAGTTAAGTTGAAGAACGAATACATAAGAACGAATATTCAGATTCTGAACAATACTACTATTAAGCATGCAAGCTGTCCTCTGCGTCAACAAGAAAATAAGACATTCAGGATGGGGGGCCTACCTCACTACTAAATTTAAGATGTAAAATGCCCTTTTTTTCGAACACCTGCTTTTTACAGGAAATTTTAAAAAAATCACTCTAAATTAATTCAATTAATTAAGAGTAGGAGATCTATTCTTTGCTGGGTGCTACACTGCAGAAAATAGAAAAAAAAACTATAAATAATGTATTCACAATTATATAGATACTTAAATAAAATATAAAATAATTTCAGCTTATCTTTCTAGTACTAGACAAAGGTTCAGTAGGGAATAAAATAAGGTTTTCATTGGAGGTAAACAAAGTGGGAATAGGTAGTTTACTTTAATATATCTTTGGCTTCAAATGACCATTTTTATAAGTATTTTCTATAAAAAAGATATATAGGTGAAATTTCAGATTTTTTTACGAGCCATATTCACCTTATATTTAATAAAATTCTGCTTTTTGACATCAACAAAAACAGGTTATTGGCAAACTGAAACACTAAATGGCGCCGGAGAACGATACTGTTCTTCTTACAGCATTGCTTTGACCAGCGGCATATAAATATTTGACGAAATTTTCGCATTTTGCTGGATTTTCGCATCTGCGTGGGTGAACATAATATTAAGAATATTACACAACAAATACCTCATGCGCAAGTCTCGAATACAATCATAAAGATGGTCGCTGTAAGCTGATATGTATGCTCGACAGATATCGAACTCAGTGGTTTGAAACAGGATTTGGGGGAATTGGTGAACGTACCATTTGAAAAGTGTACTTAAACCTGCATAAGCCGATTCGTAAGCATCGCAACACCTTTCCTGTTTCTTGCTTTACCTAAATGCCTCAATTATTATACTTAAACAAAAAAAAAATTGGAGAATTTTTTATCTGTGTAGGTGCAAAACAATATACAGTATTCAATATTATATTCTATTATTCTCAAAGCCATCTACTCATTTGATAGTCATTTAGATTATCCATACTTATTCCAATTACTGTAAAAGCACGAAGGTATACAATGTTTCGTTTGAAAAAACTCAATATGTCAATATTTACGTCATAATATTCATCGTGAACGTACGTATACGTTTGTTGTTTATATAAATTCGGTAGGTACCTACTACCTACACAGTAAGTTTTACTATGTATCCCAGGTTTCTCATACACGCACGCCGATTTTTAGTACTCAACACGCAGGAGAATTTGATCCCCGTGATCAAACACATAGTTCTCAGACGTCCAAGCTTTCTCACCTATTCACTATCATCGTCATCCATTCGCTCCACATGCCCAAACCATCGTACCTTATTGACACAATCATATTATTCTATCCACAAAACTCTCCTCGCATCTACTTATTCTCGTAAAATCCTCATTATTCACTCAACAACGCACCATTTTTCCAACCATATGAAAAATAAACATTTTGATTTTTTTTTAAATTCATTTTGCTGTATTATTGTACCTATTTCCAGAGAGAAATTAAATTTTATGAAAATCTGAAATGACAAATAATTTTCCTTTGTTTAGTAAAAGCTAAAAGGGAGTGTCGTAGAAAGGTTTTTTATTTGAAGGTCATTCTTTGTGTAACTATCGTGAATGATTAATATCTATATGATAATTAATATTATTTTTTCAAATGATAACGAACTTATGCTACTGAAGGATTTACGACTCATAATATTTATCCAAGGGCGTTAAATACTGTATTATCTGCAATGCATTATGAATGAACGTCTCATATTGAATAATACGTGCTAAATGGTTATACTTAATGGAATTCGTATTTTTCCTATTCACTGAACGTGTTCATATTTCCCGCGTACAGTATTACGGAATATTGCGACGAGTCCGGGTTCGTTCCTTACGTCACGTGACCACAATCGATCCAATAGCAGAGTGCGTCTTTCAGGTCCATTCAACTTCGTCTCGAGCTCCGTCTCTCTGCCGGGGAAGGGATGGAACATTACATTACGCACCTTCTTAACCAACTTGACGTGAATATACCTTTTTCATTCGCACTTGCGTATTGCCTCTTTGTGAATAATAAAAGAAAGAGGACGGAATACATTGATTTTGAAGAATTGCTGTTCGCTACAGAACACGGGCAATGTCGGATATTTTGATGTGGTTGTCGTGTGTGGTGGATGTCAAATGTTTGAATAAAATGTCTGATTTGCGGTCGTTGTCTTGATATGAACCGTGATTTTGGAGTGAATTTTGTAAAAAAAATCTAGCATATAAGGTGATTGACTAGTGTTGTTAGTACAATAATGGTGTATAATAATGCGATGTTTATTTACTGTCAGCTTCTGGGAGATGTAGATAAGCTGAGCCGAGGTTTGAGTGTATTGTGAGTAATGTTGCATGTGTTGGAGCGAGCCACTATCAGTATAGTGTATGGTGTAGTGTAGTATATAGTATAATACATAATGTGGTGTAGTATATAGACACTCAGTGTAAGGTGTATTCTACATATGTGTATGTGTTATATTATTTATTGTATACTGTGCGAGTTTCAGTCATAGCACAGTGTTTGCGCGGACGAAGTGTGGAATGAGCTGGAGGGGGTCTCTGGAAATACTACGATGGTTTCGTTTGCTTTGAATATTAACTCGAACATTTTTTTACAACTTTGTTAAATCCCTCTGACCGACCGCTGAGTGTATTGTCAATACAAAGATAAATAATAAATATCGTGTTATTACCGCACCTCCATATTGCAGTACATCGTATGGCTCATTGTGTTCCTTGTTTGTGCATAAAACAATGGGATAGGTATGTCTCAGTCTGTCTGTTCTTTACTCTGTAGTTTATAGTCAATATTCCATCCTTTACATTTTATGTTATACAGTATACTGTATGGTAGCACTCTATTCATGGTATTCTACATGCTTACAGCACCAATATCTTTATAATATTATATTACTTATATACTACCGTCTACATACGTACGTACTGTATGCGGCATTACAACTCTGAGGAATACACATTTACTATCATAACATTTTATTGTATCACTCCACAGTCAAGGTCTTTTATTTTCCTATCAATTTGAGCAGTACATAATATTATTACACAGTTGTATCACAATATTTTCTTTATGCCCACCTCCCACGCATTGATGTACCTACTGTATTGATAAATACTCCCTACATATACCTACATCCATCTCATCTCCATGTAATACAACTAAACATCATTATGTCATAATATTATCAGCATTTGATGAAATAATCATTAACCAAAGCCCCCACAGAATGTGTATTTCAGGTGATTTATTTAACACAGTGAGACTCCATTCTATCTCATCTCACAGGCTGTCTGTCAGCTGTTGTGTGTGCTTGTGTATGCCTTTTGAGACAAGATTGCACAAGATCAAACTCATCAAATACATGCAATTCTTCAAGCTAAGTGAGATGTATTTTTTACCTTTTACACACAGGTATCAGGTAGTCTTGGCAGTGTAATAGTTACAGTAATAGCCTACCTTCACAATGTCATTGGTTCCATTACTATTTACTTAAAAAGGAATTGTTTTGTAGCCTTAAATCCCCCAGTTATACTGTCTCACCAAACTCATTTTTTCCACTTTTTGGTTAAGAGTTATAGGTTGGGGTGTAATACCCCTTGGGGAGGGAAGCATCTGTGCTGCAACTCGGTAACGGCGACCTTGGGTTCACCAGCCGGAATACCTAGAAGAAGTTTCTGTATACCTCAACTCAGCTTTTGTTCCATATATATCGTAAACATTATATGTTTTTTTTGAAAATTCATTTATTCATTCATTCATACCAACACAGAATTTCCCATAAGTTGAGTAGCTTGTAGACCAACTTCATGCAATTAACAAAATGCCTTTTTTATTTTATTTCTTTTATCCATTCTTTACTGAACATTGATTACAAACCATTCCATACAAGATTTACATTTAAGTTAAATACAATCAATATACAGAGGGTGAGTTTATGGCAAAGACGTGATCTCTTTCAAATAACCCAAACTATTTTGTGTTATTATAGTGTTTGCTACTTTTGGCTAGAGGGAAAGGAGTGTAGTCAAAAGATTCCACACAGGAATTTTTGGTTGCCCAACTCTTCAGACTGCTCACTATCTCTACCACATCTCCTGTGTGGACAAAATTTGTTAAGTGTAGAATCTCGAATATAATTAAAGTCCCCAGACTTTTGCGGTATCCCAGTAGATGGTGGGTCTCCTCCAATATTTTCGGTATATTCCAATTAAAGTTGTCCATCTATAGTTGTCATATTATAATTAGTACAATTTTTAGATTTGATACATACAATAGACGTTCTCAGTCACAAGAAGTTAGAAGTCAATTCTAAATCTTTAGGTCGCAGAATATCAAACTTTTTATGATCAGATAAATAGGAAATAATATATATAGATTGTACCTATATGATAAAAATTATTGGTGTGTTGTTATTAGCCATGTCCACACTTAGCCAATGAATGGTATGAACAAATGCTCCAATCTCTGTTTTTTATCCTATTGTAAGTATAGACAAAAGTGAGAGATTGAACAAAATGTTTTGACTCTGTGTTCTTTTCAATATTGACAGAAATAGAGAAAGAGCATTTGTTATTTTCATTTGGTAAGTTTGGACACGTCGGCTATTCAGCAATTGATGTCTATTGTGTTGTGTTGAATTTCAGATAGGGTTGTGAGGTGAGATGAGGCAGTGAGGGTAGAGGGAATGCATCATCAGGTGGTGTACAGAGACCCGCTGTCTCATGCCGCCCTACCCACCACTTCATATCCTGATATTGACCACCAAGTACATAAACTCTCTTTCTATATTCTTATATATTTATCATCATTATAAAATTCTTAGAGACTTACTGAGTGGGAAAGAGTGTGAAGTAGTAAAAATGAAGAAAAAAAATGCTTGAGTATGAAGAGTGTAAGAAGTTGTCTTTTTAGAGTGATAGTACAAAGATTTTTCCAGAATAAGGTGAAATTAAAGAGGATTGGATTGACTGTGAGCGCAATGAAAGGGAGAAGAGACAACATTGGCTGTGTGTTAGTGAGTGATGAATGTTTGTTACGGATATGAAGAGGGTTTTTTTACAGATTTTTGAATGATAGTAATTAGATATGCATGTCAAATTATGAATGCATTGAAGAAAGCTAATCCTTAGGGTTAGTTAATCATTAGGAAGATATTGCTACTGCAATAAACTCACCCATTGCACAATATCATTTATTTGTATCACATTATTTTATAACTTTGTTATTATGTATGCTCCTTATTGTGCAACAAAGTTTATTATTATTATTAAGAAAGCTAGGCGCCGTATAGCTGTAGGGTATGATAGTATTTCCACTGAATTCATCAAGTTTAGTGTACTGAGGACTCTCACATAGTGTCTGGAGCTCTTTAACACTTGTTGAAGGGGGGTGTTACTCTAGAGAACTGGAAGAAGGCAATCATCTGTCCCTTATACAAGGGGAAAAGCTTTAGACTCGAGTACGGGAGTTATCGAGTTACAAGCTTGCTGAGTTCAATAGAGAAAGTGCATGGTAAAATTTTGAATGATAGGAGTGCGGAAGACTATTGAGTGTAAGATGCGGGATGCGAATGAAGCTTTTTTAAATGGTAGAAGGTGCATCAATCAAAGCTTTTCCGTGCAAATGGTTGTGGAAAAGTTTTTGATTAAACAGCAGAAGATTTTCTACGTGTTCGTAGACTTGGAGAAAGCATATGTTCATGTGGACTGGGAAAGATTGATTGTGGTGTGTGCTGTCAGAGTATGGGACGAGCAGCCAGTGAATCCGCGCAATCTCTTCACTCCGTGTGGGGCATTCCGCTTGTGTGAAGATAATTAACACACTCTGATTAGTTTACTCCCTTACTACAGGAGTGAAGCAAGGTTGTGTCATGTCAAAGTTGTGAACTCAGGTGAATGCAATGATGTGTGGAGATGATTTGGTGTTGATGACTGGGAGTGGAAGGGATTTACAAGAAAAGTATTGTGTGTGTGTATGTGATAGTTGTTAAAAAGTGTTAGTGTTCTCTGTTGGAAGAGTGACGGCACCTGTGGTCTGTAGTTTTGTTGTCACTTTCACTTACTTGCTCCAAATATTCATCGCCAACTTTTAGCTTGCAAATCGTTTTTTCGTTCTTTCTTTCAAACACTAAAACTTTCGTCTTCGTGACATTCATTTTTAAACCAGCTATCATACACACACTTAACAATCTCTTCTAAATCCTATTAACTCGCAGCAAATAACACATTTTATGGATTTTCTTCAAAATATTATCTAATTAATGTTTATGAAATATATTGCATGATATTTGAGCCAACATGCTACTACTATCGCCAATTATTTGTTATCCAAGTCAATAATATAAATTACATTCTAGCTTACGAATATTACTCAACAGATACCTCAGCTCAGCACAAGATCGTGTGTACTCCCTTATGTAGGAAACAGGGAAGGTGTCCCGATACTTACGAATCGGCTTAGGCTGGTTTAAGTGCACTCTACTCATGGTACATACACCATTTGTACCGATTCCTGTTTCAAATCATTATGTATCTGTCGAGTGTGTATCTAGTGAAAAATCTAATAATATGCGAAAACTATGTTTAAAACATTTTGCTGATTTTAGTAGTTGGTAGGTTTTAGATGAGTTGTTTAGATTTGATTGCTGCTCTCCACTACAACATGTACACATGCTAATT
Source organism: Athripsodes cinereus (assembly GCA_947579605.1). Taxonomy (NCBI): domain Eukaryota; kingdom Metazoa; phylum Arthropoda; class Insecta; order Trichoptera; family Leptoceridae; genus Athripsodes; species Athripsodes cinereus. The sequence goes on along the minus strand of OX388308.1, from coordinate 17,234,482 downwards.
GTTGTATTAATATGTGTATAGGTATGAAATATAGTATATGGAGACGCACACACACTCACACATCTGGTATTTCCCAGAATTGACTATTGTGATTCATAAATTGATACTCAGGTTTGATTCCACATTCACTTGATGTTTGAATAACTTTGTCTACTATAAAGCTATCACCACCACATGATTTTGACTTTGCTAAAAAGACAAACATAAAAAAACGAATCTATATCTATGCATGTGACAAACATACAAACATACCTGAAATGCAGGAGCTGCATACTATGCATGTGACAAACATACAAACATACCTGAAATGCAGGAGCTGCATACTATGCATGTGACAAACATACAAACATACCTGAAATGCAGGAGCTGCATACTTTGAAATCCTTTTTAATAAACAAAAATACGATAAAGTCTTTGGATACAAAGTTTTTTAAAACTTTTATGTATTTATTAGCTAACTTCTATAAATTTTTGTGCAATATTTTAATAATATATGTTGAAATCCTCTAAATTGGTCTCCCACTCTTCTCTGTAAGTTTTCGAGTGTCCCGTAAAAGGCAGGTGTTAGAAAAAATTAAGACATTGTACATCTTAAATTCAGCGATGAGGTTTGCCACCCATCCTGAATGTCTTGATTTTATATTGGCACGGAGAGGACAGCTTGCATGTTTCCTACATGCAGCTGGTCTGCTGGCTACCCCACTTGTGGGATATGCCGTGATGGTATAGTAGTAGTAGTAGAAATCCTCTACTAATTACTCACATATTCACCTTCATGACGCAAGTAGTTTGTAGATTTATTACATCTTACAGTTATTATGTACCCACCGAGTGTGTTGTTCTGATAGCCAGTAGTCTGATTTGGCTGTTTGCTAAAAGTGCTCATTGTTTTTGTATGTAACCAAGTATTTAAATAATTAATAAATGTTCACTACATTCACAATCGCTGTATGAGGCATTTTTGTTATAAAAATATTATATTCAAACTCATCATTTGGGTCTTGTTTCTGTAACTATCTGTCTAGTCACAAAATTGAAAAAAAAATGAACCATTACCACATACCTCATGCCGTACTAGTAGATTTCTCCCTTAAGACACACTCACTATCAGGATTTAATGCCGCAATGATGCGAAAAATGCTACCCCGGTGGAACACTCAAAATTTAAAGACCTCACACTAGACTATACCATACAATTACAGCATGCTGGCAGATTAACTGCATGTGATAAACATGGGTGTGAGGTGGGTCTCTCTTCAATGTCTGTACCAATAAATTAGTGTCATTCATATCCGAAAATATTTTCTTGTTCTACTAAAATAATTAAACTAAAGTATTAATAAAATAATTGTTAGTATTACCTAAATATGAAGCTATAACTGTTTAGAGGTGGTTGGTAGTCTGATGAGTCCTGTAAATTTTATCAGGAGATGATGGGTTCAAATCCTCCCATTGCCAACCAACTCCACATTCGCGACAAGCGTTTTCCTTACTGTGAGGGTGTTTGGGTTTATTCCAAACCACCTCAGATAACTAAGAACCCATTCAGTTTTCATAGTGCTGTCTCAATTCAAAAGATAGATTATTTCATTTTGATATTGGTATTGCTTATAGCATTGTTGCATTATGACATCTATCTATAATGGTCTTGTAATAAATATTCTAGAATTTTAATTTATAATATGTTTGTTAGGCATATAAGGGAAAACAATGTATTCTATTTTTTATTGCAACATTGTTACTTTGTGGAAACATGGTTCTCCAATCGAGATGTCTGACTGGTTTTGTCATCTTCGCCAAAAATAAAGTCATTAAGGCAACTTAAATTTAGCGATGAGGTTTGTCACCCATCCTTAATGTCTTAATTTTTTGTTGACACGGAGAGGACAGTTTGCATGTTTATTACATGCAGCTGGTCTGCTGGCTACCCTACTTGTGATATGCTGTGATGATATAGTAGTAGTATAAGTAACATAACTCCTCTTCTAAAAGATCTTCACTGGCTCAAAGTCAGAAAAAGAGTAGAGTTTAAAATCATATTGACTGTGTTCAAGGCACTACATGGCATGGCACCAGTGTACATCTCGGAGTTCTGCATTTCTGAAGAGGCAACGAACAGGCTAAAATCACTAAGGTCTGCAAACACAGACTCTGTCAATAGACTTGTGGTACCGCGCAGGGGGGGTCTGGCCAACTATGTTGACCGTGCCTTCTGTGTGGCTGGTCCGTTGCTGTGGAACAAAATTCCCTATGATTTGCGAACTCTGGAGAGTGTGGAGGTGTTCAAGACGAGGTTAAAATCCCTATTGTTCAGAGGGTGTTATGATTCTTGAATGGGCCCTTGCGGTGGTTTTTCCACAAAACGGCGCATCATAAATAAGTTGTCTAGTTATTATTATGTTACAATCTTTGAATCAGTTTGTTAAGAAGGGGAACGAGTCACATTTTTTCATATTTCATTTAAACACTTTTTATCGCTGCTGATTTTTCTTGTTGCGTGTACGTTACTCTTGTACAAACAAATTAATTTTCCCAAATAATATTTGAATGCAGTCATTGATTTATCTGTCACATTGCTCAGTAGTCACTCACCCGTGTTTTTATTTATCTCACTTCCCAGTTACAATAAATTAACCAATACTTATAATTACCATTTGTGTATGTATATCAGTATCATTTATATAATTACGCCAAGTTCTAAGATTTAATTAATTATTGATTACATTTTTATTTAGTTGCGCAATCTTGGCATCCAGTTTGTGTTTAAAAAAAATATAATAGTTTTTGTCACTACCCTATCTTTGGTTTTTTCCAAGGTCACACTGGCCTCATTTTATACTGAAGATATATGTTAATATATGTATTTACCCTGTGGAGTCGTATACATATTTACTGAGAATAGGTATCCAACTCTTAAAAAGTTTTTGAGTGTCCTGTAAAAGACGGGTGTGCATCTACAATTCAGTAATGAGGCATGCCACCATGTCTTATTTTTAAATTGACACGGAGAAAACAATCTGTATGTTTATTACATGCAGTTAGTTTTCTGGTTACCACACTTTTGGAATATGTTGTGATGGAGTAGTAGTAGTAGTAGGTATATATATACAATATATATATATATATATATATGTGTGTATTGTTATTTTCATTATTTTCCTCCAAATGAAGACTAGTGTGTAATACAATCATTTGAGGAACAATAAATAATAATATCTATCTTATAGTAAGGTGTCCATACACATATATTGTGTCATAATATACTAAGTAGGTACCTTTACTTAGTTATGAATAATAATCACTGGGGCAGAACTTACAGAGAATAATGTTGTTTATACACACATGACTCACTTTTGTATACCTTCATAAAAATAATTAAGTTCGCAATTAAAATATTTATGATATGTATATTCATTAGTAATGTTTTCTTTCCTTAGATTCCTGCATCGGTTATCAGCAGTGTAGGGGCTGTGAGTATATCTCCAGCAATGTTGAACTCCGAGCTACCCCTCAAGACTCCGGGTGTCCCTCCACCCAGCATGACGCAGGCAGGTCAGCCTGTCTACCACAGGTCTACACCACCGGTGGTGACCACCTCTGGTTCCGTCAACAATGCAAGCAATCCTCCCGCTATATCCAACCAATCTGGCCTACCCATACAGACAGTTAGAAAATTGCCAAAAAAAAGAAAATTTGATCCGTCCGAACTGGAAGAAATTGAAAGGAGTTGTGCCAATACAAATGGGGTAGGGGGAGTTAATATTTCAATGGATTATCACCAACAAAATCCAAGTCAATACCAGGAACACACTTCTCATAGAAGCAGTGGCACTCCTCCCGTGGATCTCAAGGAGTGGAACAACTACAAGGTACTGGCCAAGCACCGGGGAATGTACTTCCCAGGCACCATCAAGCAAGTGGAGAATGGGCGCATCGTGGTTGAACTGGACGGGCCGGAGAGGCAGTGTGAAGTGTACAGTGATATATTTGGTGCCAATAAGTTTGATATTGTCAATGACGCTAGCCCCCTTGCGGAGTTGGTCAAAGTTGGCTCTCCCTGTGTAGTCAGGACTTCAGATAATGATGTATTTGTTGAAGGTGTTGTGCTCCAAGTGCTCAAATCGCCTCCCAGGTTCCGAGTTAAGGTAAGTTACTATGTACATTTTATTTTTATTTGCATAACTTGTCCAATTTAAAGCTTTTTAATTATCAAATAAAATAAAATGAATATTTATTATTTTTGTTTTATGTTACTGTTGAGTAAGACTAACGCACGACCGATTTCGCGGACTCCGAGTTCTCATCATCAGGTTCTGATATGTACTGAATTAAACAAAAACAAATACAAAAGTTCGTTAGGATTTACAGTGAATGTGTAGGGGTAGGCGGGATCGTGTTGGTTTCAGGCGTGGAGTTCTTGAAATATGAGATAGGGAATAGTTGTAGTAATAATTTTAAACTATGGTTGCTAAAGGAGTGGTCAGTTTCTATTATATGGTTTGCGAATTCAGAAAAATTGTTATTGGTAATACATCATTGGTGTTCGTCAATTCTACTCTTTAAATTCCTAAACGTCTGTCCTATGCATATGTTGTTGCAGTCCCCACATTTAATTTCGTACACCCCGCTTTTCTTAAGATGTCCGTCTTCGATTTAGAATTGGCTAATAAGTTGGCAAGTTTGTTATTCGTGTAGAAGGCTGGTCGAATTGTGTCAGGAAATAATTTCGTTATTTGTTTAGACAACTCTCCTATGTACAATATTTTTCTCCAGGCTCTATTAGGTTTATCTTTAGTATTGTAAGTGTGGTAAATAAACTGTCTGAACAGTCGAGTCTTCTGTTTATTGTTTACTATGTGGTTGTATTACCAATAACATGTTAAATATATTTTTTAAAATATCATAATGTTTAATGATATTTTCCAACGCATTTATTGGTATGAAAGTTTTTTTTTTCATATTATTAGCTCCCTTACAATACATTATTTTAAATTTGCTGAAATAGTCATTTGCCACTTACTGGGTTCACAGTTCCCATATCACACCAAGTCAATATGATACGGACCCAAAAATTGTAGCTACATACCATTAGTGAATACTTCACCTCTTCTGTCAATGTTTACTTTATATTATGTCGTCGTTGCATATTCAAAAAGAGACATGTGCGCACATTTGTATTGGGCGTACTCTTTTAAAACTGTTCATTAAGGCATTGAAATTGTAGTTTGGACTTTTTATTGGCATGTGCTATTATTCTTTAAGTATTGAATTTTAATATTTGATACTAAGAATCACTTAATAAAATGGTTATGATGTCATTATAAGCAGTTTATTCTGGAAATGTCAAAACATTTATGATTTCACATGTCCCTTTTTGAATATGCAACGACGATGTGAACTTACTCTTTTAATACTGAATATACCAACATTCCGTATAATTACCAAAGGATTTGATTTTTTACTTTTAAAACTTGTAGGCACTTTATTGAAATTATCATTTTGTTTTTGTATTTTAAATAAAACACACATTTGCGCGTTTTGATTATCATGGACTGCAGTCAATTTAGAGACGTCAGTAAATTGATTAATAACTTCTATCAACAAATTGGCGATATTTCCACTTAATTAGCCCCAAATCACATGTGTTCTGATTTGTTTCATTGGTGTATTATTTTTAATATCTTAAATGTCAACTTTTTTTATAGCTGGAACTGAAAAATATTGTCATGAACATTTAGTATTTTTATTGATAATTCTCTTGAAATGTGATTCATGCAATAGATTTTTTATGTTGTGTCATTTTCATGTTATTAATTTTAGTTTATATATTTGTGTGTATTAGTAAACTTTTACGACACAAGTTTTTAGCTTACTGTGAAAAGGTGTATAAGCTTGTATTTGGGTGTATAAAAAAACCCAGATATATCTTTAAAAAAATACTATCTTTCTATTCCATCGTACATTATTTCGCCAGCAATAATGGGATATTACATCACTGAAGAATCAAATGATTATTATGTGGCATGGTTTATATTTGTTGTATTAGAATAATGATATATTCCCAGATTCATGTTCTCCTTTGTGGCTCTTAAGCCTTACAACTTACTTTAAGGATTGATAATAATTAGGAAACTAATGATTGTTTTATATTTGTTTCAGGTTACAGGTAGCAGAGAAGGTGAGGAAGTAATGGTGAAGCGTGTGGGCATACGTCTGCTGCTGCCTCCATGGTGGGACGAATTACAAGACCTCTTGGGTGTTCCCTGTACCTCTGCTCCTCAGCCAACTCATTCTATACACCATCAACCAATGCAATTCCACAGCATAGTACCCACACTGCAGGTAAAAAACCAACAAATAATAATTATCAAGCATTTATTTATTTACTATTATTATATTATGCTATGCACTCATGCCGTATCCCATGTGGGGTTGGCAGAGAGGATGGAAACACATACAGCTTTATCCGTACATACTTCTTTCACTTCTTCTACATTTATGTAATTTCTTATACACGCACACCAATTTGTCTTATTCAACACATGGCTTTCATTTGGCCACATGGTTCTCAGATGTCTGCGCTTTTTTATTTTATATCAAATCCCGAAACAGCTGTACCTAAAGTGTAAGAGGTGAATATATAGATAAGCCAAAGAAGAAATATAAATAAATTATGATTGATACCACAGTGTAGTTAGTTATATTTAGAACTTCCGTATGACTTTTATCAAATGTGAGAGACTTTTCATAAGCTTTTGCGCTGATGCAAAGGTATATAAAAAATATATACCCTTTTCCTCTTATGTATTGTTATCCTTTAAGACTCTTATACATTGTTTTATTCAACTGTCCTTCTGCATTTCAATGAGCTTTCTTCCATTCCCTCTCTGTACTCGGTTGATCGTAATATAATTATCATAATTTTCATTTTGTATTTAACTTGTTTTATGTTATCATATTGATTTCTTTTGTTTAACTTTCAATGGTTTTGTTTTATCATTTTGTTGTATGTTATTCCAATTTCAAACTAATAAAGTAAAAATAGTATAATAATATTGGCACGAAGAGGACAGTTTGCATGTTTCTTACATGCAGCTGATCTGCTGGCTACCCCACTTGTGGGATATGCCGTGATGGTATAGTAGTGGTAGTAGATGGTATAAAGTAAAAATAACCATTATTTTATTCCACTATTAATACTTTGGTCTCTGATAATTTTTTTATTATGTAGGACAACCTTATGGGTTATTGAAATATATCAATTAATTAATTTGAATACACTTTTAAATTGATAAATGCATTGTTTCTTGCGATATAGTTATTATTGTTTGTATTTAATGTGTATTACTGGTTATAAACAAATAAATGTAGTAAAAGTACTTTCTGTATTTTAGAGTTCAGATACATTCTACACGAGCTCTCCCTTGTCTGGCATGGGAAGTATGAGTGGTATGAACAGCATGGGCCTGGGAATGACGCACCTCTCCAACGGTTCTGTGGATGACATAAAGAGGAGGCCCTACGATGACTTTGAAAGTGACGATGATCTCAGAACTGAGGATATTATGTTCCCCTCAGAAGCAGGTGAACAATTTATACTTTCTTGTAGATTAATTTCAAGCAACTTTTTTCATTCTTCCTATGGCAGAATCAAAGCCCTTCCGTTGAATCAAATAATTTTGCATCATTGGAATCACCTCTTTCTATAATATTCGTGATGCTGTAATAATATTTTTATTAGAATGATACATTGTAAAAGAGTCACTCAGACCAACTGTCATTGGACATTTGCAAAATTATTACCAGTACTGTATGTTAATTTCAGTTAACACACAGTTATACGGTGGTTCCATCCAACTAATCCAACAATATAATGTCTGTGGTTCTTATTAGAATAGCATTGCACATGTAAAATCCTGAGTTCGATTCCCAGTTATGTTATGATGGTTTTTTTTTTATAGAAGTCACTTAATACTCAGGGTTTATGTTAAAGAAGTTTATTTACTGTATTAAATTGTTTCTTTGTAATAAATCTGCAAGCTGTAAAATGTTTATTTTTGCCGTTGATTATCTCCTTGTCTTTTTTGTGACATTGTTGTGACAGAAGGTGGCAGCAGCAAAAGAAGTAGTCTACACAGTCGTGGCAGCACATCCAGTTTACTGGAGCAAAGAAGTATTACCCCAAGATCTCAACCACCCACTCCAAGGTATGTACTCCAACTATTTTATTTTTTATTTTATTTATTAACCAAGCAAAACAGTTTTTGGCACATATTACAAACTAATACAATACATCAATATTTGACCAATGAAGTAATCTACCAACTGTCTAATCATTTAATTTAATAATTCATTTATCAAATGCAAATATCTTAAATCTCTTATTTATTATTGACGAGAACATTACAATGCTACAGTGCTTTCAATACTATTATAATATTTTATTCTATATTCTATTTTGTATGATTTTTGTGTGGTGTCCCTAGAATGTCTTATATTTTCTATTGCCACAAAATAGGCAACTGGCATATTTATTACGTGCAGTTGGTCTGTTGGCTATCTCACTTGAAGGAGATGCCATGATGGTGTGTTCAGACAGGTATTTACTGTGTTTTTGACAATTGAAAAGAGATGTCAATATTATGATTGATCTCAGAAACTAATTAAAGTTAGTTTTTAATATTTTGAATTGTAATATTACTTATGTTGATTCTTTATTTATTACAGATCTCAAGCCGCAACACCTCACAAATACAAAAAGGGTGACGTGGTTGCTACTCAATCGGGAGTGCGGAAAAAATTCAATGGGAAACAATGGCGCCGACTGTGTTCCAAAGAGGGTTGTTCCAAGGAAAGTCAGAGGAAAGGCTTCTGCTCCAGGCACTTGTCTTTGAAAGTTCCTCGGAACACCAATACTCCACTCACCAACAGCGGGACTAGCAACACACATACTCCACATTTAAGGTACTATTCATTCAACTGAACTGTAATCTTAGATGGGGTTATTTACTTTAAATTCTCTCAACTTCACCCAATATTTGAGATAATGTGTAACTACACATTTTACGTTTATATATTTTTATATACCTGTCCATTGTTCCTTTCTTCACTTTTATTTATAGTGAGTACATATTTCTATTTACTATGACTCTCAAGTTATTTAAAGGGCTGTTCCAAAAACTATGTGGCTTGGCCACATGGATTGGATTCTCAAAAACAACATGAATGTAGTTCAATATTAATTATAAATCAAACACTTGTTTACTATGCCCACTGTGACTTTTTATTGGACGCGAGCAGGCTTTCAAAAGCTTCCGCTCTCTTCATCGGGCTAGCGTAAAGCGAGTATACTAGACAAGTGTTTTATTTATAATTAATTAACATGAACTCCCACCAAGAACCGTCGGTTGACAATATCAACTTTAGTACAGTATTATTTTATTCCTTGAAAATTCTGAACTCTTATTATTTGTTATATTGTCAGAAGCTCTATGTCATCGTCTGGGGGTCCTCTGGATGGAGAGGACACTTCTAGGGATTCCGAGACGACCTCACCACACTACAGTAGAGTGGCTGGGAGATTTGATCCTGATGAGACTGAAGCTGCTAACATGCTGGGTAATTTTTAAAATCACATTATACTGGTGAAATCCAGAATAGACTTTTAACTTCCGTGGTTCAAATCATGCTGCTAATCTACTCCAACGTAGCAACAATGTTTTCAGTAAAGAGTTGTTTTATCTTATTTATTGATTTGGCGGTAACGTTGTGGTAGTTTCTAAACATAATTACAAATGTTTGGAGTCAAAAAACTTTACAAATACCACTAAAAATTAATCTACGCGCGAACAAGGTTTCAACAGGTAACCTGTCATTGCGCTTGAGAATGACAGGTTACCTGTTGAAACCTTGTTCGCGCGTAGATTAATTTTTAGTGGTATTTGTAAAGTTTTTTGACTCCAAACATTTGTAATTAGTTGTTTTATCTACCCATACTATCACGCCATCTCTCACAAGTAAGGTAACCAATGCACTAACTGCATCTAATGAACATACAGATTCTATTCTATTCTTCTCAAGGCCATCCACTCGTTTGCGAGTGATTTAGGAACATATAGATTCGTTTTGTGCTCTAAAAATAATATTGCTGAATTGAAGATATTTTGATTTTATTTATTCATAAGATTTTTTTAAATTCGTAGTATAATTTCTATTTATTTTTTTATTCCAGTGTCATTAGGTAGTTCCCGCTCTGGCACCCCAGGATTTTCTCCCCCGGGCCCCCCTGTGGCGCGTGTGGGTCCTCCACAGAGCTCTACTAGTCCCCTCCATGGTCCTGATACTGTGGGGCCTCATGTCTTTGTGCCCATCAGTACTCCTCAACCCCTGCAGCAACATCACCACAAACTAAGGTGGACTGCCTACACACCTCAGCAGCTCATAAGGTACACTACATGAATATCATCACATACATTACATCACACTGTCACAACTAAATTACCTTTGTAGATTTGATATCTGCATAAATTTTGTTTGTCTCTTCCTGTAGATATTGAGAGTTTACAGTAGTTTAACCCTTTAAGAACCATAAGGTTTCTAAAAGTAATTTTAAATATCCATCTTCATTTTACTGTTAAAATGAAAGAATTATAACTGGGAAATACAATGAAATAACATAAGTTATTGTAGTTTTGGGAAAAAATGTATCCAAAAAATATTTTCCTTGGTCTATAAAAAGAACTCATAACACAGTAAATATTAGTTTTATTTACAATAAAACAGACCTGGAATAAGTTAAAATGTTAATAATACTTAGTTTTACAATAATTTAGTGGTGTTTTTTTTTTATTTGATAAAGGAATACCACAAATGATACAGAAACACACATTTCTGTATCATTTGTGGTATTCTTACATTTTTTAAGAATATATTTTAATACTTTTTCGGGACAATAAATATATCCAAATCATGAAAATTATGATGAATAGACATTAAAATTTTCAGATTATGGCAAAAAATAAATAGTATTTATAATCAAAATCCTCAACAATTGGGATTATATTTCTGGGAAGTATACTTCCCCTAGACAAGTGGTTCTTAACCTTTTTGGAGGTACCGAACCCCACCAGTTACATATTATGCATTCACCGAACCCCTCCTTATTTGAAAAATGAAAAGAGATTTTTACAAATTCAAAACATGGTATATTTTTATATATATATGTACAAAATGTAATATTTGGATTATTAGAATAAACTGGCAACATTGTTTTTCAAACTTGTGATGGCGCTTTGAAGGAATTATCGGAGTATTTTTTTCTTTTTCCAACTCGCAAAACTATCTTATCTTTAAAATGATTTTCACCGAACCCCCAAGACTGACTCACCGAACCCCTGGGGTTCGATCGAACCCAGGTTAAGAACCACTGCCCTAGACCTTAAAGGGTTAAAAGATTTGGACCAAGTGGATTTGTCTGTCCAGCCATTCAGGCTGCTCACTAGGGTCCACCCACGAAAATATTTTTTTTGTTAGCAAGTGATAAATAGGGAGTCCTTCTGAGATATCTAGGCGTGTGGAGGATCCTTTCAATATGTTAACTCTTGCATTGATTATTAATTTAACAACATTCGAAAACATTCAAAAAATTATTATCTTGCATTGACTTTTACTTATGTGTTGATTTTGAACAGGCCGGAATCAGTGAGACCTGGTCCTGTAGTTTCTTCACCTTCGACTAACCCAGGAGGAGTGGCCACAAGTGTCATCAGGATATCACCTCACACTACTCACCACTACCAGGTACATTCATACACTACCCATCATTATTATTAGTATTGTCATTACTATGTTTATTTTACCAATCTGCTTAAATTGTACTCTTCTATTCCCAGTCGGATCCACGTCCTCTTTCCATTCCTCAACCTCCGAGAGTCTCTTCAGTATCTTCACCAGCCACACAAACACAAACTTTACTGCTGCATCAAGCCCTCACTTCACCGCCAGAAAATGAGAAACATCAGGAACCCTTACAAACTAGAACCAATACCAATGCAGACTACATCAGATGTTCACAAGAACAAATAATGAAATCTGAGAATCCTCCCCACCAAAGTACTTCCTCTGGGATGGATCTCAGGAACGGCATAGAGGAGTATCACAGATTTCAAACAAGTGAAATGAATAACAACACTAGAAATGGTGATGTAAATGATTTAATTAGATCAGGAAATAAGATGCACTGTGTCACAGACAATAGTAACATTGTTAATGCAAGCCTTAAACATGCCTCAGCTAATCTGTTTATAAAAACTGAGAACAATCTTCACATGACGAGAATAATTCCTACCAAAGTTGTAGAAGATATTATCTTGACTTCCAATAATGCTAATGATCTCACCACAACACAGAGAAATAATGGAGTGCGCATGATGACCAACAGTGGTGACTTTTGCAGAAATGACCAAAAGATTCTAGAGAATAGTTTGAGAAACTCAATAATGAACAACTATCAGAATAGCAACTCAGTCAGTAGCGATAATAGGAATGTAACAAGTGCCAATGTAGTACTAGATATGAAAAGTAACATATTGAACGTAGTCACCACAAATAATAATAATAATAAGGTGGAGCATTGGGTACCACAGGCCAATATTGAGATTCAGAGGAACAGTAATAATATGGAGATGAAGGTATTAAAACCTTCACCTTTGCAGGCCCAACACATCTCTCTGTCCTCTGTACAGACAGTAGATACGCTGACATATGCTCAGCCTAGGCTCTATGTCATACCTCAAAATTCACCTCACGATAAGAAATTATTAATTATCAAGAGTGAACCTTTGGATACTGTTCAGGTATAAATTTTGCTTAGCACCACAGTCCATATTTGGATGCATTTATTATTTAATTTGTTTGTTGTATTGGTTTTTTTTAATTTTTGTATAAAATAGTAACTTTTACCTATCTCATAAAATCTTCCTACTGAGTTAAACGTGAATTAAAATTTATTCAGTAAACTTTAAAATTCCTGTATAATTTATGTTGCTGGCTAGTTTCAGGAAAAAGCTGCAACTTTGCTTCGCAGTTCAGAGTCACAAGCCACAATAACCCGTACAGTCAGTGAAGCCGATGAGCAGGTAATTTTATGTTCTATCGTATCAATTTTTGATAGCTAGCAATGATATAAAAAAGGCACAATATCATAAAAGTCTGATATCTAGTGTTGATGATGCTTTTAAAACATACATTTATACTTTTTGTTTTGTTACAGCACAATGCTATTGGAAACATGATGGAGAGTGCTGTGATAGTCCATCCTGTTAATCAGTTGTTACCATTGTTGCCACCTACTCAGCCTCACTCTGCTGCCAACACTCCTCATTCCACTATTATAGGTACAAGATATTGCATTCATTATATTTTATTTTGCAGCCTATAATAATAAAATAAATAGTGATTTGTCACGATAACGAATATCTATCAAAGTTCTAAACTAAATAGCCTGATATCCGACAATCTGATGATGATGTGTTTACTATCATGATCTATTTAGAAAAATTAACTTGTGTGCTGTGAAATAAAGTGGTTAGTGTGACTAGTGAGTGATTGAAAATATTCTTAGTATTCAAATAATGTATTTAGACAATATTTTAAGTTTCTATGTTTTAATTTGTTTTACTGTATCTTATCATCATCATCGCCCTCAACGCTCCTCTCGGGAGCACAGGGCAGAAACCAGCCTCCTCCATTCAGAGCGTCTCTGTGCCAATTGCGTCACCTCTTTCCACGACATTCCTTGCGCTCTGATATCGTTGTCATAGGAACGGTGTATTGTGAAAGAGGGACGCCCGGGCCGACGGAACCCCTGCGGACGGAAAAACAGTGCTCTTTTTGGCCAACTATCATTAGGCTTATAACTGTATCTTATACTATAGATTAATTTATTGATTAACATATTGATTTTATATTTTTTCCAAACATTCCATTACACCTTTAGTAATACATAATATATTATTGTTTATCATTTCAGTGAGCAATACATCCCACAATGTTTTTCCATGGCAGAGTTTAGTGCCGATCCTAGGAAGAGGGACAACTGTAGTGTCTCCTTCACCCTCCCAGCACTCCCCTCCTCCGCCTGCCGCTGCCCCCACACCTCACGTTACCTTTCATCAACGCCCCATCTCCCCTCCTACGCCGGACGTGTGCAATATCAAAATGGAAGAAGATATACCTGGTAAGTCGTTTGTTAATTATTTTTTGTTATCCTTTTTGTTGGTGATAAGGTGATGAGATCACTTAAGTTACTTGTCACAAATTTACAAGCTTAGTGTCAACATGTACACAAAGCTAATGTTTATTTATCATAACAACCAATAAAACTGACACTTGTGGGATATGCCGTGATGGTGTGGTGGCGGTGGTATACAAAGTATTTATTTTTATGTTGATCAATAAACAGTCGTGATTGTAACAATCTTTTTTCAGGTACTCTTAGAATGAAATGAATGTAGAGGTGATGTAATAAGTTGATGATTATAAATCCTCTGTGTAATTGATCATTGTAAACTAATGTATAATAAGTAACTTTTTATCTCAGCATGTACCTACAATGAATTTAATGAAAAACATAGATTCGGTTAAATTTCCTCGTAGCAAAAGTATCTAGTATAGATACTGAATTATTTGTTATTATTGAGTTATTATACCTTTGGTTATATAATTTTGATTCATGTATACACACTTTTTACACTTTTAAAACATATATTGTGTCAACGAAAAACATGTAATGTTACTGCAAACTGTTTTGGTTTATTAAATATGTTACGCAAATTTTGTAATGTAGATATATTGTTTAACTGTTTGTTTGTATGAAATAAAATAAATTAAATTTAAAAAATACCTATGTCCTGTCTATTTTATTCTAGATGATGAAGATGACGATGATGTGTTTGAGACTGAGCCCATGCCTCAGAGTCCCCTGGTAACTCCAACTACTATCAATGAATCCATGGCAGCTGAACTCACAGCCGCAGATGCCAGCAGTTCTAATTCCAAAAGACGAAGCCAGTCACTGTCAGCTTTAAATGTAACTATTTACTTCTTTACACATAAAATATTTAATAATTTCACCTCAAAGTTATACAGAGTAGGTATGTGTAGTAATTATCTGTGGAGAACAGATTTGTATTAAAAAAAATCAAAAATAATTCTTACTTTGATCTGCTACTAATTTAATATTATTGTACCACTAATGGGCTGAGTTGAATGTAAAAAAATGTAATTCAATCACTATTACGAATTATAAGAAAATTAATAAGTATAATTACACAATTAGTGGGTAAATTTTGATTCATTCACAAAATAAGATACCTAGACATAGGTTCTAATAGCAAGCTTAATTTTGAGGCGCACGTTGAGGATATCACAGAAAAATGTACTAAAATTATTTTTTTCATTTTAAAAACAACCAGGGAATTCAAAATCCTATTGTTGTGTACATAAATAAAAAAAAAGTGTTTGTGCATCCTGTGAGACACAGGTACTCGAAAAATGTCACCTATAAGACATTGAATATCTCAATTCAGCAATGAGGTATGCCATCCATTCTGAATATTTTATTTTTATGACACAGAGAAGGTGACTTGTAATTCATTAATGCCATTATGGATATAAGTGTATAAGTAGGTAACATACATTACAAGGGTATGCTTAATACCTTCTATATCTTTACTTTTTTCAGTCTAAAATCAAAAGACCAATGAATGCATTCATGATATTCTCCAAACGTCACAGAGCTATAGTACACCAGAAGCATCCCAACCAAGATAATAGAACGGTCAGCAAGATACTTGGGGAATGGTGGTATGCCCTGAAGCAAGAAGAGAAACAAAAGTATCACGATCTTGCCAATGAGGTATTTGATGATTTTTTTCATCTAGTGTTAAGGTTATGCAGTTTCAGATAGATTTTTTCTTTGAATGTTATTAGATTAGTACTTTACTCAAAGCAGGTTTTGTATTTGTAAATTTACGTTAATATGTGTTTCCCAATGAATGGATAAAATGTTGCAAATGTATTTTTTAGGTGAAAGAAGCACATTTCAAAACCTTTCCTCAGTGGAAATGGTGCAATAAAGACAGAAGAAAATCATCTAGTGGACGTGATCCATCTAATAATTCCACACCCCAGGTATGTTTTCATCATATAACAGTGAAGATAATTGTTTTCAATAATACATCAATACATATCTATATTATCACATGGTTTCCAGCAAATGGAGTAGCCCTTGGGTTAACTGCATGTAATAAACATGTGCATCATCCTGACAGTACCGTATAAATAAGACATTCAGGGTACCTAACCAATATTATTTGATTAAGTTTATTATTATAATGGTTACTTTTTCAGAGTCCCAGAACTCCTATGGACAGCAACGGCGGGGTAGTGAATATTCCAGGAACAGATATTCCTCTCACTATCTCCTCTTACAACTCTGGCAATCCAGGAGAAGAAGCATCCCCTCACAATGTCATGCATGAAGTACTTAGTGATGATGATCAGATGGTATGTTTTTTATTGTTTTCATGCAATATAAATAAATATATAGTCACTAAAATTAATTTAAAAGTATTGTCAATTTTTTTTTATTAGGAACAGGCAGTTTTATTGTTTTATTTTATTTTTATTTATTTTATTCTTCACTGTACATTGTTTACAATAATACAAATGAACATAGAAAATATCATTTATACAATTCAATGTACCTACAGAGGGCGAGTTTATCGCTAAAATGCGATGTCTTCCAACTAACCCGGAAGTTAATTATTTATTTATACATACATTTATCATTTATTTATTTATACAACCTAACTATTTATTTATACATACATCCACGGCGTGAGCCTTTTACATGTTAAAATATAAAACAAAAACAAAACATAATTCTCATTTACAACACAGTTGGAACAGAACAACAACTAGCGAAGAACAAATACAATTGGAAATCAAACTATAACAATCATAAAATTAGTCGAAACAAAAAAAATAGAAAAGTCATTTCAAAAGTTTGATGTCTTTATTTTTTCATTGTCTGTTTTTTAAGATTAGATTAATGATGCTCAGATGTTGATTTTAACATTTGAGAAGTAAAAAGTATTGTCAAAGAATTAATTAGTGAATGACAGTTTGATTGTTTTTTAAAAACTAAATATTTTTTAAATCATATTTATTACATTGTTTTCATTTTGGTAGGATTTAAATGATAAATGTATACATTTATATCTTACAGGTCATTTGTGAAGATTCTCAGCAGACAGCGGTAGAAATTGATTTGAAATGTGGTGAGAAGGTGACCGATTCAGATTCTGAAAGTCAAAATTCAGAATCTATCATGGTCACAAATATGGCAACGTCCGAGCAAGTCCAGGTTCGTATCGAACAGAGCAATGATGTAGCCAGTTCAAAACAAGAAAAGATAATTACTTCACAGCCGTCTACTTATGTCTCACCTGGAGTAGATCATACACGGAGACCTAAACCTATTAAAGCGAGGTATGTATGTGTAGAGTAATTATAAAACTTTATTAACAGAAGAACAGAAAAAATCAATTAATAGTATAATGTAAACTACGATGATACTCTGTTAAATGGCAGACTTGATAATACATTATTCCTATGGCAGCTTCACCAAAGTGTCAGGAATATCCTGGGAAGAGGTGACTTGATTTTCAGAGATGATTCAAATGTAGAACACTGATTTCTTCCCTGTGTTCCTGGAGGAAGTGTTCAAGCTCTATTAGATTGATAATTAATTTAGTAAATAGTGTTTCTATATCTGTACACATTGTCTTTCACAAATGTGATGGCCAGCGTACTATAAATTTATTATAAGACATTCTATTTATCCCAATGGAAGACACTCAGGCTGAGTGGCATACCTCTTCACTGAATAAATTCATATTGTTTATTCATTACTTTCTACACAAATGTGATGGCCAGCGTACTATAAATTTATTATAAGACATTCTATTTATCCCAATGGAAGACACTCAGGCTGAGTGGCATACCTCTTCACTGAATAAATTCATATTGTTTATTCATTACTTTCTACACAAATGTGATGGCCAGCGTACTATAAATTTATTATAAGACATTCTATTTATCCCAATGGAAGACACTCAGGCTGAGTGGCATACCTCTTCACTGAATAAATTCATATTGTTTATTCATTACTTTCTACACAAATGTGATGGCCAGCGTACTATAAATTTATTATAAGACATTCTATTTATCCCAATGGAAGACACTCAGGCTGAGTGGCATACCTCTTCACTGAATAAATTCATATTGTTTTTTCATTCTTTTTTTTAATAATGATCACACCATCAGATAATATTTCACATTCTCCATCATTTAGTATAAATGCTTCTATATGATTTTCACTCACAGGTATCGGGAAAATCTTATTGATTATCTTGAAATTAATTTTATTTGGTTTCTCCTGCATACCAATCATATGTGATTCTGTGCTTGTGTCCTATCCCAATCTTTCAAAATATTTATTATGGATTTTTAAATTTTCAGAGTCGGATCCACAGACACACCTCTGGGCAACCTTACTGTATCCAGCCCATCCGGAGTATCTGCTTTTCAGCCGACAGGTGGTGCCTTCAAGTCAATGCCAGAGAGGCAGCAGACTGTTACCATTTCACCTTCCGTGTCTCAGCCACAAGTGTGTGCCGCAACTCTGGCCAATATTGTCAACATTGTGAACGCTACTGAAAATGGAAGGCAGTGGTCTACAGCAGCTATAAATCCACTGAAGGCACCTCAGCCAGGAACTCATTTTAAAATATCCCAACAAAATTTGAATTTGGGAACTGTTGCCACTTCTCAAGCCCTGGGCAATTCTGTTCTTAAAAATTCTATGGTGACGTTAGTCAAACCAATGAGGACTACTGTGGGAAACACGACAGGTAATAGTTTACATCTGTCAATTATTTTTATATTTTTACTGTCACTATAATTTTTACTGGATATTAACTAAAACCTTTCACCTGTACTTACAAGCAATAAACTTATAACCAATATAATATATATAAAGTATTATGTTCAATTTAACTCTGGCGTCACTATTTATCGTGAGGGGGATGAATAAAGCTATTATTATTAATTTATCATCTGACCTCTATTAAATGAATATTGGACAGGAATGAAATATTTGTTTAGTTTTTGTTTTTCTTTTCTTTTCTTTTTTTCTTTCTGTGTTTGTACCGTACTGGCAATAATAATAATGAACTCAAAGATGAGCTGGTCAAGTACAAAAACTATGTTTAATGGTTATTATGTTATATTTTGTAAAATTTTATTGTATGTTGCCCATTTTTTTTAAATAAATAAATAAAAAAAATATTTCATCACCTGGTGACATAAATTTTATTATTTACATTGAAACAATTATTTGTTTTATTCCGTTAACTGAAATCAAGTAACTAGTTTGAGATTATAAGTGAAAGAATATTTTGAGATTTTAAAAAAAAAACTATTCATTTAGTTCTTTGCTACTATAGGTAAAATATAAACATTTCCTGTAAATCTTAGGATATTTAAATTTTTACTAAGATTTTAGTTATGTGATAAGTGCTCGGATACGTAAGCTAATCGAGGAGCGATCTATGTAGGTTAGCTATCGGGAAAAGAGTGAAAGTGTACTGAGTAAACACTCCTCAATTATTAGATGAAAAATTGTTAATTGGTAACAATTATGGCAAAGACCAATAATGTTGATTATTTAGTGATGACCAACCAGATATTGCTAATTTAGCCTTATCATTCTTAAGGTCTCTTTACGTGTACTTTTTATTTAGGGTTTTTCACATGCAGCGTCTTTAGCCATTTCAAACTGATGTTCCAAATTAATATGGTATCTGAGCTATAAAAAGTTTAGAGATGTAGTTTTCAGAACGTCAATACCTGAAATAAAAAATGTTCCTCCTATTTAGGTTCCAATACCTTTGGTCGTAACAGCTGGAAATGTATAAATCCGTCAACCACTGTTAAGGTTAACTTACAAACTTTGTACTATTCATTACTGAGTTAATGACCAGCTCCGCTTATTACATATGTATTATTTATTTATTATTACAATATACGGCGTAAGCCTTTTACATGTATAAAATAAAATTGCAGAAATTGCATGACAGACAGTACATTTAAACGACAAGGAATAATCATATTATATTATATTAACAGTTTCACTATCTTGTTGTTTCAGCTCCTTTGACTTTGGCATTCCTGTCTGACCCTACCTGCACAAACCTGTTGATAAAGACTGCCTCACAAGCCATGACAAACAGTGACAATAATATATCCAGATCTGATACACAACACACGCAGCAACCTTTGCATTATGTTAGACTTCAGGGACTATATCTTCCTGTCAGTACAGGTATATACCATAACAAACTTGTCCTCCTATCTTGCCATTTAATCCTTAGACAGCCACGTCTCTTACATATTTTTACCTCACTTCATAATACACAATACACTGGGAGCTTGACATTAATCTGGATCTCTGTGGTGGTCGTTGAGTCTAAATTAAGTGGAAATGTATTTTGTTTCTAGGAGACGTGTCACATGCTAGAATTCCTGTGTCTAATGGTCAATCTGTGATAGTTTCTCAAGCAAACCACGACGTGAAACCAATTCTGTGAGTATAAGTAAATTAATTCATTACCTGCTAACATGCAGATCTCTACATTACTATTGTGAATGATATCTCCATATTTTATTACAACAGTATCATAGTATTAGGGATATAATAAAGATTCACTTATTCTCCATACGTTCCTCAAAAAGTATAGGTATAGGTGAAAGAATAAATTATTTTTTTAGTAGACCAGAAGTCGACACTCACAGTCTAAGTGGTCATCACGCTCTGCTGTCGCCACGCACAGATAGATGTCAGGGTGTGCTGGCATCCCCTCTGATTCGTGGCGCCCCCTTATCTGCTCCCCCAGGCAGTTGTGCACAACGGACCCGCCAGCAGGACACTATGGACCAGAGTGACCCTGCCTCCACACCCCCGCAGCCCTTCCCTCTCGCCCCTACTCCTGCACAGTTGGGCATGGCCCCCCTACAAAGGAGACTCAGTATGGGTAATTTTTACTATCCCTCATTCATGGTCACACATTCATCAGTATGCTTGGTGTACTCTAGTGTTGTCACTAAATCCATTTTATATTTTATAAGTGCATATTTCGCTTTTCATGTAGTGAATCATTTCAGTTCTAAAACTCACTTTCTCACCTAAATATAAGTACGCAATCAACTTGGATCAACACTAATAATGTTATTTTATGATAGGCAAATACATATACATTGAAGAATTCTACTGCCGACCGGATATTTAAAAAATCGGGGGACTTGTACTGTATAAGTAATAGTGATTAATCTCTACCGTCACAGCACATAAATGAGTAACATTGATAAATAATTATTCCACATAAAATTATGCTTATTCTGTAGTAATCTTCTGGTAGTAGTGCTGACTCTTTAATAACCCTTTTATTTTCAGCTGTTTCATCTGGAAGTGAGACCAATCTGAGTATTATCACCAGTAATAGTACTGCTCAATGTACAGCGGCTAACACAGCCACAACCAGCTCATTTAGTGGTACCCAACCACAGCAAACATTGTTCACCAGTAATGTTAATACCAACACTCCTGCAGTTACCACTCCAGGCAGTGTACAGAACATGAAGTCACCCTCATTGCCATCCAGTTCTGGCAGCATCAGTAGTCTGCTGTCCCCTAAACCTATGACCGCTCCCGGGACAGATTCCAACGCCTTGCTTACCAGCCCCTCCGTTAAAAGGAGAGAGGGTCTTTTTAAGAAGAGCCATGAAGAGGGTAGAGATAAGTAAGTCATATTGGTTATTAATTTTGAGATATCCGACGATACTTGGTCAAAAAGAGCACTGTTTTTTTATTCACAATATTTCTGACCAGAATTAAAATAGATAGCTGAGAAAGGATGATATTAAAACTTGAATTTAAAAACTAGAAATCTCATTGTAAAAGTAATTTGTCTATTATATTCAAATTATAATTTGCTCATTCATAATATAAACTTGTAGTAATAACTATAAATTTAAAAAATTTTGTTTTCTCATCATCATCATTTCTGTCGGTCCCTCAATCCTGAGGATCGTGACCATCATGCCTCGTTCTGTAGACCATCTGTCTCCATGTTGAGCGATCCTCTGCCATGTGTAAGGCCCCGTGAAGTGAGCTCTGTGTGGCCTCCTTAATTTGGTCGCTCCATCTTATTGGCACTCTGCCCCTTCCTCTCCTCCCTTCTACAACCCCAGTCATTTGTTTTCTATATATTTTTAATTTAATCAGCATTTATTTTTTGTTTTGTCTCTGACATATGAAATATTTTTTGATGTACGTATGTTTGATGCTAATATGTTTGTCAACTATTTGCATATTACAGAGTTCTAGATCAGGTGAACTTTGAACAGAAATTCAGCTCACTACCTCAATTCAAGCCGGATGCGTGTAGTCCAAGCTCAATAGCTGTACCAAATAGTCCTCAAGTGTACCTTCGGAAAAAGCAAAGTAGAAATGGTAATATTACTATTCATAATTTTTTACACTGTTTTATATTTTTTATACATGTCTATTTGCTTAGCAGCAAAATATACATTGTTCCATATATTCCATTCTATGTAACTTGTTTGGGATGGCTCTCTGTGCCAAATTAGGTTTCCCTGTCCTTAATTGTTTCAAATAAATATACAGTAATAAAAATCAAAACTAAATTAATTTCACTAAGGGCCGATCTTATAAACATCCGTTAGTTACATAACCGACGAAATATACCGAAAAAAGAAAAAATCGGTAACTTTGCGTCTTATAAACGTCCGTTAGCCATATTTCGGTAAAAATCTGTAGGTTAGTATACCGACTGTTTTG
Organism: Athripsodes cinereus; assembly: GCA_947579605.1. Taxonomy (NCBI): domain Eukaryota; kingdom Metazoa; phylum Arthropoda; class Insecta; order Trichoptera; family Leptoceridae; genus Athripsodes; species Athripsodes cinereus. Next base: position 17,211,498 of record OX388308.1, on the reverse strand, counting down.
GGAACGGTTTTGACACTTAAACCGTCGGTTTATAAGTCAATTTTTTTTGTTCGCTAAAGAAAAGGTTATTTCTCTTAAAATATACAGTGTATTTGTGATGCCTCACTTCTCATAAGAAATATTGTTCTTGAATTTAAACAAAAAAATATATTTTCAAACGTGATTACGCAATGCTGTGAGGTTAAACTTCAATAATGCGTGTGTATTTGACCGTTGCTATGCATAGAAAAACAATAAATCATAGCAATACCTTTTATAACATGGATGTATGTAGGTAGGGGATGGAACGTTTATAGTAATTTGTATGAATGACAGCGAAGCCAAAAAGTGAGGAAGGGAAATCGACGGTGGCCATTTTGTAGGAAATACTTTATTTAACATTTGTATGGGCAATGTATGGAAATTATTCACAGTATCAGAAAACATTATATTTACTTCTTAAAATAATTACAATGCCACATAACTTAATGTTTTCATATACTTGATGAAATAGGGAATAGGATGAGTAAATAAAATTGAGTATTTCATTTCAAAATCATTATTTATTTTTAAACTTTGTTTTCATATACACACAATATGGAGAGAATGAATGACAATTGAAGGATATATCTAAATGAATAATATAAAACACACGAACTTGCAAATGAGCGGGAAACTCAGGATATTTCGTAAGAATGACGTTTTTCTCCAACCTCGCAGAAAAACGAGATGTTTTTGAACACAAAACACTACGTTTACTTGGTGTCAAATATTGGATAATGTCTAGTTTCTCCTTTCTGGATCCTTTGGAATACTACAAAAAATGATTTTGTTTATAAACATGCGATAATATCATTAACCTGATCAGATTTGTATGCATGAAACATTTCATTCTAACGGGTAAACAAACCAAACATCAGATTGTAGGTTCTTTGTATTGTCAGATGACAGAATGGAAAACAAGTTACATGTGTAGATATAGGAGAATAAGGACAGATAATTATATAGAACGTTTATAACATTATTATGATCATTTATAAGTATATGAATTATAATATAAACGACTTTAAAATCGCAATATATCAAGATAAAAACTACAATACAAAACAACTTACCGAAAATATGACAATCCTGTTTCCTGCGAAAGTTGGATTGGATTTATAACCACAACCATTTATAGCGCACATAAGATATCATAAGATGATTCCTATTCTTCTAGATATAACATAAAAACAAAAAACCGATATGAAAAATTCAACTGATGTGCAAAAACTTGAAACATTTTTAAAACAACTAAACATACAAATAAAAGGGTTGGTTCATGGGAGCATAAATGTCACTCGGCGTCGTTTGACCTGAACGACCATGAAGTTGCAGTGAGTGGTGAATGTAATCCGGATAATCGTGAATAACTTAGAGCGTTTTATGACCCAATGTTATCGTAATGGCGCCATTATTTTTTACGTCTTTTTATTATTTTTTTTATTGCTTTTATAACTTTAAAAAAAATTTTTTTTTTGGATTTACTTTTTGTTATAATTTCTTAAATTCGCCAACGTGTAAAAGACGTAAATTATGAATATATTTAAATAATTAATATTTTTATTATTATTTGACTGGCGCCTTTTTATAGTAGCATTCAAGTACTTTTGTGTTTCTTTTAAATGATAAAAATATTTTTGTCTCTAACGAAGGAATAAATTATTTTAATAGGTATCTTTAAAATTAACAGTTAAAGTAATAACTACTTGATTAGTTTATAACTAATTGCTTTATACTTTTTTTTTAAATTATTCCATTATCTAACTTTCTGAGCTTGTATACTTCCCAAATACTTGTTACAAGTTTATATCCTAAATTTATCCAAACGAATTCACTGAATCAGCGTCAGAAATTATAAATGACAATTACGCAGAAATCGAGTATATTTTCTGAGACTATAATTCTTATTTTGTTACACATTTTGAAAACATACTAACATACAGTACATGAACACTATGAATGCGTACTGGCATTGTATAGGTACTTTCAAAATATGTGTCGTCGACTGATCACTCGGTGACTGTCTGAACGCAGCCCAAATGCGACGCACCGAACAAAATTTATTTCTTACAAAATGGTCGTCATTCCCCTCCCCGCGCAGCTACAAAATGTTTACCAAAGTGTCTGTCCATTACTCTATTTAGGTCCATGTTTTATAAGACACCCATCGGTTTGTTTGGCTTACAAACTGCCATCTGTCAGCAACTTACCAAAATGCTAACGGATATTTGTTAAAATGTTGTCAGGATGCAAAAACATCTGACATAAGTAAATAGGTTATATGTCAAAGAAAGATTCAAATTCCCCGCCTAATTAGAAAACCACAAATAATATTAGTTTCAAATTGTCAATCCTGTAAGCAAATAAGGGACACCAACATAAAAATGCCCAGATCATGAGTTTTTTCTATGCCTCGCTCTTCCGTTTTTTCATGGCGCTGGGATAGGACACGCCTAGTGACGATCTCTGTTTAAATATTCTGTAAATTCACAAAAATAGTGTAGCATGGCTGAAAAAGACACCATAAGTGTCTAGTCTAGTGCCCAGAACCAGGCCTGAGAACGAGAGCAGATATAACGGTGTCCGTAGTGCTGACGGTGAGGACACGAGGCCCCAAAGCGTGGTCAGCCCCAACGCACACAGTTGGTAAAGTGATTCATCTGTATTGAACACCGGAATTTTGGGTAAATAACTATCAGTTTCCATTAAACCCCAGTCCTCCTGATTCTGAGACTAGGGGAGTGCTTCGAGGTGACTGCCTGCTTAGTTCAACTATACCATATCCTTTGATCGGTACGATCATACATGGACCTCCACGCATAGCCAATTGGGGAACCCTTTACCAGGCCTTCGCCTGGTGTCCAGGAACCTCATCTGGATCTCATTTGGAACCTAACCTCTCTCATTTTAATTATAGACACACATAGGGGTGCTTTCTCTCAAACGCCTTGCTCAAGCTACTCATCTTTGTATTGTAAAAAATTGTAGATTGCAATTGTATCTGTTTGTACTTTATTTAGAAATACCTGTTTAACAATAGACCTGATTATAACTGATAAATTCTGTTCTTTATTTGTCCTCTCCCAAACTATCTACAGTGCATAGAACACACAACACAAAGGGGATTTCCGAATAACCACGCCCTGGGGGATAGTCAGCTAGCGGGCACAAAAGAAATTATTCACACTTGTAAAGAGTATTTTAACATAAGTGCACCTTTATTTTGTTTGTTGAGTGTGACAATGTATATAAGATCGGCCCTAAACTGAGTGTTTAAATTAAATATAATTTTGAAAGTGTGCAATAAGGTAAATGGTGCAATCTGACCAATAATTGTAAATAGAAACATATCTACCACAGCTAAAAGGTTGGTGCACTCTGCTATCTTAGTGCCAACACTTATGTATGCAAGTGAGATGTGGACATGGCTAAAGAAGGATGAAAGTGGCATAAATGCAGTTGAAATGAGATCGTTGAGAAGGATGTGTGGTAAAAGTCTGAGAGATTGTGTGCGTAACAGTGGTATACGAAAGGAATGTGGAATGAAAGTTGGTGTAATAACAAGGATGAATGTAAATAAGTTAAGATGGTTTGGGCACGTGGAAAGAATGAATGAGGACAGAATGACTAAGAAGATATACATATTTGGCTGAGAGGAATGGTGCTCAGAGACGTGGACATCCTAGGATTAAATGGTAAGATCATTTAAATCAAATCTTACAGGACGGTCACGTGTTGAGCACATTGAACAGGAGAGCATGCATGAGGAATTGTATGATAGTGACGGAAGCGAAAGATGTATGCAAGGATAGAAGGAAGTGGCGCTCGATCCTTTCTGCCTACCCCGCGAGGGAAGCAGCGTGATGGTATGTATGTGTGTAATTTTGAAAGTGTGGAGTGTGATTTATATTTTATTGTTTATAAAAAGTTCGTAGTTAATGAAAAGATTTTTTTTGAATAAATGAAAATGTGTCAGCATCAACATTGAGTCACGAGGTCCCGGGTTCGATTCCCAGTTAGGGCAAAATGAAGAATGCCATTTTTCAAATTGTCCTGAGTCTGGGTGTTACATGTATATGTGTTTAGTGCATTGTATATATATGTATCGTCATGTTAGTACTCATAATGCAAGATTCATCTTAGTTTGGGACTAGCTCGATATGTGTGAATTGTCTATGCATGTTATATTATGTTATGTTATTTTTCATTAATTAAATTATGCTTGCAGCTAACGAGGATGAAACAATTGTAACATTTGTTTGTGATGGTGGTGAAGGCAGCAGTATGGGTAGTGGCAGTGTAGCCAGCACTCCTCTATCTACCCACACACCACACCACAGATCTTCAACTCAACTTGTTGGGAACACTTTCTTTGGACCTGACTTCAATCCGGAAACATTTAGAGGTACATGTCAGATAACAATATCTACTAACAGAAGACATAAGTACTATTTTTGTTTTTATATTTAAGCTGGAATTATAGAATGGAGGATCTTTTATTGAAGAATGAGGTAATACAATGTCCCCCTTACTAACTTTTATTCATTGAGTATGTCTCTAGGCATTAAAATTGTACATAGGTAGGTACATCTTATTTTTACTAAAGATACTACAGATAATGTAAAAGCGTTTCTCAAAAATTTCTTCCTCAACCAGCATAAATAGAAAATTTGCTAAATTGAATTGATTTTTAGAAAATGCGTTTTCAATAAAATGCAATGGCTGTCATTCTCTAAACATATGTAGTTGTAATAAGCTGTATTGTAACTGTCTTTTTGTTCTCTCCAGTGGACGGTGACAACATGGGAGGGCTGTCTCCCCGTACTCCTGGAGGTGCTAGTGCAGGAAGAGGAGAGGCTGGGCATCGTAAGATGTTAGAGCAGAGGAGGCAGTTGGTGTTACAACTTCTTAATGAAAAGGGATTATTTCCTACAGCAGAAGCCACATCTAATTTTCAGGTAAATACATCTCTCATTCGCATCAATTTATCAATATTATTGACTGGTAAGGAGTTGTTTAATTATCCTCTTAACTATTTTCTAAGTATGCACATCATGTCACTGAAATATGATCATACAAATATTTACTTTATTTCAAGTGCTGTATGTATAGAGTATGTTTAGTAGGTATACGAGGGAATACAAAAAGATCACCGTTCCCCAAATCAACTATGTAATAAGTAAAAAGAGCGGTTTTAAAGGGGCGAGGGTTTCATTTCAAATCAAGTTGGTGTTCACATTTTTATTAATTTTCAAGTATATCAATATTTTTGTGTGAAGAATCTCAATTTTGTTTTTATGAAATCAATGATTTTCTTAGATTATCCGTTTCACACACCGAAAGTCTTTGTTAATTGAACCTTTATAAAATATGATGTTGCAGGCCAACCATAAAAATGTGTTTCCCAATAAGATGACTCTGCAGTTGAAAATTCGTGAAGTACGACAGAAGTTAATGGCTCAACCATCCAGTGCTACTCCCCACAGTGAGCTTGGCACTCCCACAGGTAAATTATTTATACATATTATTATCCTTCCCTGGGAATTCTTCACAAAATATAATATAGTTTTAAATAACAATGAGAATATACCTACACTTACCATTCAATATACAGAGGGTGAATTTATCGTTATTGTACAATATTAACTCGTTACACTGTACCTGAACCACTACTTACAAATTCATTTTGATATTCGTATATAGTTATTTAGAAACAGAAATATATTTCTATCATCCATAAACATTCTTTTTAGGAATGTAAGACATAGTTACACACTTTTCAAGGTACATATTTAATAAAATTATCGTCAACAAAATTGAAAATGCAGCAAAGAAATTGGTTACTGCATACAAAATTTTAATAAATTGTTTTCTACTTTATGAAATGCTAAAACATATTGAATTAAATGTGGATTTAATTAAAGGAATGGCTCTTGAAATGTGGATTTGTTTATAATTAAAATTCTGTAAATAGTATAGTTAAGTATATGTTTTGCTGCTATTGGTCAGGTTTAAGTTATTTTTATATTGTTATTTTGAAAATGAAAGCATCAACAAAATTATTTATTTATTTATTGTACAAAAGAAACAATGAACAGCATTACAGTAAAAAAAATACTTTTCGCTATCATTGTACGTAAACAGTAAACAAACAAGACAATAATAAAATATAACATAGAAATTCAATGACACAAATATACAAGAAAAAGGAATATTGACTACATCTGATCGCGTGTCCCCCTCCCTGTTTTTATGGGTTTGGCGCAACTGTGTTGTTTTTTTTCTATGAAATAAAGAAAATAAATTATTTAATTTAAGATGCCCTATAATTAATTTTCTTTTTATTGTTTTTATTTTATTTCAGGTATAAATTCACCGGCAATACCAAATACCAACAGACCAGAACAGACATCCACCACGACATCAGCCAGTTAGCAAAATATTACAATATCCATCATAGCTATGTCTCATACATAAATACAATAAAATACCTGAACTCAAACGCATCAAAGTGTTGTAAATACACTCTTCATTGTTATCCCTTAATTATTGCATACATATTATGTAACCTACATATTATTTGTACCATTTTATTTATGTTGGTACATGTTTACCAATTATGTTTTGTAACTTATATGTTATAATTTTAATTCGCTCAACATACCAGGATTTTACTATTTTTTTTAATACAAATATAAGATGTATTGCTACTATAGATTTTTCCCTGAAGTTTGCGACTTCATTTGACAGTTTCCACTTAGTTTTGAATCTGTCGTGTTTGATGTGCTGTGTTGTATGAGTGCACCTTGTAATATCCTTTATTTTGGGACAGAGAGACAGGGTTGTGAGTTTTAAGATTTACCTACTTAATGACTAATTGTCTTTAACATTAAATTAACAAATGTTGTTTTGATGTTATATTAGATAAATTAATTACTAAGATCTTAATGTTATCATTACAAATTAGATGTCAATGTCATAAAATTGGTGAATTGTATTTCAAAATAGTTTTGACTGGATTTTGCACTGATGTATTGTTATTAATATTTTCTTCTATGTAATTTTAATCTTCTTAATGTCACCCAAGTAAAAGTAATTATATATTTTTGAAAGTTTGTAGTGGAATATATAAATATATATATATATATATATATATATCTGATGGTTAAACGTTTACCAGATTAAACATATTATATTTGTTATGTTATGTAAGACTAGCGTTTTAAACATTTAAGGTGACAGTATTGAGATGATTACTGTACATACCTAAGTTGTGTTTGTTATCTTTTCCCGTATTAACCTCAGTTGTACTATTTTACATCCTATTCCATTATATTTATTGTACAACAACATTTTTTGTATTCTTTTTGAATAATCCTTTCTACTAATTTTGTTATAAAATATGAACATGTTTTTATTGAGATCATATTTCTGCGATAATTTACAAGGAATACATAAAATAATTTGCAGTGTATGCCAAAATATTGTTAAATGCGAGTATTGTGCCAATACTGATAGGAAATATCAGAGCAAAATGTTATAAATCAAATCGATTATTTATTTTTATCCTCAACATTTGTATTAACTTGTATACATAATAGGTATAATTTTGTTATTTGAAGGACCATCATGGAATAATAAATGTATTGTATCATTGCCCCTTTGTGTGTGTAATGGTGGCACTGATTACAATTGTAACAAAAGTACGAATAATTGGCCTTATATAAAGTTGATTATGCATTTTATTTATCTCCTTTTACTATCTTAATAATAAATGAACTTTTTGAATACAAAAATCTTAACAAAATGTCTAGGTCATTCTATGATGATAGAAATATTATATATTGTCACATATTATATATATATTGTCTTGTGTATAATATTTTAGATAAATTACCTGTAAGTTTTAATATTTTAAAAAAGAAAATATTTATTTTAATCAATGAATAACTCATAAATTTTTAAATAAATTACCTAACTTGAAATAGAGAAATATTTATGCATAGGATATTGGTTTGATCATAAAAAAATCTTACATCCAATGCATTATAAAATGTCACAAATTCATTTATTGATAACATTAATTTTGTGAATAGTTTAAATTTTATATACTACAGAATGTTTATGTATGCATCAACGGTGTGTCTAGAGTTTTCATACTGAATATGCCCACCTTCAGTACAAATTTACTATACTAAACTGTTACACTATTACCTCACGCCACGTCTCAAGCGGGGTAGGCAGAGAGAATGGAGCGCCGTATAGATCTGTCATTACATACTTCTTTCGCTTCTTCTACATTCATATAATTTTTCATACAGGCACATCAATTTATCTTACTCAAGACATGGCCGTCCTTGAGAATTTGATCCACGTAGTCTTGGACACCCGCGCTTCATCACATTCCTATGAGTATATCCCCTTCGTCATTCTTTCCCTTCCATTCGTTCCACATGACCAAACCATCTCAATTTATTTACACGCATTCTATTCACAACAACACTCGTTCTTCTATTATCCTCATTCCTCACTTTATCACGCAAAATTTTACCAACCATTCTCCTCAGCGATCTCATCTCCACAGCATTTATAAAAAAAATACATAAACTTTTATTTAAAATTTAAAAAAAACTTCTATAAAGCCTAGTTTTTGGACTTGTATGCAAGGCACGCCACTGATATACATATACATTTGCGAGAATATAAGTTACATTCTAAACTTACACATTTGTCTTGTAGGATTTTGGCAAACTGACAATAATATTGCAATGTGTATTGACGCAGATTGCTCAGGTTCTGCGTCCAACAATATCTCAGATAATTATTTATTCAAAACAAGAATATGTACATGTCAACATTTTTACGAATGAATGTGTTATATACATATTTTTTATTATGGCTATGATTTAATGAAATGTATTATTGATTCAAATACTTGTTGTTATTTTAAATGTCTTCCTATGCTTTTTCATTTATCGATAATAATACTTCGATATTGATTTATTTCTTCACACAATAATATGTGTATAATATGTATATAAGGGACATTGTTTTGTCATATTCCTTGAGAGTAGAGTAGAGGATATAGTGTTGGGTTGTTGTATCTATTTGTTTAATATTGTGTAAGATAGATAGGAAGAGCACTCTTATTATTATGAAGTTGTATGAATTTAAAGACACACACCCACACAAAACACAATGCAGTACACATACACACATCTCTGTTGTTAGAAGTAAATGATTTTATATGGAATTATTGTATAAACAAAGTGTTTTAATTGTTTATTACCAGGTCACAAGGTAAAAAACATGTTTTTATTGTTGTTAGGTGAATATTGTGTATAGAGATATAAATTAAAATAATATTACTTGATACATATTATTATTATACTACATTTATGTGTATTATCACTGTGGGAATACTTAGTTGGTTGGTTGTTATATGTCTCTACAAATTGTTCACTTGTTATTATGTTCCATTTACTCAATAATTTATTGTCTTATGTCTCTATTTTACATATCCCTTTCCCGTGTTAGTTTACAAATGTGCAATAATAATAATAATTATTATACCTATTCAAATATAAAGAATTTTCATATGCAAACAATAATCATAGTTCAGTTTGTATGTTACAATATTCATAGTCTGACAACTCCAGGTAGTAGTAGGGCATTCATTCATAAGATATTTACTCTTTTGTTAAGTTTAATTAAACATTGCTTCTATATGTGTATAGATCTGCCTAAAGCATGATAGGAAAATGTCTGTTGGAAATTGTTCATTTTATTATGAAGCATAGTATTAATTGTATTTCAATGTTAAATATCACATTCCAAGCATACATCACATCTCATTGAACAACCTGTCCATATAATTGTAACAAAAAACATGTGCATTCCATCATGCAGAATAGAAACAATTCATTGCTTTTCCCTTATCCGATTGTAGAATAATGGTAGTAAGTGAGGTAGTGCGGTCATTGAAAGGCACCAGAGAATGCGTGAGAAGCTCGTCCATGCTTACAATATGCAACCAATAGTAAATAGTGGTAATAATATTCTCATGACTTAAACGGTGCTTATCTATTTTTTTTTTATATTTTTATTTATACCTTTTATTGATTGAGATTGTTTATGTATTATTTGTGGCCAACACATACGTAGGTATGTTGTATTTAGTGAAATAATATGTTAGTTGTGTTTATGCCTAACGTGTGATGGTGCAGAAGGGGTCAGAGTAGTGAGGGGTGTAATGCAATATATCTAGTAAATGACACCCAGCACGGTGCGATTACAATGTGATTTATATTATATTGATTGAGTTTCACCAGTTGATCTCCTTTATTTAAGTTTGGATTGAAACTTTGTTTTATATAATTACTTACACCAACACTAGATTACACTAAGTATACCTAAATATTATTATACATATTATATTGTCATATCTTATAAGTTTGTTTGGCAGTGTATAGTTTACTGTCGTTTACTGAGTCAATTTTATTTAAATGAAGTTAGTTAGGTTTATTATTATTATTGTGAATGTTATATATTACGATGTTGTCTAGTAATACCATTTTGTATTGTGGTCATATTGTTTCAAGTCTCAGTACAGAATATAATATAGAGGTTTGGTTGGAATATTGATCATTCCATTTGATATTTATGTGAAACAATATACACTAATATGTACTTACAACATACACAGTAATGTAATGTTCATTTGCAAGACGTTACATATTACATATTGGATTTATTGTTTATGAGTCATTCTACAATTATATTTTGTATAGAAATGTTGTGTTGATACATAATTATTATATTCTTATGTACCATACAAGTAAAGTATATTGAGTGTACGATATGGGCCCATCTTGTAGAGTGGTCACTAGAGAATCCCATGGAGTGGTTAGTCAATGTTGTAAATATAATACAAATCAATTTTAAGTAATGATAATACATACAATTCTCATATAGAACAATGCACATGAATACCATGTAATCAATATGTTTTATTTACTTATATTGTATTACATCCAAATTTGGACCAATACAAAAGATATTTAGTAGGAGAAATAAATGGGTTTTAATGGAAGAAGTAAACAAATTGAAGGTTGTAAACAAAGCCATGTTTTGGGCCATAGAACTAAGTTCAAATTAATACAATGTTGTATCAATATCATACCATGATTGATAAAATTAAACAAATGTTTATTACAATATTTTGCTTTTATTGTATCCCGCCTTCCATGAATCAGAGTACCAGTAACAGCGTCATAGTAGCTTGTGCTGTATTACCTGAAATTCAATTGACAAACTACTGCAAATTAAATTGACAGCTGTATTTGTGAATTGTAGAAAACTTGGCATACATAAGTAAATGGAGTTAATAATGATGGTCCCAATATAGAAATTCTAATCTAATTATTATCTTTTTCATTTTACAACAATGTACGGTGTGGACCTTTTACATGTTTGAAATATATAGACCGACAGAAAAATCAAACAATCCAATACAAGGAATGACCACTGACAAAAAAAATAACTAAATCAAAAATGATATCATGCATTATGATAAACGGTATTAAAATTAATAAAATATGGTTAAAAATAATTAACAAATAAAACATTAAAAGAAATGATAATAATACAAAAAATATCATTTAAAATAAAAACAATATTTTAAAACATAATTAATAATTAATTAAAAAAAAAAAAAACTGGCTGTGAGGTAGCTAGCAGATTATTTGCATGCATGGTTATTACATGCAACTAATCTGCTAGCTCCTCACTTGTGGAACATGTTGTGATGGTATAGTGGAAATAGTGATAAATAAAAAAAAACAATAATTATTATTAATATAAAATTTCACAATTAGTACTTTATTTTGTCAGTCAGCTTTGAACTTTTAAAAACTGTCTGTAAAAAGTATCAGTTTGATCACCCACCAGGTTTGCCAGCTTATGAATTCTAATATACATAGTTGTAACGATTATTGGACTCATCAGTCTCGTCAACCTAGCAGGAATGTTAAATTGGATCCATTCAACGAGTTCTGGACAATTGATGGTGTTATTTATGGAAAATATGCTTCTCCTGCTTTGTAGACATATGAAACGAAACCCTTTCATCAGACTAATGAACATCAAATAAATTTATGATGATGTAATAATAAAAATCTTTATTGCATTAAAAAACAAACATTATTAAAATATAAACATTGTAGAACCAGGCAGATAAATCTGTGCAATGGGCGAGTTTATCGCAGAAGTGCGATATCTTCCAACTAACCCATATGTACTAGGCATATAATAATTATTTGTTAAATTTTATATAAGATATATTTTATTCTATAGTTGCATTGAGTTGTGTAGGTACTCAATACTGCATTAACTGATTTAATTAAAGTTTTTTTAATTACCTGAAATATGTCTATGTCGTTGAAGGATGCGTTGAATTTTCGTAAATTCTGTTAAAAATAGTGTTCCTGCCATATTTTGTTTGAAATGTGTTAATGTAGAATAATGTGTGTTCTTGTTTGTCTTCGTGGTGAAGTTTGATCGTGGAAGTCTTGTACTGAGAGTCGATTTTGTTGTATATTATGACATATAATAGTCTCATGTCTGTTAAAGTTTGTCTTGTCTTTAGTGTAAGCTTATTGTGGTAGGCTGCGGAGTCAGCATAATCGTCAAATTGAACACGGGCCCTTTAATACAGAAGTTTAAGAAACTGATTCTGAACTCGTTCAAGTCTCGAAATATACGTTAAGTAATGAGGAGACCAAATAGAAGATGCAAATTCTAGAATGCTCCTCACGTACGCGTAGTATACAATTTTGACTGAAAATGAGTTTTCAAATGGTTTACGTGGTGATCTAGTGACATTTTATGATCTTAAATGACTCCCAGGTCGCAGATTTTGTCAGTCTGATTGATAGTCTCGTTTCGTATTTTATGGGTACCTTGTTCTTAGTAATAGAAATATTTAACCATTTGGTAATATTGATATCTAATTTATTCTGTAAGCAGTATGTGTTTAGTTATATTCTAAAAAAAGTCTCAAGAGGGATATAAAAAGCAGATTATAAGACTGAATGGCGAACAATGGCCTTTAAATAATAAAACTGTAAAGAAACACTCATTGCTTTCATGTGGAAAGTCATTCACTTTAAAGGTGGATAAAATGAAAGAATATGAAGTGGATCAATTAATTTTATACCACAGTGCTGAAGTTAACCATTGGAGAAAATTTAAACCATTCTACTGAATTGAGGAAATAAAATAATTAGAAACAAGTGAACATTTTAAATTGAATTTAACTCATAAATACAATGTGTGAATTCTTAAAACTAGATATCTACATAATTATAATTGCAGCATCATGTATAGGCCTGTACGGTGTGTGCCTTATATTTACGAGACCTGAATGAGATGATTTGGTACTTAGTCACCATTCTTGATGAGTAAATCTTTATGATACTCTTGTAACATTGCAAATGTGTTCTCTATTATGTCTGCTTCACTTTGGTCATATTTGATATCAGTTAAAAGAAACTTTATCTTCTTGAACCTGCATAATACATTCAATCCTCTATATGTAACCTTAGTTCCTCTGATGTCCAAATATTCAACGGTTTCATTGACAATATTACTTATTCTATCCATACTCCAATCATCAAACCTTACGGAATTTTTGAAAGATATCCATTTTAATTGATCCAAATTGATGAGATTTTGAAATCCCTCATATCTTATACCACCGCGAACAAAATTTTCACAATCAATTGCTTCCACATACATTCCGGGAACGAATCTAGATGGTAGTTCTACCTCAAAACCATATCTGCCTTCAATTTTTTTTATCCATTTATCACTATTATGTAATCTGAAAAAAAAATGTATTGTATAAGAAACAGTTGTACACTATATTGTCACAAACATCTATCTGCATTATGGCATCTTAAACAAAATGTATTGTTTAAGAAACAGTTGTACACTATATTGTCACAAACATCTATCTGCATTATGGCATCTTAAACAAACCAGTAGACTATCTATAGGTAATAAACATACAAGTCGTCTTCTCAGTGCAAATTAGAAAAACACAAAGCATTCAGGATGGGTGGCATTATGTTACTGCCATACCCCATTACTGCTGAATTAAAAATGTCTTATTTCTTTCTCTTCACGTGTCCTGCAGGGTTCCCCGACGTTGATGACCATTTGGGAGAAAGCTTCCCTGTTCTGGGCGGCCCAAACAGCTCCCCCACGGTTCTGATACAGGTCCATTCTCAAATGTTTCAAAGCCAGGAGAGCAGCCTTCTGCCGACCCCTCTGTGGCCCTCAATATGTCTTTTTTTTCCAATAAAGGTCAAGGGACTAATAGATCTATTGTGACATCCTTGACAGCCAGAGTCCAGCAGTGGAGTTCCGAGGATGTGACTTTGGTTGCGAGCGAGTGTGTCACAGTTACAGAGGATGTGGATAGGTGTTATGTCTTTTTTGCGATAAAGAATATAAGATGCATAATATAACTAAGTGATAACTCTTTAAATACCTAATAAGAGTGTAGGTTTGTGTGATGCTGAAATTAAGGTTAAATAATTAACTGAAGTATCCACAAATAAGTTGAGCTTACCTGACAGCACCACCCCGATAGCAGATGAAATGTGCAGTAGCCAGATCAGGTCCCAACATTTTGTATCTGCTGTTACTAAATACCTGATCTTCTATTTCCATTTCTTCGATGTGCTTCGAAAACCAATTAACAAATCTATCCTTCCAAGAGAGTGTTTCATCTAATGCTTCCATTTTCGTGAAATTTATTCTATCAAAGCCTAATAATGAAAACTTTGAACTAAATTCTTCGGGTCTTTCAGACAACGGTTTATGCCAGATTGGAAATTCCTCTCCATAAATAGTCTTTTTGTCATGATGTGCAAATCTACTTTCATCCGAGGCAGATTTCTCACGACTTGCAGTTGAAGACAACCTTGTAAAGCATACACTACTGAGAGGTGTTGCTTCAAAAATCAACAAATTTACGGCACGAAACATTTTTACAACACCAGAACTGATTCGTATTTACAGAGTATAGGTATATTTAGTCATGTGTAACACAGATCCGACCCGAGTCAAATGTTCGGGTCCTTCCAAATTGACCCGCGGGTCTACAGATCACCTACGGATCTTACGGGTCCTAATGATCTGTTTGAGCGCAGACCCGTTGGATCTGTGAGGACCCGATGACCCGAAAGATCTGTTTGAGACGATGACATGTAGGATCCGTTTAAGCGGATGACACGTAAGTTCTGTATGTTTTGTTCACAAATTGAATAGAATGACCGTTTGTACTTACCCATACATACATACCATCACGCCGCTTCCCATACATACAAATCCGTATTCTAATAATATATTGTGTTTATTGCTGGAAAGTATCGCAAAGTTTTGCTAGTCTCTAAAAACATTTTTCACAAAATAATACTACAATACACAAACACAAAATATTTCACAAAAAAATATCATGGCGAAACATTTTATGAAACCAATACTTTTTCATATAAAATGTTTACCTTTAATCAATAGCTTATCCACTATTTATTTCAACTAAACCTTTGCACAGTTCACAATAAAAAGTATTTTCCTAATTGAAATTAATTGGTAGTATGTTGTTTTTTTTCCTTTATTTATATTGTTTTTCTTTGTTTATGCATTATTTCTCTTGACTGTTTTTTTTTTAATTTGTATTATTTGTAAAGGCTGATACAGCTGTTTGTTATGTAAATAAATAAATATTTTATGGCCAATAAATGACATTATTATTATTCTTATAATTATTGAGTACTCCGTTCAGATATTAAGTGTAAAAATCTCCATACCGTATGAAAGACATAGTGGATCATAGACAATAACCTATCAACACCGGAAACAGATCCGACCCGTAGACACAGGTATACACATGCGTCTCGCTGAAGGAACTTCAAAAACGCTCGGCTTCGTTCGGGTTCCCTCGGTTCAGCTCGGATCTAGCTAGTAATACAGTACTAACTACTAGCGCTAAGTAGGTACCATGAGTATGAGTAAGAGTTCGTCGGTAGCCTAAAGGAAGAGTCTCGGCCTTGTGAACAATGGTTCCGGGGTTCGATCCCAGGTGACGGCAAAGTTCCCTTTCACGACACAAGCTTTTAGCTTAGTGTGAAAGGTGTATAAGGTTGTATTTGGGTTTATAACAAAACCCAGATATACCTATCTTTAAAAAAAAAATTTGGATCAATGGTAAGGGAAGTGAAGTGCAGTATTATACGTTAATATACACGTGTTCTGTGACCGGTGTTAAAAACAAAAAAAAAATGGCTAAAAGGGGGGGTATTAGGAAGCATGGCCATCCTCGGCCTACATGGTTGGACCACACTGACCAGATCTTTAAGAACGATGAAGTCAGAAGTAGGAGAAATAAGAAGGGCATGTTTGAGGAACTGTATGAATGTGATGGAAGTGAGAAGTGTGCCAAGATCGACTTGCTTGGCGGTCTATCCTCTCTGCCTAACCCTCAGGGAACACGGCGTGATGGGATAGATAGATATAATGATATTATCTATTATTATAATTAAAAACATCAGAAATCGACACATGTAAACCATCCCCTCTTGTTATCATCCATACTAAACTCGTAGAAAATCTTGTTTTTCAGGTATAACGCATGCTTTTAATTTATAGTCGGTATTCATACACGATCTATGTAAGAAAATGCAACATAAAAAACGTGCACATGGTTTACCCGAAAAGCAAGAAATGGCGCCATATTATCATCGCGAAAATGAACATCATAGTTAGAACTTGTCGCCCTACCCTGTCCAATTATGTCAACAAAACAATCAAATCAAAATGAAAAATGAAGTCATCGAAGATCAAACTGTCAAATTGATAGATCCGAGCACACCCGAGGGAACCCGAACGAAGCCGAGCGTTTTTGAAGTTCCTTCAGCGAGACGCATGTCAGGTATACATGCTGCAACCGGAAAGACCCGTGACCCGTGTATGTACCTACAGCGGAAACGGGTCCGAGCTAAAGACAAAGATCTGGGTTGTAACCGGAAAGACCCGTGACCCGAATCATATGTTCGGCTCACTGCTATCAGTGGACCCGAACGGGTCGGGTCGCCTCAAAGTGATCTGTTACCCATGACTAGGTATATTTATTATTCTATGAGTAGTATTATAATCATAATAATTATTATTCAAGCCTAGTATTGTTCAGAATCTGAGTATTCGTTTTTATGTATTCGTTCTTCAACTTAACTCGAAGAACTAAATCCTCAATGCCAAATCTGTTCGGTCTTTTTCGTTCTTTTGGGAAAAATTACATTAAAGTACTATATTTTCAAAGAAACTAAGGTTTAACATCGCGTGGCAAATAAAGTCACGAACGAGATTTAAATCTTCGTGTGTGTTTTTTTTTTGGAAAAAAAACCTTAAGATACTCTATTTTCAAAGATACTAAGGTTTCATATTGCGTGTCAAACGTTGAGAACGAGATTCTTGGATTTAAATCTACGTGTTATTATTTTGGAAAAAACGCCATTGGAGTATTCTATTTTCAAAGGAATTAAGGTTTTATATCGCGTGTCAAATGTAACAAACATGATTCAAAGATTTAAATCTTTGTGAAGTTGTTTTGGTAAAAATACCATTAGAATACTCTATTTACAAAGAGACTAAGGTTTAAAATCGCGTGACATATATCACAAACGAGATTTAAGGATTTAAATCTTCGTGTCGTCTTTTGGGAAAAAGGCCTTTAAAATACTTTATTTTCAAAGAGACTAAGGTGAAAATCGCGTGACAAATTCCACGAACGAGAACGAATGTAAAGAACGAATTGTTTTGAAGAACGATGTCTCAAGTACCGATTACTGAAAAAGAACTGGATTTACCATTACTATTCAAGCCTGCATCTCACAACATAATAGTGATGTCAAATTTGGCATATATCCGTTATTATCTACTCGTTATTTTGTTTTTTCGGTATACCGAGCGGGTAGTGCTCAGGATCCGCGGGTAGATAATACCGATCGGTATTATCTACCGATCGGTATTATCTACCGATCGGTATTATCTACCGATCGGTATTATCTACCGATCGGTACTCTGTACTAGCCATTTCCGGGTAATACCGACGGATACTTGTGTATTCGTTATTAGCGATTTCCGGCTACTTTCTACCCATCGGTACTATGTACCTGCCGGTACTCGGTAATACCGACCTTCAATCCATCGGTAATGTGTACATATACGTACCTACTGTGGAAGTATTGGTGCGCTGTGAGTGTATTGGTGTACCTACATTTAATGGAATTTTACAAAAACTACAGGAAACCCTAGGACTTTGGGAGCAATCAGTGTGACCAGATTTCAAAATAAAATTGTGAAAAACATTTAATCTATTCTTTCTCAATAACGACAATAACTTCATACATTAATTGTTGATAATAATTATAGTGTGAAATCCGTTTACCCATTTTGTGCTTTTAATACTCGTTTAAGGTCAAAAATTTTATACACGACTTTAATGTCTAGTTTTAAAGGTTTTTTTTAACACAAGTTACAGTACGCAGTGAAAATAGTGTGCTGGTACATACCGTTAATTAATAACATAATATTTATTTTCTTTGAATGTGTCGGGGAAGAATCGCGGCAATAGACCATTAAAGGTCACGTGGTCTTGTCTATGGATTTGCTTTTGCTTGGGGGGCAAACAGTCAGATAGCGCAAATCATCCTTGTAAGATGTAATGCCATAAGAGAAAAAAAAGAAAGTCAGACGACAAAATAATAACAAAATCGACACTGACAGTTTTTTTGATTATTAGGTATTCTTTAGGCGTTCCACCTAATATTACACCGTAATCGTCTGTTGTGTTGGGATGCCTGATGCCCCTCAATGATTTTTCTGTGACGTCATCCTTTAATGGTCTATAGTGGACCAGATAGTGACGCTACTTACTTTGCCGAGACACTCGTTATTTTTGATGAGTACAAAGGAATAGGTAGTCATGTGTAACACAGATCCGACCCGAGTCAAATGTTCGGGTCCTTCCAAATTGACCCGCGGGTCTACAGATCACCTACGGATCTTACGGGTCCTAATGATCTGTTTGAGCGGAGACCCGTTGGATCTGTGAGGACCCGATGACCCGAAAGATCTGTTTGAGACGATGACATGTAGGATCCGTTTAAGCGGATGACACGTAAGTTCTGTATGTTTTGTTCACAAATTGAATAGAATGACCGTTTGTACTTACCCATACATACATACCATCACGCCGCTTCCCATACATACAAATCCGTATTCTAATAATATATTGTGTTTTATTGCTGGAAAGTATCGCAAAGTTTTGCTAGTCTCTAAAAACATTTTTCACAAAATAATACTACAATACACAAACACAAAATATTTCACAAAAAAATTATCATGGCGAAACATTTTATGAAACCAATACTTTTTCATATAAAATGTTTACCTTTAATCAATAGCTTATCCACTATTTATTTCAACTAAACCTTTGCACAGTTCACAATAAAAAGTATTTTCCTAATTGAAATTAATTGGTAGTATGTTGTTTTTTTTCCTTTATTTATATTGTTTTTCTTTGTTTATGCATTATTTCTCTTGACTGTTTTTTTTTTTAATTTGTATTATTTGTAAAGGCTGATACAGCTGTTTGTTATGTAAATAAATAAATATTTTATGACCAATAAATGTCATTATTATTATTCTTATAATTATTGAGTACTCCGTTTAGATATTAAGTGTAAAAATCTCCATACCGTATGAAAGACATAGTGGATCATAGACAATAAGCTATCAACACCGGAAACAGCTCCGACCCGTAGACACAGGTATATGCTGCAACCGGAAAGACCCGTGACCCGTGTATGTACCTACAGCGGAAACGGGTCCGAGCTAAAGACAAAGATCTGGGTTGTAACCGGAAAGACCCGTGACCCGAATCATATGTTCGGCTCACTGCTATCAGTGGACCCGAACGGGTCGGGTCGCCTCAAAGTGATCTGTTACCCATGACTAGAATAGGTGTTAAGATTAGTCAATATTTATTTACTCTCATCTAGACTAGTTTAGTGTTTATGCTTAAAATTGAAACACCTAATCTATGGAATCGAATATTTCAAATACTTTTGATACTATTCAAATAAAGAAACGAATAGTACATCGATCAAAAAATTATAAAAGTACCTAACATTCATTAATTTGGGGGTTGAATTATTTTTATTTATTATATGAATACAGTCAACATTTAAAACTGTCTCTTTTTCTGGAGTCTGTGTTATGGTAAGTTTAATATCTTATTTTTGAGTAATACCTCTACACAGGCTTGTCCTCATGAGGTATAATACTTGTTTATAGGTATATATTTTTAGTCATAATGTATATATTAATTGACTTCTTGTGTTGTGTAAACTGTATGTATATAAATAAATAAATAATAAAAAAAATATGTGTTGCCAAGATTATGTATTTTGTACTTAATAATCTACGCACTTTTGACCTATTTCTAAAATTTATATATTTAAACCAAGGAGATCATGAATAATCTAAAAAATAAATTAAAATCGATCAAAAAATTTATTCTTAGAAAATATTCTTTAACAAAACCGAAGAGATCATTAAACATTTCAAAATTCTATACCATATCGAAAATTTGTGGGGGGGGGTAGAAATTTGAGAGGAGAGGTATTTACTGAAATTACTCTAAGGATTATTCCTTCCATCGGTAAAATACCCGTTATCTAATAACGGGTATTTTGCTCGGATTACCTCACGGTACTCGGTATGAAATTATATCCGGTATTGACATCACTACAACATAACAAGAAAAAACCTTGTCGACCCGGCCGACTTGAGATTAGTGATGTCAATCTGGTACCTATCCGTTATTAATTACCCGTCACTTTAATTACACTTTAAATACGACTATACAGCATGAAATAACACCAAATCAACCATACCATAACCAAACCTACAAATCAGTTAAACGTAAAGTCTACAACTTGTCATGTTGTAGACTTTCGCAGTCTTCATCACAGTGTGACCAGATTTTATTTTACAAAACTACTGTTTGTGGAAGTTAAAAACTACTAAATTCTCTAAATGGTATAGGAATTTGGAATATTTCAAAAACTCCTTAGTTTAAGAAGTTAAGAATATTTTCTCCCAGTACCTTTTTCTACAACGGAAGATATATTTGTAACGACTATTATAAAAATGTTATCTACGATACTTTATCTCCCGACGACAGCTGTCTTGAGTTCATGAAAATACCATAAACTACCAAATAATTTAAAACTACTACCTAAACATTGCTCCCAATGCCTCGAAAACTAGATATATACCATGGACCTAAATAGACCTATATACATCCATGTACTATACCAATAAGTAGGAAACTACCAAATCTGGTCACGCTGCTTCATCATAACAACACGACACATCCAAAGAATTTCAATTTATTACTGTAGAATTGAGGATTTTAAATTTCCCGTCTGCAACGAAAGCAAAGATGGCACTTGCCCAGGTAGCAGAAGCTGCTTATCAGCCGAATAACGGATTCCCATTACGCTCAAAGCTGAACAAAAAAGCTGCATAAGGGCTGTATAGGGTCGTATACAGCTCTTATAGCTCTTAAATGGGCACAAATTATTCAGCCTTAAGTTCACAAAGTTGCTTAAGAGCTGTGTAGCAGCAATATAACAGTGTTGTAAAGGGTAACGACAGTACTATGCGCTGAATATCGACTGACTAAGAGATCACAATTTACTCTTTTTTCAGAAAATATGTCACATGTACGCTCTAATTCATATTTTAATCCGGGAAAAGCTACTGTTTGTGATATTATGTGTAAAATCAAGTGAACATTTTATTTAAGCAACCTCTAGCTGCCAATTTATTGCAAACACTTTATGCTTCGTGGAGTGAATTTGATTAAGTATAAAATATAAATGGTGGATAATATTTTTATATTACCTACTGGTATAAGTACGTTGTTTTACATATTATTATTATTATTATTGTTGTTATGAAATGATTCTCTTTTGTGTTTTGTTAATTCTTGTTTTCCAACTGTGTTGTGAATGAGATATTTGATTTGTGTATTATTTATTCTTGAACATGTAAAAGGCTCACGCCGTGGATTGTGAAATAAATAAATAAATATTAATAAAAGAAAAATTAATGGGAACGTAATTTTACTGATATTATACATAAGGTCAGGTGGGGTAAGAGGAACTATGGGGCAAGAGGGACAGTAGTTTGTAAATCAAAAACTATTGGTTCTAGCTCTATGGTTACTCGGTCGATAAAGCAGTATTGTACAATTCATTTTTAAAAAAAGACACAAATGGCGCTAGTGTTTGGCAATCCGGCAATATGACACAAAAAAAAATTCAGTTGACTGACTACGAAAACGCGAGTTAGAGGCATTTTTATTGTGTGGTCATTTAAACACTAAAAAGTTTAGCTAGAAGGCTGTTACTGTGTGTAAGTATTGTTTAAACTTCAATTTTTATATTTTTGCATGTAAAATGTTATAATATATGCTTTAAATATCTGTTTTTAATGTGATTCAAAACATAACATTAAAATTGTCAAGTGGGGTAAGAGAAACTGTCATGGCAGGGGTAAGAGGAACATATGTTTCTCTTTCCCGGTGTCAGAAGTCATAAACATTTTAACTGTCTTTGATATATTATGGACCGTTTATTTAAGTACCTACCCAATGCTACAACTGAATTAGTTAAAATACCACATTTGTTACAGAAAAATGAGAAATTATTCAAGAAAAACTGATAGAGCATCATACCCGCCAGAAAAACTACAAGAAGCAGTAAGAGCTGTTAAAAGTGGGGCCTTATCTGGATACGCGGCTTCAAAATATTATAATATACCCAGATCAACAATTATAAATCGCGTATGTATATGCTAATTATAAAACTACTCTAGTACGTAATGAAATGAAACTTTTACCTAATGTAACCCACATAACATGCAAGTGGCATCCAGCAGTGCCCTTTGGATTTGCTGTTTTTCTGTAAGATCATGCCATAATATAATATATAGGGGTTTTTTTCCTACATTTCAGCCTGCTAATAGGAAAATGAACGAATCCAGAGTACCTTGGGTTCAGGGTAAGGTCCAGGTGCGTGTTATGTGCGTCACATTAGTTACATGTATTTGGTATGGAATGCATTATTTCAGTAATTAAATTTTTATTTATATTCCTTTATTTGGTCTTGTTTTAGGTATATGATCGTAAAGGTCTTATATCTAATTCTTTGGGAAGAGCCGCCGTTTTGTCACGGGAAGTAGAGGAAGACTTGGTGAAAAATCTTCATTCTATGGAAAAATATGGCTTTGGTCTGACGAGAAAGGAGTTATTAGAAACCGTGGGTCAGTACGTTTCAGCAAATAGTATTAAAAATCCATTTAAAAATGGCATACCTGGCGAGGATTGGTTTCTTCAATTTAAAGTGTAAATGTACCGACATATATGTCGGTGTTCTCTACATCTTTGTTTATTAATAATAACAAAATAAGTACCTATTATTTCTTATTTCAAGAAATAATTTGATGCAGTAACCTAATAGCATTTTGACGTTTCTAAGACGTCAAATTACGAACTTCTCTTTGAAATAAAGGCTACTTTACCGTAATTTTTGCAATTTAACTGTCAAGCTACTGCATAGAAATTATATCTTGAAAATTTGAGACTGTATTTTATGAACAATAAATAACAATAAGAATACATCACTTTGTTTATAGTTTCCTACCCCTGAATCAAAGACATATGTTCCTCTTACCCCAAATTCCGATTTTTGTTCTTTATTTTGTATTGTAGACCTTATTTAAAATGGCAATGAGTTCATACTTGCCTGACACCATTTTTTTAAAAGAGATGGTCTCAATTCAACCATACAGCTATTAAATTTACAGAGTTATGTCGACTGTTCCTCTTACCCCAAAAACCGGGGCAAGAGGAACAAAAGCACTAACCTAACGATTTGCTATTTTTTGACTATTAGCAGTGAAATTATCTTAAAATGTCATTCAAATTTGGGAAGCTGACACACATAGGTATAGGTTGTGTTTATCAAAACCACAATAGGACGTTACATTTAGCAGCAAGAACTGATCAAAGAATTTGAAAAATAAACTATGTTCCTCTTACCCCACCTGACCTTATATATTATCTAAGAAAATTTTATTGCGCCACGAAAATATTCTGTTTTTAATTAGTTTTGTGATATAAATAAGCTGTGATGAAAACTTGACAAAATAATTTTTAGTGCTTTGAAAAGAATTATAAGATCAAAAATTATTATTATGATATTAGGAAGTAAAAACCAATGCAATTAATTCTTAATTCATACACAAAACATCATAAAAGATAAGAAATAAATCAGAATATTTATAGGTTTGGATTTGGAAGAGGACAGTTTGCATGAATCTTACGTGCAGCTGATCTGCTGGCTACCCCACTTGTGGGATATGCCGTGATGGTATAGTATAGTATAGTATAGTATATTTATAGGTTATACAATAAAATGGTGGATTCATGTTAAACAGTGACGTGAATAGTTAAAACTCTTATATTCTGCAAAAGGCTGTCTAATAGTTCACTCTCTCTTACTCGTGTACTGTTAATCAACAAAAAACTGAATAAAATTACACATGTAAACTGCATACAGCTATAAGTTGTAATACGGGCCACATATCATTTATTATACAGCTATTCACTTCATAATAGTTCACACCTGCCCCCTTAATAAGTCAGTGTAATAGGAGTTCACAAATACCTTCTTATACAGTATTTGGCGTAATTTTATTCACTTAACAGTCCTTATTACGATTAAGGCATTAGAAAATGTTGAAAGCTGAATAGAGTCATTTTTGTCGGTCTTAATCAGCCTTAATGCAGCTCTTAAACAGCCTTACCTGTTTAAGTATCACTGACAGCTATTATGCAGCTGTATGATCACCAACTACCTTTAAAAGAGTCTTAATACGCAAAGAGTTTCAAATAGGTCTAAAAGTGAGTAGTTATATAGACCATTAAAGGATGACGTCACAGAAAAATCATTGAGGGGCATCAGGCATCCCAACACAACAGACGATTACGGGGTAATATTAGGTGGAACGCCTAAAGAATACCTAATAATAAAAAAAAAACTGTCAGTGTCGATTTTGTTATTATTTTGTCGTCTGACTTTCTTTTTTTTCTCTTATGGCATAACATCCTACAAGGATGATTTGCGCAATCTGACTGTTTGCCCCCCAAGCAAAAGCAAATCCATAGACAAGACCACGTGACCTTTAATGGTCTCTACCTGGGTGGTCAGTTGATTTTCATAGAACGAACGAAATACGGTGGTCTATCTCGACATACGAGTTTAATTCGTTCCACAGCCTTGCTCGTATTTCGAATTACTCGTATTTCAAAGCAAATTTCCCCATTGAAATTAATTTAACTGCTATTAATCCGTTCCAGCCCCCAAAATGTCACCCCAGTTATTTTTATTGCGTGTTTTTGAATAAGAAAAATGTATTTATAAATGACAAATATTGTACAAAAACATAAAAGAGAATGTAAAGAAATAAACTAGATTTATAAAGTGTGTGTTACTTTCGCTAAATTTTCGTCACTGCTTTTCTCTTCACTGATCTTTTGCCTTTTTCGCCACACTTTTCCTACTTTCACCTACACTGAGGGAGGGGTTCCCACCACTTACCCCTGTCCACAAACATTCAAAAACTAATTTTCTATTTACCAAAGTATCAATTGTACCAGGAACATATAGAAAAGGCCCTGGTGCCATTCAATTAATCATTTAATCCAGTGTCTGCCAAACCACCAGTGGGTTGCGAGCGAATATTGGGTGGGCCCTGAGCATTAAGTAGTTCCATGACTCGCTACTAGAGAATCTGAGCATTACCAATATTTATGACCACTTTTCTCTAAGACGGCTGAAAGGTGGGTCCCAAGATTGGAAATTTTTGTTAGATGGGTCAGAGTCAACTTTGGGAACCACTGATTTAATCAATAATTTCATAAGATTTTAGATAATAATTTGACCAAAAATCTATTACCTACTTTTAAAAATAGCCACCATGAAAAGTGAAAAGTAGTTGTCAAAAGATCCAAATATTTAAATGTATTGTGTAATGTAGGGACATGGATAATAAAAATACTTAGATGAAATACAAAAATATTAAATTATTATTCAACATAGATATTATGTAGTAACTTAACATTTTACAACAGGTGGTCAGAATGACTGAATCACAGAAGCAAATATTCTATTACAAACATTCACATTTTATAGTTTAACACCAAACAGATATTATATAATAACTATTGGTAATGGGCCTTAACTGAAACATTTTTTAGCAATAGCCACTTTCTATTTTGAACAAACGTTATAGATGGAGATTCTCAAAGGATGGAATAAATGGTCATGAATGCATATTATGTTTATTAACATATAATTTTTATTGCTTATTTTACCAATATGGATGAATGGTCATTTTTATCTAAGTATAAACATTTAACAACAATACATATTTTTTTATAAACATCAACATGTAGGAAAACTCTAGTTTAGACATATTGCTTTAAGTGTGCAAAATTTGCATCCGTTATGTTTTCAAGCAAGTTGTAAGTGAATGATTTACATGTTTTTTTTTTTTTTTTTAAAAAAAAGAAGTTTTTTGGAAACCAAAATATACCATCTCAGTAAACAATATCTTTGTACGTGAATGTAGTGTAGGTTGGCAGAAAAAGGATTCAAATCTGTGATCTCTCAATTGAGAGTCTGAGGATCTATCATTAGGCAACCAACATTTCAATTTATTTGTTTATTTGATGATTAAATTGATGATTATTTGTAAAAATGAATACAATGCCAACATATACAATTAAGTCACCGATATATTGATGTAAATATAGTACAATTATAAACTGAATGAAAACAGAGTAGATTGCATTACTTTTTTACATATTGGCGATGAGTCAAAATGTTTATTGAAAACAGACAAACATTTTTCGTTTTCTTATGACACGAGTGTCAACAATATTGATTAACAATATCTAAGATGACAAAAGATGTATCTCTTACTACATAATAAATATTTTAGAATCATCATTACTTGTGTTTCTTTTAACTAATCAACCTGTTTCAAAAATATTCAATTCTTCTAGTCAACATTAAAAAAAATGTTAATGAATATTGTTGGCATAAAGAAATAGTATTCTTATCAGTTATTAAAATAGAAAATCATTCAGGGATGTTTGCATATACTTAGGATATTAAGAAAACATATTTCAAATTATAATCAAATTATTGAAATTGCCTTATGTATATACATTTGAAGATTTCATTAAGCATCATAGAACACATTCATTCCATAAATAAATAACAATTTACTATTATAACAAGTATTGCAAATATGTAAACAAAAAGTTTAAATAAAAAATAATATCGCTTTCCTCAAATTCAATATTTCATTCTATTACTTCACTAGTCAAACGGTACATAAAATACTATCCATCTACACGTAATGACATCCTGTAAGTAGCTGGTATCCATCAAACACAAGACATTTAAAATTCTCAATTCAGCAATGAGGTATGTCAAGCATCTTGAATACATTAAAATTTTACTGGTATAGAGATCATGACATGAACGTTCATTATATGCAGTTGGTCTACTGGCTACTACACTTGTGAGAGATGCCGTAATGGTATAGTAATAGTTGACATATTACCATTATATGAATGGATTAATATCATAACAGTGGCGTGTCTACACTATTTATATTGATGAGCCCAATCACAGAATCATACCTGAACATCTTCTATGTGGCCTTGGTCCAACAACAATACAAATATATTTATTAGTGTATAGATATATATATATATATAATATTAAAGTTTTATAGATAAATATATGTATGAATATTCAGTAAATATCTGTATTCTCTGAATAGATGACGTTAAGAGAGGCCTGAAGACATATTTGTTCTCGAAATTTTACACATGACGCACTATATTGTTTTAAATCTTTGACACAATATTATTTTAAATTTTTGACAAAGACTGAATGTCTGCTGAAACAAAATTAAATTATTTTATAATTTTTTTATTATATTATGATTTTTGTATTTTATTACAATGATTTTTTTAATTTTATTATTATGATTTTTATATACAGTGAAACCTCTATCTATCGTTCCTCGAATATTTGTTTTCCCGTATTTGTCCTTATTTTTTACAGTACCAAATTAGTTTCATACAAAATACGTAAAAATATATCGCATCCATCGTTTCTCTATATGATTTTATCGCATTGACCGTTTAAATTACACTTAAAAAATCGTAAATATGTATAAAAACATTGGACAGCAAGGGGGACAGAAAGAACGATTTGTTAATTCTGTCAGCTGTCTTTTATGCTGGTACGTCAGTTGTAGGTAGGTACAATAAAAAAGCAAATATGATGATGAAAGATTACATACAGTATTAAGTATAATTTTGCTCTCCATGCAGCTTTCTTTTTTATTTTGTTACTATATTTTTTATTTCAACAAATTGATATATAATTTTTGAAACATGTATCATTTTTATAAAACCTATATACCTACTCGTATGTACATATTAGTGATGTAACGAATATTCGTATTCGCATTCGCATCCGCGAATATTCGCACATTTTGAAGTATTCGCATTCGCATTCGTATTCGCAAAAAAATATGCGAATGTTTTGCGAATATTATTTTGGTAATAAAGTATCGGATATTCGGTAAAAGTACCGGATATTTACCCGCTACATAGTATAAAAAGGTACTGCAAGAAAATATTCTTTAAAAAAACCGAGGAGTTTTGAAATATTTAAAATTCCTATACTATTTTGAAAATTAGGCGACAGGGGGGTAGAAATTTTTGTGTTTGAGCAATTGTAGAAATTTAAGCAAGTCAATTTTTTTTTTATTTATTTTATTTAACAATAATTATACAGACATTACAATACATAGACTATTTGATAAAACTTAAATCTAAACATCCTCCTTATAGAGACAAGTCTCGTGTAAAGGAGGGTGTTTCTCGTGTAAAGGGTAAAGGTCTCGTGTAAAGGTCTCTGAGGGTGAGTCTCGTGTAAAGCCAATATTCGCTATTCGCATTCGCGAATGTTGGCAACAAATATTCGCATTCGCATTCGCGATTATCCAAAATCTCGCATTCGCGATTATCCAAAATCGCACATTCGTTACATCACTAGTACATATTAAACATTAAAATACATATTAATGTGATTTTTTTCTATACTCCCGCATTCATTGTTTTCCCGCATCCATGATTTATTTCAATAGGTCCCTTCAAAAACGATAGTTAGAGGTTTCACTGTATTTATTTTATTATTATGATTTTTTATCTTTCTGACGACAATTTTTTAATTGATATTATGCAGTTTTTTTAAGAATGGACGTGGATGTTGATCCTAAATAATGTAAAGCGCCCTTGAAGTGATAATATCACGGTAAAGCGCTATATAAATAGTCATATTATTATCATTATGAAAAGTCAATGAAAGATACAGTATAGATAGCATACTACGGACGACCCACAGAATGAATGTGTCAATCTTGACTGAGCTCCAGATAAAGACTGACTGTCTGTAATATGTCAGAGTATATTAAACTTTTTTGAACATATTATAAGACGTGAGCCAGACAATCTGGAAAAAATAATTTGTCTGGTGGAGTCAAAGGAAGAAGAATTAGGGACCGAATACCAACAAGGTGGTCGGATCATGTTATGAGATGCTGCAGGGGGTACAGTGTATGAGGCAGAGGACAGGGCGCGGTGGAAGAGCTTGTCGCTTGGTTGGGGTCATGGTGATCACGATTCTCAGCTTTGTAATTTGCATTTTTGTAGATAAGGATTGATTCCAAATGTTTTGCATGACTTTTATGGATAGTGAGAAAATATATTCTTCTAAAAAATTGTTAGGTTTCTATTCTTCTTTCTCAACATCGCAAATTTTAAATATTAACTAAAAATAACGTTCCGTGGAGCACTAAACAAAGATTTGTTCTCCTATTCTTTTTCAAGTGTCTTGTAAAGGGCAAGTGTTCGAAAAAAAAAAACATATTCATCTTAAATTCAGCAATGAGTTTTGCTACCCATCTTGAATGTCTTAATTGCATGTTTATTTCATGCGGCTGATCTGCTGGCTATTTACGTGTGAGATATGCCATGATGGTATAGAGAGAAAGAAAAATAATAAAATAGTCAAAATCCAATTTCGTACCTCATATATTTTATAGAATTTATTTTGATATGTGTACCTAAGTCACAATATTTTTTGTAAGGATCTGTTTTCATGACAAATCACCCATAGCAAAATGGCTGCTGGCAAAAAATTAATTCCAAGACTTAAAAAAATAATACTTATATTAAGGTCACAATATTATATAAGGCAATCTGACAAAGTATAAATAAATCTAATATCACACTAATTTATTGCTGAAAAAAGATCAAATGTGCAAGAACTAGCAGTCAACCATATTTCGTTTTATCTCAGCTTTATAAAATTTCGACATTATAATAAATCTATGAAGTACGTTGATATGGGTTGAATTAAAGAAAGAGAAAAGAATACATCAGAAATAAGTCAGGTTCCGATGAATAATTGAAGAGTATTTTTTTATTTATCCGTCCGCAGGGGTTCCGTCGGCCCGGGCGTACCTCTTTCACAATACACCGTTCCTATGACAACGATATCAGAGCGCAAGAAATGTGGTGGAAAGAGGTGACGCAATTGGCACAGAGACGCTCAATTAATTCCAATGGTGAATTAATTCCAAAGGGTGGAACCAAGAAGCACTTCATCATACTTTGGACTTTTGGAGTGACTTTTAAAATATTCGGATTTTATTGGAGGATATGTTTTATTTATTTTTTTACTAAGTAATCTCAGGTAAAACTGGGCTATTCTGCTTGTATGGAAGACACGCCACTGGGTTACAGAGAATGAAAATATGTATTATGAAATTAAGTATTGAGATATCTGAAACCTATGTACATTATACACATGTGCAGTAAATATTTGATTTCACTTAGAAATAAATTTAAATAAATATATATACACAACACTTTGTATATAATACTAATTTAAAGTCATACAAACTTACTTTGTACCATGAAATAAATAATAGTTACTAATGGCTGGTTTCAATAATCTCTCCATTCATAACTATCTGTTGAAATATATTGTATAAAATATATTATATTAGATTGCAACTGATAGTAATGGATACATAGATTATTGGAACCAACGGTAAATTTAACAAACAAATACAATTTGAAATTAACTAAAATACAGTACAAATAATCCAATTCCTTAATCACAGAAAAAATGCACATTTAAATTATCTAGTCTTTCCGTAAGTAAGTTCCATATATAAAAGTTACATAATATTATTATATTACGTTATGTTGCAGTTGCAATTTTAAGTCAATACAAAATTGTTTATTTAGTTTTGAATTCTTCCTTCACTTTCCACATTAACAATTCCATGCACACCAAAGCATCCTCTGCACTATCATGTCCATCTAAGGAATTTTGAATAATCTTCTTCAAATACTCAGAAGAAAGATTACGAAGAGCTCTTTTATAAGGAGGGCCCATCTTATGTGGAAACAATACACTTGTATCCACAACAGTGTTATGAATCAACTTTAAGGCTTTGAAATCAGATTCTAAACTATGACCAACTAAAATGGTTTTATCTGAGAACATGTGCAGGAGAGTGGCTTGTACTTCTAATAGTGATGTTGTAACACCTTTCATTTGTTCTTCTGTGATACCAGAGAAATTTGTATTATAATCAATAATAGGAAAAAGAGGTTTTACTAAAGTTTCATACACAACTTTCAGATTTGAATTAATTACAGTCACACGAGTTAAATCTAAACCATTGGTGGTATAAGACATTTCACAATCGAGGGCATATATACCATGTTCAGAAGGCTCTTTGTCTTTAGGTAATGTGGTGACATAACCTCTAAGATTGTCATGGTCTACGTATTCAAACACATGACACGATGCAGACTGACAGCCATCAGATGAAGCATCCTGACCACAGCACTGATACTTTACCTCTCCTCTAAACCTGTATTTATTATTGGGATGATAGATACATTCTTCTTTTCTTACTGCAAAACCCTTTTTATCCACATTGTACTCTTTCTTACACCGGTTACAACATCTTGTAAAACCTTTCGGTGGTTTCTGTCTTGTATTTTGAGTGTATATTTTTGCACAACCTTTCTCTTTTTTATCCGGATGGGGTCTAGGAAAACCATTATCTCTTAGTTCTTGTTCAGTGAGAATCCATTTGTGGATATTATCATAAAATTTCCTCCCTTTTAATTCATTAGCAATATCTGTATTGTCTTTCCTGTATTTATTTTCTATACTCCATGAAGTTGTTTCACCTTTTTTCCCTAACATAACCTTATTGTGAGAAATGCATTTATTACCATTACTAATTTTCTTACCTCCTGCTTCTTTAATTTCTTTCCTGAGCCTTGATATAGTCAAAAGTGCAGAATTTTTGTAAATTGGGATAGTGGTACACCTTTTATTAGTATTGAGTTCTTCTTGAAGAGCTCTTTCATAAGCATCTTCAGCTGTTAAATATATTTTGAGACAATCATCAATCATCTTATTTAAATAAGATGAACGAATATTGATGGGCACCTTAGATGCAAGTGGTTCCAAGGGAGTTGGTCTATCGGAAAAATTTTCATTTGGCATGTGAGCTACACGATTACTTCCTTTTGTTATTGTTTGAACTGGTGTTGATTTCGGTGGCTCTGGGACTTGAAGGGCTTTTTTAGCATTATATAATGTGGAGGCGTATGGAACATGAGCTATTCGAACTTTGGAACTACTGGCAACATTACTCACACTTGGTTCTTCAGTTACAGGGGAAGAGTATTCAGTTGAAACTGAAGCACTACTTGATCTTTCACTATGAAACTGCTTTACCTTAACATATCTGTCAGTTACCATTTGTACAGCTCTGGACTTGTGATTGGGTAACGCCGTGGACGGAGTACGATATATTGTTATGTTGGTGTTGTGAGCTACCCTTTTCTTCCCTGATGTTTGATTCTCCATTTCGTCATTAGTTGGTTTACTTACATTTGCATTAGGAGTATTATCCTTTGCCGCAGGCACATATTCTTCAAATATTTTCATGCACTCTTGTGTAATTGTCTCTTCATCAGAATCTGAGAAAATTTCAACTATGTCACTGTTATTTGAACCGATATCTGACATTTTATCCGAGCCATCGGCGTTTGAAACAGAAAATAAATCCACATCTTTGACATATTTACCCTTTGAACATGCCTTTTTGGTATCAGGTTTATGTTTGGAGTGAGAACTTTTTGATTTGTGGGATGAAGATTCTTTAGATAGTGTCTTATCTTTGGATGAATGTCTCGATGTGAAATGTGAACTTTTAAGTGACTTGTCTCTATGTCTCTCTTTACTACTAGCTGTTGATTTCTCCATTTTAGATTCGTGTTTAGAGTTTGAAGATTTACTGTGAACTTTTTCTGAAGAACGTCTATAAGATTTATAATCACTTTGCTTACTAGATGATAAACTTTTTGATTTTCCATCACGATCATTTTTATGGGATGTATCTATTACTTTTGTATCTTCATCTTTAGAATTTTTTTTATGTTTATCAATTTTTTTATGATCATGAGAACTTTTTCTATTGCTCTCATTAGAAGACTTTTTTGATAAATCCATACTCTTAGAAGAACTATCTCTATTTTTAGAAACACTATCTTTATCTCTTTCTTTTGAGCTATTTTCTTCTTTTTTCTTTGTAGAATGTCTATGATCACTTTTTGAAGACTTTGATTCTCGACTAGACTTAGAATGTTTGGAAGATGAAGGTACTATTTTATCATCAGATTTGGATATTAAGTTTGATGAAGATTTTGTATGTTCTTTTTTTGAAGAACTTCTTTCAGTATGCTTTTCAGAAGTTTTTTTATCTGCTTTTGAACTATTATTATTGTCATTAAATAAAGTGTCAAAAGAATTCTGAATCAATTTATTTTCTGAGTCGTTTTGTTTAATAGATTTCTCTGCATTGTCGACTGATTTGCTTACAATACTTGCAGTTGTATCAATTGGTTTTTTAACACTGTTATTCTCATCTTCTAATATTTCACCTAGCATCTCAAACTCCACATCCAGGTCATCCAATTCTTCTGAGTCACTAAGTTTGGGTTTCTTGGGGCTTGGTTCATCATCTTCATCACTGGAGAAGGCAGGAGTGGGAACTTTTGCTAATGGTGTAGGCTTATAATTAAATTTAGGAGCATAACTGAAAGGTTTATTGTCAGCCTGGTTTAAAGTAGAATTATTTGTAGGGCAATAACTATTTGAAGATGAAGCTTGTGCAGCTCCAGGTCTGTATGATACTCCCGACGTACTTTGACCCACAGGAGAATAGCCACACACCTTGGTTATATCCATCCCACAAGATAAATTGGAAGGAATATATGAAATGCCACCTGTACCAACATTAGTTTGTCCTATGGGACTGTAAGGCATTGGATTGTCTGCTGCAGACCCAGGTAAATACTTTACTGAGCTCTCTGACTCTATTGCTGAAGGAGTATACTTGTCTAAATTCGTTTTCACTGACTGTGCTGTACATGTCTCTCGAATGTTCAGTGATAGGGCTGACCCAGAATCTAGTTTGACAGGTGCTCTTGATAATTGAGTCCTAGAAGGACGATGTGGAGTGTAAGGTACAGGTATGTGTTTCCTATTGTCATCTCTACTGATAGGTTTTGTTTCTTTGACATGAACTGCTGGACTCATTTTATTTAACTCTGCAATTGGTGTTGGATTGTAGGTAGCCTTCAAGGATGGTTTGTCATTTACAATGGTACTCGCAGGTTTTAATTCTTGTACAACCTGGGATATTATACTTTCGGATTTGGTTTCAAGATCACTAGAAATGCTTTCTGTCTGAAGCAATACTTTCTTGACTGCTTCAGAAACAAGTTGTTTCAGTATATCAGCATTTTCTACTGTGTCACTATTTATATCAATATCTCGTTTGACATGTCGAAAATGGCAATAAGGTCTTTCACATAAACCACTTTCAAAAAACGGGCAAGTAATGCCTTTAAAAAACCCAGTAGAAGGTAACATTTTCAACAAAATATAAATATTCGCAGGCCAAACAATAACCTAAGCACAAATTCATCTATGAATCCGAGAAAAGTGACAGGTGAACCTGTTGTTTTTTTTCATAGACAAAACAGAGATGTTTCAAATATGTGAGATAAAAAATAGGGAGACATCGTAAATCCAAAAAAAAAATAATCAATTTGGTTCGCAAGTTGGATTAAGATTGTTTCTATTTGAATACTTTCACAGATAACAAGACTTCGCACTCTTTGGCCAAATTCAAGCAAAAATATCATTCAGAATTACAGATCCTGTATTCATTCAAAGGTTGGTTTAGATCTCACCTCTACGGAGCCTATACTCCATTCATCCTATCCATGCACTCGACAATAACATTAGAAATGCGTGATATTCACGTGATCCGATGGGCCGCTCGCAGAATAGATACTGGATAGAAATTGCCCAGTGTGAATAATAAAAATATTGTAAATATGTAATATTAAAAAAAAATATTGTTTAAGATTATCTTTATTGTAGTGCTCTCAATAATGTCGAGATAACTTGACGAAAACGCTTCAGATTTTTTATATGTGAAAACAGTGTGTTTTTTTTAATATAGGTAATTTATTATAATGTATTTTCAGTGTCAATACACAATCCTTTGGATTATACAAAATTATTGAATTATAAAAAGATTTATTACAAACTGAAACATGAGGGACCGTTTATCGAAATTTTATGATTATACATAGGTACCTTTTTTGAAGCTTATTTTTGGGCAGACTCAGGTAACTGATTGGACTCTTAAATTAGTGTTATTTAAGTAATACGCGGAACAAAATTTTAGAAAGATAATGAAATAATTGATTAAAACATTTTACATGTCAACGTGACATAATATATATATATATATATATATATATATATATATATATATATATATACTTATAGCAAAACATTATTAATACTATAACATAGAATAATTAATTAAACACCTTAACAAAGTGTCAACACAAAAATAATTATAGCAAAACGAAAAAACATTATAAATGTGATAACATAGAATAATTAATAGAAGTAAAGTAAAAATAACAAATTTTATAAATTAAATCGGCTCTGTTAATTCATAAAAAAATATATTTGCTTTGTAAGTGTGTGCGTGACATATTTCTATGTGCATTTGACTTTATCTTAATTTATAAAAGAAATTTGAGGAATTACTGTATGTCGGAGTTTAGCACAAAAATGATTTATAAAAAAAATTCAACTAAATTAAAAAAAGAAACAATTAATCAGAGAGATGAGGAATTGGACGTGTTTTCAACATTTATCACGAATTGGTCGAAAGCATCATCCATCATTCCATCTGACATCCACATTATTTTTTCTACTTCAATCACGTGTTTTAAACAATTGAAGGGTTTTTTACAAAAACTACAAAACTGAACGCGAGGTGATTTCTCACAAATTGAAAAAAACCTTCTGTATTCAAAAATAATTAAATATTTGGATTTTTTGTAACAAATTATTATTAAAGATGCTATTACTCTTCTAAACACTTTGTTTTGTGGCCCAAAATATTGTTCTCTAGTGAAATAAATGAAAAAAAGCCTTTGTCAGTTATTCCGTTTTTGTGAAATTTTGTTAGTTACGCTATTTTTGTAAAAAATGTAATGGAAAAATATGACAGTTATGTTGTTTTTGTGAAAAAAAGATGATACTTTGCATAAATTATGTATTAAAAATCTTATATAAAGTTAATTTTAAAATGTAGGAAGATACTCAATTATACATCTTCGTTTCTACTGCTGTTGTTATCGTCGTCCGGTGCATTGGGGTTGATATTTTTCAGGAGGTTTTCGTAAAACTGAAGATTACTTGGAGAGCTTAAAAAATTTATTAGCCTTCTAAAATCAGATACTTTATTTGGATTCATGGCAATCGAATTCTCATCCAAGCTTTCTAAATCTAATTCATTTGGAAATGGTCGTTTATTCCTTATAATAATCCATTGCCAGGGACCACTGAATGCCTCTCTCATTAACACATACTGAAAATCATTTTCAATTTTTATTTCGCAGACCTGCTTAATTTTCAAAGAAGTTTTGCTTTGTTTTAGGAAATAAGGTTCCAATGCTCTCTTTATATTAAAAAAAAATATCATGAGTTGTTCTTTGAACATCAAAAATGGTGACATATATTGGCGTACTCTTTTCATAACAATTTTTCAATCTTCAGGAACTTCAGCCGTACATTTTTTTATTCCCGATAAGATCAAAATCTTGGTCGTATGGCAGGTAACTATGGCCCCTAATAGAAAAAGTATACTTTATAGATTTAAACAGCTTGAAAACATGTAAGTACCATTACATGCAGAAAATTTATCGTCACATAGTTTTTGTTCTGACCATCCCTGAAGAGAACAAGGCGATTATTGTATAAGGCACTATATAACAAGGCACTATAAATATCATTTTCATTGAAATATTTTAACAACAGAGATGTAACATCATTCTGCCCCTTTTTTCTTTTTAAATTAGATTTCCCTAAATCGTGGATGCCAAAAACACGTAGCCAAAGCTATTATATCAAGATGTAACTGCATTCCGGGCCAGTTTTTTGTGCTAAAATCAGTTTATTTTTGTGGGTTAGATGTTCCAATTCTTTCACTTTCTTGTTTTTTTTTATTAAATCCTCTTGTTTTACCCCTCGTTTTGGTTTTTTAAAAGAAGCAACACACCGATCGTCAAACTTATTTTTTTTACAAAAACAACATAACTACATTAAAATACTGTCAGATATGTTGTTTTTGTAAAAAATTCTACTCACTTACGTTGTTTTTGTAAAATCAATGAAATTTCAATGTCATTTTTTGCCTGTTGTATCGCATTTATCAAAAAGTTACTTACACATGCCTATGGCATTTTTCGAGAGGAATAAAATGGCATCAAAAACTTGAAAACTGAAATTTTGTTGGTTATGCAGTTTTTGTAAAAAACCCTTCAATTGCTCCAATTTTCCGCTGTCACATTGCGAACCGCATTCTCGAATAAAATTTTAACCTCAAGAAGTTTTATTCTTCGCCGAAACCTCATTTTTTATTTGCGCCCAAATTACCTCTACGGGGTTACACGGCTAGTGTCTAATGTTCACTGTCAAATAATAAAAGACGTATCTATTCGAAAAGAAGTACAAAAAAATATCTCTAATGTACAATAAAAATTAAGGTGACTTTCCGTGTCGCCGCTATTTCATATAATGTATTTCGTTTATGCAATGTATTTGAATGTGTTGGTAAATATTTTTTTAATGAAAAGTAGAAAGGGTAATTTCGATATATATGGAAAGATAATTTACACAATTGCAATGAAAATACCTTTTATAAGGTTTCAAAAGCAAACTTTTAATTATATACGCGTGATCGTTGGTGACTTTATAAAAAGGGTACAGTCATTTAAAAGCTATTTAAAAAATACGGAGTAGAAGAAACAGCCTTTTATTAAAATTTGCCTGGATGTACTAAACGTTCTCAGAATTGTTCACGTGGTCAACTGCAGCTTCTCGTTGGATAGACTTTAGGGCTTTTAGCGCCGCCTGGCTGTTCGAGAGGATATAAATCTTTTTGTTGTGATATGATCAGTGAAGGTTCATATGAGCGCACTCCATGATCATGCTTATTTCAGTCTGGAAGAGAGTAGCGAACTTTCCTTAACAAATTGGTTTGCTAAGTGAACGCCAAAGATTCCAGACCCTGCTCGACCCAGTAGCGGATACAGATGGGGAGCGCGCCCCCGCCCTAGCGGGACCTATTGACGATGTCTTGTATATGGGTATAATCAGTTTTACTAAAATGGCATTGTCTTGTATATGTATATAATTTTTGCGCGCCCCCCCCCCCTTGAGTTTTTTCTGAATCCGTCACTGGTTCGACCGTCTTTTTTGGATCCATCTGTACACCATACGATGTCTCTATCTCGAAAGGAATAGATATTGTTCTTTCACCAAATCTCTCTTTCGAGTAGGAATGCCTATTGTGTAGTGTTTAACAAAGCTGCGTAAGCCTAGTGTTGTGGAATTCCCAAGAAATTATTTTTTGAGAAATTTAACAAGAAATTTCTCGGTAAATTTCTCGTGGATTTCATGTGGAAAATTTTGGTGTATTTTGAGGCAAATATATTTTTTATTGATCATTTTTACAATGATAAAAAAAAATGTAATTTACCGAGAAATTTCTCGGTAATAAAAATGCAGTCAATATCAACAAAAAATGGTAATGTGTAAAAAGATTTAAGTAGTAAAAACCTCTTCCTCATGAAAAAACTTGAAGTTTGACACCTCACATGCCCATATATTATTTAATTAACAAAAATGGTAGGTACCTACATAGAAAAAAAGTGCTAATAACCTTTTAGTGATGAAAATTTTTGAAGTTTGACACCCCACATGCCCATATTTAAGTAAAAAAAAATATAGGTACCTACATGAATAAACTATTAAAAACATCTGATTTGGGCCTTAATCAGCCCACGAATTTTTGAATCAATCAGGTTGGCTGCGAAGTGTATTGGGCGAAGGGTCATAATACCACTAGGAAGAATTATGGAGAGAAATTTCTCTTCCATTAGAGGAGAAATTTCTCGTTTTCGAGAAATTTCTTTGAAGAATTTTCTTTACTCACATCATAACGTAAGCCACATTCATGGTATCCGAATGCGTATCTAATGTGGTGTTCTCACTTTGGCGAATATCGCCAGGGCACTAAAATATCGCCAGTCATTTAAATCGTGTGAACAAAATGACAGCTAGTCTGAAACGATAAAAACCAATAGAAACGATATCGTCTCGAGTTGACCACCTTCCAACTTTTTCGGCCGATTGAACGATTTGCGCATGCGCAAATGTGCGCGGCGTTCGTATCTATGGTAAAAACTTTATAACCTTTAAATTTTATAATGTTTCCCGCTTCGTAACAGCTGTTATCTTTATTGTTGGTTTGTGGCGTTTGTTTCTTTAATTAAAAGGCGCCTTATACCTCTACTATAACATTTTCGACTAAAAATAAACACTTCGCGATTTCCATCTCGACGTCCGCCATTTTGAAAACAGTGTCAAAATCAAAGCGCATCTGACAGATCGTTTCTATATCGATGGACTGTGTGAACAGAGGCCTGAGTCAACAACACACTATCGCGTCACGTTCCCGCTCCGCTAGCGTTCGGGTGTAGACGATGGTGCGCCAAAGTGTTAATTTTCGTAACTATTGTGTATCTTAGCAACGAAATTGACACTTGCTTGCAACATCGTCTGCACCCGAACGCTAACGGAGCGGGAACGTGAGACGAAAGTGTGTTGTTGACTCAGGCCTCAGGTGTGACGATCAATGGATGTCCGGCGAATTTTGTTTTTTCGCCTGGCGATATATTTTGAAATTTTCCTGGCGATATTCGCCAAATGTGAACACCCCATATGATAAGAGCTTTGCAGAAGTCCGAATATAATCTTCACATTACGCTGGAGTACCGATTATTCCTATCACTCATTGCCGTCCATATCAATGGCATGCGAGCCTCCATTAGCGCATGTACGTGCAACAGGCTCAAACACAACATCGCCTTTAGGGTAGTTGTGGGTGTTGAGGACGTAGAACCTTTCCTAATTCTTAGTAAAATAAATTTGCACAATCGGTTAGTTATTCTCAATATCTTCGCTCATACAGGCGTGAAAATCCAGTTAAATGCGAAAACCATGTTTAACATTAAATTTGAAAAAAATATTTTATTATTGAAATGGTGCATTACGGAATGTGTGCCATTTTTCCAAACAAATATATATTAGTTTTACCATGAATAAATTACGGGTAGTATAATATGTAATACATATAAATCACTCAAAGCCAAGAGTTTTGTAATCTGCTGCAGTTTACAAAATCAGTTTCTGTAGAAAATTATCTGATGTAGTGATAATTCAGCGGGTCACAAAGTGAATAACAAGAATTGTTAGTGGTATAAAAACAGTTTAATTCTTTAAGCTACACAACACACAAGTTACCACAGTTTAGAAAATACGAGAAGTAACAATATTAACAGGAGGAAACAGGATATGCAGTTTAAGTATTGCCAGTATGTTGAAAATGTTTTGTTGCCATTTTCAACAGTTTCCAATACGGTAGTTCTATACTTTTTTTTAAAAAAAAATAAATATATATGCTGAACCATCGAAAGATATGTAATAGGATAGAATCAACACCACCTACAATGACATATTTACAAGCAAAACAACACAACACGCCTTCGACGACAAGCAATGACGCCAGAGCGCGTATATTCTATGGCCGCAGAGTGATGACGTCATTCGTTAAATGTTCTCCAGAACTGAGGCCTGATATCTATAAAGGGTGTTGGATAGAATAATGATATCTCTCAACCGCCTGAAGAGTCATTTTTACATAGTTCGCACAGTGGGGGAGGCACCTTAAACCAAATTTAATAAATAACGGGTATTATAAACGACAGCAACAAACTTAACGAATAAGTGTACCGATAAGACAAGTAATGGAAATTTTATAACGGATATGTACTGGATTGACATCACTACCCATAGATAAAATTGAAAAATTCGTAATAGGACGAATAAGAAGTACATTTTGGCGCCAAATATCTGCATTGAGTTTAGTGTGTCGTTTTTCATATTT
The DNA here is from genome assembly GCA_947579605.1 of Athripsodes cinereus. Lineage (NCBI taxonomy): Eukaryota > Metazoa > Arthropoda > Insecta > Trichoptera > Leptoceridae > Athripsodes > Athripsodes cinereus. The sequence goes on along the minus strand of OX388308.1, from coordinate 17,169,480 downwards.
TTTCGGAACCGAATATTGTAAAGGTTTTTATAAAAATTCGTTTCAACCCTCTATATAAATTATTTTCCAAGAAGATGCCAACTGAAACTAAAGTGTTATTGCGTTTTGCGAAACTAACACAGCACGCCTACCCTCCAGTGAAAGGTTCGGAATATGCTGCGGGATTTGATCTTCGGAGGTAGCAATAAGCGATAATTATATTTGTTTTAACGTTGATATGTAGACAAGTAATATATAGATTCTGCGATACTGAGATTTATTATCGAATGATAACTTTGTTGTATAAAACAGACAAATTGAATCGTCATCAACATGTTGCTTTGAATTAGATTGAGCACATAGACATAGGTATATCTTTGATTGAGCATAGTATGATAGACATACTACAATTATGTTCCTTACAATTCTCTGTTCGCCTTTGCTTAGTAATACATATATTAACTTCTTGGTTGCATTGCACTTTTGTATTTCTTTGTTGTTATCCACTCAGCATTTATTGATAATTATTCTATTTTCAAACCCCCTCTTTTAATTCTGATCTCATTGTGTGACTTTAAATAATAATGTATTTTCTGATGTTTATGTTTTTATAATTTTCTAGTGCATATGACTATGTGATACCAGCACGAGGTAAAGAACTCGTCAAAACTGATATCCAAGTGGAACTCCCTCATGGATGCTATGGGAGAATTGCCCCTCGCTCCGGATTAGCTGTTAAGAATTTTATTGATGTCGGAGGTAAAATATACACAGCTATAAATACTACTATACTATACCCTCACGCCATGTCCCAGGAGGGGTAGGCAGAGTGAATGGAACGCCATATAGATCTATCCTTACATATTTCTTTCGCTTCCTCTACATTCATCCAGTTTCTCATACATGCACGCCGATTTCTCTTACTCAGCACGCGTCTGTCCTTAAGAATTTGGTCCACGTGATCAAGCCACGTGGTTCTTGGACGTCCGCGCTTCCTCACACCCCTTCTTTCAGATAAATACATCCTCTTCGTCATCCTTTCATCTTGCATTCGCTCAACATGTCCAAACCATCTCAACTTGTTTACACGCATACACTATAAATATCTAAGGCATTTTATTGTGTATATGCAATTTATTCTCTTGTATTTCGCAACAAATAAGGTTAATATTAAATTCTGGGACACAAATCACTACTGGTATTATGGAAATAGTATAGACACCAATATAATACAAAATATTTTTTATATAATTAAAATATTAATACAATTCAACTATAAAACCAAAACTATTTCACATAAAGATTTAAACTGAAACTAACTATCCCCTTGTGCCACATCCCTTTTGAGGCATTAGGAGAAGATGTAATGGCAAGCTAACCCGTCCTTACCACATTCACTTCCTCCATATTAAATCAAATAAACAACTTGATATAATAAAACTCAAAAGCGACAAAACGCTTTTGAGTTTTATTATATCACAGTCATAAAACGAGAAATTTTATGACTGTGGAGGAAGCGAAAGAACTATGTAAGGACAGATCTAATTGGTGTTCCGTTCTCTCTGCCTACCCCACTTGGGATACGGCGTGAGGGAATAGATAGATAGAATAATTGTAAAGAGAAAGTTCTGAGTAAATGTTTGTTGCACTGATTGTTTTCCATAGCTGGTGTTGTTGATGAGGACTATAGAGGAAATCTCGGAGTGGTCCTTTTCAATCACTCTGACAAGGACTTCCCAGTAAATCGCGGAGATCGCATAGCCCAATTCATCTGCGAGAAGATTTATTATCCGGAACTTGTTGAAGTAGATGGTCCACTGTCCGATACGAAACGAGGAGAAGGTGGATTTGGATCTACCGGTACAAACTGATTGTGAATGATAAATATTTTGTTGCTAAGTATTATAACTTTGTCATTATCTCCACTTTGTCTTTTGTATTTTGTATATTACTTGAAATATATTTACTTTAAAATAAGTTTCTTTATAATACAGATATTTTAAAATACTTAATATGCACATTTTATTATTCTAAAGGTATTCCACACAATATTGAGTTATTTTGCTAATACGCACATGTACAATACAAATTTTACAAATAAATAAGATTACCTTTGTCTTCTATGTACCTTTTGTATAATGTATCTCATTTAATGTCATTGATTACATCACCATTACCTTTGTAACACTTCATTTTAAGTTATGCAATAAAATGAATAGTAACTATAATTATAGTTACGTGTTAGTTTAAGTATAACTAACGCACCTATGTACCTTTTGTATAATGTATCTCATTTAATGTCATTGATTACATCACCATTACCTTTGTAACACTTCATTTTAAGTTATGTAATAAAATGAATAGTAACTATAATTATAGTTACGTGTTACTTTAAGTATAACTAACGCACAACCGGTTTTCCAGACTCCGAGTTATCAGGTGCTGATCTATACTGAATTAAACAAATATAAAAGCTCTAAGAACTCTTATATTTGAAACTGGTCGTGCGTCAGTTATACTGAATAGTAATACTACACAATTATAATAATTATTATTCTTTTTATTATATAATTTATCTCATTAAAATTTACCTTTGTCTAATAATATTTTTAAATTTACTATTGTATGATATATCTCATAGATTTACTTTTGTATAATGTATCTCATTTATATAAACTTTTAAAATGTGCTTATTGAAATTTTCTAAGTGAACATTATACGTGGATTATTTGCTAAGTTTAGCCCATATTATGTATTTTTGCCACAATAATATCTAAAGTATAATTTATCGACCGACGGTTCTTGGTGGAAGTTCATATTAATAATTTTTAAAATGAAACACAATATATAGTTATTCCACTATTGACTTTATTTATAGAGCTTTCGCTTTCATTGTCAGACAAAATTAAAGTGTTTTTTAAAAAAAGTTTTACATTTGCCTGACGAAGAGAGCGGAAGCTCTTGAAAGCCGGCTCGCAAAAATAAATAAAGTCAATAGTGGAATAACTATATATTGTATTTCATTTTGAAAATTATCACAATAATATCATTCACATGTCTTCTTATTAATTGGATTCCAAATCAATTTGAAGTTTATGATGTTTTGTAAATTTTTCATTGAGACTGCTATTGAAAATCAAAATATTGTGATACCTTGACATGTAGTAATGTATGTGTCTTTTTAACATTTTACAATAATTCCATTTAGATTTCCCATTAGTAATAAAACCGATGTTTTCAATACAAATCTAAGCATACAAAAGCTGTGTCTTATTAATAAAGCATTATATTCATAGAGAAAACTACGATAACTTTGTTAATTATTATAATATTCATAAGTATTGTTTGTATGCAGGTATGATACCTGCCCCAGGATAACTTAAGTAATACAAATTTGTCTACAAGATTGAATCTTAATGATGGCATCTGTGATTTTTTCTAGGTTTCTGTTAACATTATAGTTTGTTGTTATGAGAATGATAATAAATATACAAGTTTTCATATGAAACATTTTGTTTTACTTTGTCAACCTTTTAATAATATATTTCTGTATGAAAATCACAAACAAATATGTACTTTTTATAAGATACATCTATTTAATTTAACATCCTTTCAGTATTCTCCTGGGCCACGGTATCGTTGGGCTTGTCTCCCAGCATGCTTAAATGATGACTGTCTACGCAAGAAAGACTGATAAAACCTTTGATACTTGTAAAAGTTATACTTTTCATATTATCTTCGTTTTACTTTGTTTCTTTTTATGTTTTATTATTACTGGTACATATATTTTATTCTCAGTATACTTTATTACCTCCTTAAAGAGACATTGAATCGAGAGTACAAAAGATTCCCAGGAAAAAATTCAGAGCTGAGATACTCCAACCAATAAAATTTAATAAATAAATGGTTGTAAATAGCCAAAAATCCCTGGTCAGTAAGTGTAAATACCTGGTAAAAACCATTACGTCAAGAGGGTTATCTCCAATCATAGAAGAGCTATCAATAGGGCTTTCAATAACATGGACAGAGTCTGGATTCAAATGTCAGGATGAAATGCCGCCTGTTCAATATCTGTGCCACATCAGCTGCACGCTGACTGCTATGTAGCAAATAATAATAGTGTAAGTCAAAATTCATAGCAGAAATTAAATTAGATCTATGCAGAAATGGCATGATAGGAAAAGAAAAAACTGTTAATATTTTCCAATATTTTATACTGTCAACAGTCGACCAAATATTTATTTCTTATGATACATGTAAAGTACAACAACAATAGACACTTGAAATACACATCTGAACTTATATATTTTATATCACTGCAAAACAGAAAACACACTCAACAAATTAATATTAATTTCATACTCTAAGAAATCAATTGAAAACTTGACACATTCATTTTCATCCAAGCAAAATTCAAAACATAGAAAATCTCTCTATAAACTTCTGAGATAAATTGAATAGTGCACTATTCACTGACACATTCTAGACATGTCTGTGAGCATTAAATGGTACTGATAGAAATCCTCCAAAATTTTCAATTTTTTAATATTTCTTAAAAACGAAACATTTCTTTCAAAAAAATTGACACAATATATCGTCGCTGCATGCATAATTTGACTTATGTGAGCGCGCGATGCAAAACTACAACGCTACAAGTGCCGCACGAGTAAGAACGCATTTTATTACTTAATTATAATATCCACAAGTGATAAAATGCGTTCGTACTCGTGCGGCATTTGCAGCGTTGTAGTTTTGCATCGCGCGCTCATATAAGTCAAATTATGCATGCAGCGACAATATTGTTAAGTGTATTTTCACATCCTTTTCAACTTACACAGTGATGCATTGATTTTGATTGAATCATAATCCTAGAACCGATGGAAATAATTATTCTCATTACACAAACCTTAAGACTGAATTAAAAGCTACAGTGTAAAATATCACAATAAGAAACAATGAATTTTATTTGTATTTAGCAATAGCGTACTTCAATTATTATTTGTATAATGTATTAATTTGGCCCGCAGCTTGACAAATTTTAACAAGGACCTAATTTTATTGGATGGAATTAAATACACATTATATTTTGTATATTTTAAAACATGTATATATCAAATGCAATGTTTTATTGTTACGCAAACAGTAAAGTATATTCAACAAATTATAATATTCTTTACTGCACCTACATAGTTTTTCTTAAACAAAATGAATGAACACACTATTCACTTATATCATATACAAGTTTGAATAATCAATTCCTGTAAATAATTTATTATCCTACAGCTCTTATTTATATCATGATTGTACTAGATGTTTTAAAACTAACAATGCGTCATGTCTCAAAGACAATAGATATTAATCTAAAGTCATATTATCATGCAACTTATAAGAATAAAATTGATATATTTAACGGATGGACAACTATGCATTATTATATTTCTGCATTGATCATAAGTATACATTAATCTGATATATCAACAAAATAACTGAAATGCATATATTGCTTAAGTTTAATTTATTGCCCGTTGGTTCTTGGTGGAAGTTCATATTAATAATACAAGATATATAGTTACTCCACTGTAGATTTTATTTATCTCTGAACCGCAGAACATCGTTCTTCATTTTAATTGAACATTTCATTTTTAAACTATTGATAATTAATTCTTACGTGTAATTGAACTCTAACTCATTCATTCTTATATTTTGGATAAATTCTCCTAAAAACACATTGTATAATAATTTTATACCCAAATAGCTAATATATTGATTTATATAAATACATCTCATTCTGAAATTATAGGTCGACTGGAGGATGCAAGCTCTATAAAATGCGCTTCATAAAAAAATAAAACAATCCACAGCGGCTCAAAATTATAACATGATTGACTATACCTGATCTCTTTATATTTTTATTGTTTTCTATCTGTCACATACCTAAAGCTTCATTTAACTTTTTGTCTGAAGATGAGAGCTCTTGAAAACCGACTCGCAAATTAATTTAATCAACAGCGGAATAACTATTTATCTTAAACATATTTTGAACTACTCCAGATTAATCATTCCAATTGATCACACTCATCCATAGTCAACCTATTTGAATAGGTATTAACTAGTTAGGTATGTTGTATATGATACACGTACATATGTGAACTTCCTTAAGGAGTGCACAACACAGAGTTTTCGACTCATGCTTATGAATCGACTTAAGCTTGGTTAAGAGTACTCTTTAAACCTAGGTAACATTCCCAATTCCTCTGTCATGCTTATCACATGACTTGAAATTTTTGAAAGTTGTATATATGTTACAACTCAATATTTTTCCACTATTGAAATCAACTTTTATACGATTTCATACAATTTCTGTGCTTTCAAACTGGAAAGACATCTGTTGCAATTCAATGGAAACAACATCGGAAGCATCCTACTCTTAACCAAGCCTAAATCGATTCATAAGCGTCGAAACTCTGTGTTGTGCACTCCTTAAGGAAGTTCACATAATTATGTATGTGTATCATATACAACATACCTAACTAGTTAATACCTATTCAAATAGGTTGACTATGGATGAGTGTGATCAATTGGTATGATTAATCTGAAGTAGTTCAAAATATGTTTGACATCTACACTTCTAGTAAGTAAAAAATCCAGTTCCCGACATCCAATTGTGTCAAAAAATTCATAACTATTTATCTTGTTTAGTAATATGCATATATTGCATTCTTCAAAAGTTTAAGTAATACTTTAATATTTCTGATTTGGGCTACATATATTAATTGCTGCACAAGGATAGAAAATAGTTTTTATCTGTCTATCCCTCACACCCTATCCCAAGTGGGGTGGACAGAGAATGGAACACTATACAGCTCAATCCTTACATGTTTCATTGATTGTATCGGTATTAACTTTGTAACGCTTTATTTTAAATTACAAAATAAAATAATAAATATTATTAATTATATATACAACTTACATATACTTCTTTCACTTCCTAAATATTCATTCACGCCAATTACATTTATTCATTGTGTAGTCTTTCTTATGAATTTGATACATGCAATCAAGCCATTCTCGAATGTCTGTGCTTTTCACATCTTCTGTTTCAGACAAATACACGCTCTTTGTCATTTTTTCACTACCCATTAGCTCCATATGTCCAAGCTATCGAATTTATTTACTCGCATTCTATCCACAACACTCATTTTGCATTCACTCATTCTTCTAATATCCTCATTCCTCACACATTCTTTTTATTATAAGATTTTTTTATTGCCGGCAATCCATCCACAACAAGCGATTTGTGATAAGAAAATTAATTGATAAAAAAATTCATCGAAACAAAAAGGTTGCACTTTTTTCCAGTGATGAAATACAAATAATAAATTTATGTCAATGCTGAGACTTACAAACTAGGAGGTTAAATTTAAAAATATATTTCTACACATTAATAAGGTCTCCCTCGTCTTTAGGAGGGTTTTAATATCATAATAATATTATATTATATATATATATACATGAATAAATATATTTCAACATACAACAACATTTAATCAAATATTATTTATTTGGCAATAGAATTCCTAAAATATAAGTCTGATATAAATGTAATTTGCCAATGATATAATATTGTTTGCTATCATTTAAAGAAAAAATATGATATACCTAGTCTAATAATTTATAAAGATACATTTTTTTTACTGCTTATAAAATTAATTGGCAGCCTCTATGAAACATACTAGTTAAGCAATTTTTTTTCATTAAGGTAAAAGCAAATAAAAAAAAAACAATTATGTTGTAACATATTCATAAATTGTAACATAAATATCACAGATGAAATAATTCTATACATTCAATTTTTTTGTAGATCTAGGATACTTTTCAGTTGTCAAAATTGGTCGTATAATATGAAAGTAATTTTGTGCACTTGTAAGTTTTGGTGTTGGGTTACAGGGTGGTGGATTTTTCGTACTCCTTGGCGGTGGGGGGTAAAATGTAAGATTAATGTAAGACAATAGGTAGTACGCTTTGACGCATATGGCAGCGATGAGGCTTGCCACCCATCATGCCGCGTCAAAGTGGGTGAAGGGCACAAAGAGGAGAGCGGAATGCAGGGTGGGAGTTTTGAATGTGAGAGGAGGGATGGTGAGAAAGACGGACGAAATTTTAGAGATGATGAATGATAAGTATTTGGATGTTTTGTGTGTCTGCGAAACGAAGAGGAAAGGGTGTGGTATTAAAGAAAGTGATGGAAGGATCGAGTTGTGGTCTGGTGTTCCAGACACACAACACGCATGTCAAGGTGTGGGTGCTTTTTTATCGGAAAGAATGAGCGAATGTATGAAAGGGTATGAATGTGTAAGCTCCAGGCTAATCTGGATCCGTTTCAAAGTGGGGATGACTAGGATCTTACTCATAGTTGGGTATGGTCCTGGGAACGATGCCATAGAGACGGAAAAGGAAGAGTTCTGGAATGGCGTGAGAAAGATTGCAGAAGATAAAAATGAAAATGAAAGATTGATTTTGGCAGGTGATTTGAATGGATGGGTGGGTGTTAGGAGGAATGAACTTGAAAGTGTTTTGGGAATGAATGGAGACAGTAGAGTGAACGATAATGGCAAAAGAATAATTGATGTGTGCTTGGAGATGGATCTCTTTGTGGCGAATACCTTTTTCGCCCACAAGGAGATCCACATGTATACCTGGGAGAGAGGGAATGAAAGATCGATGATTGACCTCGTGTGTGTGGACTCTCGTCTCAGGAAGGCGACCACGGATACTAGAGTGTATCGAGGCGCTGAGCTGGAGACGGATCATTTTCTTGTCGTCTCAAGAATAAATCTATTCTCCGGTTGGCGTTCGAGAACACAAAAGTCCACGCCAGCTATGAGATTGAGAGTCGAAAAACTGAAAGATGAGAGTGTAAAGAATGAATATGTAAAAACTGTGAATGAGAAGCTGAGTGTGAACGAAAAGAATGATCTAACGATGAATGAAAGGTGGGATGTCTTAAAAAGTGTGCTTGTAGGAAGTGCAAAAGAAACATGTGGTGAAGCTAAAGTTGGACGTAAGAAAGGCGATGCATGGTGGGATAATGATGTGAAAGAAGCTGTAGATAAGAAGAAGAATGCTTGGAAAGACTTGCTGAGTGTGAAACAGTGTGACACATGTGAAAAAGAGCGAAAGAAAGAAGTTTACAAGACTTGCAAGAAGGAAGTGCGTGAAGTTGTGAAAATGAAGAAAAAAATGCTTGAAGATGAAGAATGTAAGAAATTGTCTACGTATGCGAGTGAAAATATGAAGATTTTTTGGAAGGAAGTGAAACGAAAGAGGACGGGTTCAAGTGTGAACAGTATGAAAGGGATAAAAGACAAGGATGGATGTGTGTTAGTGAATGATGAATGTGTGCTACAGAGATGGAAGGAATATTTCGAAGATCTGTTTGAATGTGATGGTACAAATGCAAATGAGTATGACGACAGTGAAAGCAGTGTGAATGAAAACGATATGATAGACATGAATGAGATTTTGAATGCATTAAAAAAAGCGAAGTGCGGTAAAGCTGTAGGGTATGATTGTGTTGCCGTTGAGCTCATCAAGTCTGGTGGACCGGGGGCTCTCGCATGGTGTTTGGAGCTTTTCAACGATTGTTGGAGAGAAGGTGTTACACCAGAGGATTGGAAGAGGGCTATCATCTGCCCCTTGTACAAAGGGAAAGGCTCTAGGCTTGAGTGCGGGAGTTATCGGGCTATTAGCTTGTTGAGCTCAATAGGGAAACTGTATGGTAGAATTTTGATTGAGAGAGTACGAAAGATAACTGAGTGTAAGATATGGGATGCGCAAGGAGCTTTTTTGAATGGCAGAGGGTGCACCGATCAGATCTTCTCCCTGCGAATGGTTATAGAGAAGTTTCTGGGTAAACACCAGAAGCTTTTTTGTGCGTTCGTGGATCTGGAGAAAGCATATGATCGAGTGGACCGGGAAAGGTTGTGGCGCGTGTTGTCGGAGTATGGGGTGAGCAGCCGGTTGATCCGCGCAATATCTTCACTTTACGTGGGAAGCTCCGCTTGCGTGAGGGTAAATAACACTCTCTCGGAGTGGTTTGTCCTCACCAAAGGAGTGAAGCAAGGTTGTGTCATGTCTCCGTGGCTGTTCAACCTATTCTTCGACTACTGTATGCGACCTGTGAAAGAGATGGATGTTGGTGTCGAGCTGAATGGGTTCCGGGTGAATGCATTGATGTACGCAGATGATTTGGTGTTAATGGCTGAGAGTGAAAGGGACTTACAAGAGATTGTTACGTGTGTGTATGATAGTTGCAATTTGAATGGTTTGAAAATGAACGTTATGAAGACGAAAGTTCTTGTTTTTGAAAGAGAGAATGAAAAAACGATTTGCGAGATTAAAGTTGGTGACGAATGTTTGGAGCAAGTAAGTGAGTATGTATATTTGGGAAGTATGTTTACGAGGGATGGAAGATGCGATAGGGACATTGAAAGAAGGAAAGTGGCCGGTGCTAGAGTAAACGGTGCACTTCGACCCATTGTCAGCAATGACAATGTGTCGAACATGGCTAAAATGCTGGTGCACAATACCATTCTGGTACCGTCACTTACGTATGCAAGCGAGACATGGACGTGGTTGAAGAAGGACGAAAGTGGAATAAATGCAGTAGAGATGCGATCGTTGAGAAGAATGGTTGGTAAAACGCTGCGTGATAGAGTGAAGAATGAGGATATTAGAAGAATGAGCGGATGCAAGAAGACTGTTGTGGACAGAATGCGTGTAAATAAATTGAGATGGTTTGGTCATGTGGAACGAATGAAAGAGGAAAGAATGACAAAGAGGATATACTTATCTGAAAGAAAGGGTGTGAGGAAACGCGGGCGTCCGAGAACCACGTGGCTTGATCACGTGGATCAAATTCTCAAGGACGGCCGCGTGTTGAGTAAGAGGAACCGACGTGCGTGTATGAGGAACTGTATGAATGTGGAGGAAGCGAAGGAAGTGTGTAAAGATAGATCTGTTTGGCGTTCCGTTCTCTCTGCCTACCCCACTTGGGACACGGCGTGAGGGTATAGTATAGTAGTATAGTATTTTGTGCAGCACTAAGAATTTGTGTTATGCCCAGTGATATGTTACAACTAGATTCGCAATGTCATACAAATATTCTCTAAAAATGTGTACCCACCCGTCGAGGTACAATACCTGAGTAATATATATTCATCTCTTTTCTTTTGTATATATTCATCTCTATCTACCGGCCTTTGTCGTCTGTTATAATCCCCATTCTCATATTGTCTATCTCTTGTAATCTACAAACAATTTATATGTGTGTCGCTTTTTTTCAAACTAATAATTGCGGCACCAAGGACCGCAACGAGATTTTATTGATGGTACATGTTTGAGATTCATATTGCAAATCTAGGTATAACATATCACTGGTTATGCCACATGTTTCTGTTTAATATTGCAAGGATACAAGCAAATTGTAATAACACAAGATGTACACAAGTTTTCTTAAATGACAAATATTATTAACATGAGTTATAATAAATGATGTGCTACATACAAATAATAAATTCTAAAAATGCCAATTGTGTGACAACATCAATAATGGAATTATGTTGTGTTTGAGAAGAACACTGAATTCTACGTAAGATCAGTCAAAAGCTACATGACCAGGATTAACATCAAAAATTTCTTAAATACTCATCAGTGTGAACACATGTTGCATCAATTACTTTCGAGGAAGATTTTCATAAATAGGTTCCTTCCTGTCACTGTTAGGGAAATAATGGGAAGACCTAAATATCCTTGGAGCTCTGTATGAATAATGTTCAGGTCTTATGTCTGAAGATGGTGTGCCAGTTTCTTTAGAGATTCTCCCTAAGATAGGTTTGAAGAATGTTTTCAACTTGTTATCAGGAATACCAATATCTGCTTCAGCTGTTTCCACTTGCCGTTCCACGTTACTCAAGTCTCGGTCAACTTTGTTAACAAGAATTTGTAAGTTGTCGATTTTCCTTGCCAACGATTCTATTTCTCCTCTGCATTCTAAAATTGTAGAAAACGTATGAGACGAATAGTCTTTATTGTCGCCTTCCACCATTTTCATGATGCTTTCAAATTCTTCTAATCGAGTGAGCATTTCATCAATTGTATTGTGTATCGGTTGAAGATCTTTGTTAAGGTCTGCTTTAACATAATTTGCGTAATCTTCTGCTATTTCCTTCATAGTTTAGAAAGTCTAATCGAAATATACGAAAAATCGATCCACTAGTTCGCGCAACACAATCTGCCAGATATTTTAACAATAGCAAATTATTTTGACAGCTAAACCGAGCTGTCAGATAGGAAATCATAGACAATTTAGTCATATTGCCATAGGAAAAATATAACTATGTTGAATATCAGTTCTTTAACCCTTCATTTCATGATTTTTTATTTGAGTTTTTAAAAAATACCTTATGAATACTGTAACTGAGTAGAATCTGGGAAAAATAGTAAAAAAAAATTTTTTTCGTTATTTACCATTTTTTTTATAAAAAAGGGGTGTGTAGCAAATCTGCTACAACATGGACATGTAGTACTGAAGTTATTGAACCAATCTATTTAGTATGAAATTTGATGGATCAATTTTTTTCTTTATTTAGACATAAATAAACTCCACACTTGAAACACTTTATGAAGCTAAATCCTTTGCATCCAGGCAACTTGCACGTTTGCCTTGGATTTACGTGACTTGGCCAATGTGATAATTCATCGACTCTGATGTTCATTGGTGGTGTACTGGCTGCTGGTTCCTTATGTTGCTTTATTTCGATTAAAATTCTATGTCACTGGGTCTCCCTCTTTTCCTGGACTGGAAAGATCCCATCCCTTTTGTTGAAAACTCCCACAAAGACATGGAAACGGGAATTCCAAGTTGACTTTGTGCGCTACGAAAAAGCAACCAAGCATTTATTGTTGCTACATCTATTAAGTGGCAAAAAATTCTGAAATACCACTTTTTTGACCGTAAAGGAATACAATATCGTCCTATGTGATTGTCAAATAAGTCCACCCCGTCCATATGGGCGTTATACTCCTTTATTATATTGGGACAGTCTATTTCAATCGTCTGCTTTGTCTTTCGGTCAAACCTCTTGACAGCACTTTTTGGTGTTTCTCCAGTATAAGTGGACAGAAATGTTACCGGTGTGTTGTCTAACCAAGAAACATTAGAGACATCTACTCCTTCAATATTGGCAACATATTCTTCTGACGTGGCCCTCGACAGTTTTTAAAATTTGGCCTCTTCCATCAATTTACAATTAGGAATTCTGTTTCTCCTAACGGTTCTCAACATATAAATACCTTGCTGAGCCATATACAGTATACCATAAGTGGTATAAACATATACCTAATAATTATCACAATATATTGTAAAGTTTACATGCTTATCCACAACTGTGAGCAGTCTGATGACATTTCCACTGGCTCCGATGTCAGGTTCATTATTCAGTCGTCTGTTGAAATGATTTTCTACGCCGGTATATAGCCAAACGATCTTGGTCCATTTGTAAATTTTTTTTTCCACAAAATATTTCTTAGTGTAACTTTCTCTAGAACCGTTAAAGTTGAAGACTGAACTTTAATTGTTTGTTCATCCCATTCCTGCCCTACAGAATTATCCGTTACAAAAATTTCTTCCTTTCCTGGAATGATATCAGTTTCCAATACACATTCATCATCAGAATCCGCATCAAAATAATTTTTAACTATCCTCAAATCTTTCTAAAAATTCCATCAACTCCTTCTCTGTTAATGGCTGAAGTTTTTTATTCTCCATCCAATAAAAAAATCAAGTAATATGAAATATCAGATTATCCACTACACTGTCATATTTGACATAATATGTAGTTCTACTAATGCATGATGTAGCAAATCTGCTACAATGCTAAAAATCTAGTTTTTGTGTATAAAATATCAAAACTATTTCAAAATACTTTAAATATCAGTTAAATACATACCATTAGATGTAGAAATATTTTTTTTAGAAGTAAAAAACGTTAAAAATGTGTAAATTTTGGCAAAATTAAACGACCTCACAGGTACCACACTACAACATCCAATGACAGATACTAAGTGCTTTATTTTTGCTACTAGTACCACCCTCAACAGTTGACTAATGAAACATTTGTACAGAATAGAGTGTGTATCAGTAATATTACAATATGGAAAGGTGACTTTCGCTTTTTCTCTGGTATATTTATGTGTTTTTTAGGTTTGTAGCATTTCTGCTACACCATGAAATGAAGGGTTAAAATAGTAGTAGGTTTCTACAAAATATCTAAATTGCCATAAATGGAGTGAGCATCAAACAAGTAAGAGAATTCGTGTACTTGGGCAGCAGAATAAACCAGGATGGACGCTCCAAATCGGAAATTGTGAGCAGAATAAACCAGGCAAGGATTGCCTTTAACAAAAAAATCGAAGATATTTGAATCCCCAAATATTGATTTAAGCGTAAGGAAGAACTTTACTAAAGCCTTTGTATGGAGCATTCTGCTTTATGGTTGTGAGACGTGGACCATCAGCAAGAGTGAAAGCGGACGGTTGGCGGCCTTTGAGATGTGGTGCTACATTGAAGAGAGACCCACCTCCACCCTGGTAGAGTAAATATATACGGATATTATAATTTTATAAGTAATTAAGTTAATAGTGAATTAAAAAGTTCTGTATTTCCCATTAAGTTATTGGATGGAATAAATAGTTCTGAATATATTTTGTTAGCATAGCATTATAATTCAGTAGAGAATAATGCTTATTTATTATATCTAACTTTTTTAGGTACGGTCGTTTATTGTCACCGTATTTGTCAGACCCGCAGAACTTATTTGTGATCTCATCGAACTTCTGTCACTGGGGCACCCGCTTTAGGTACACGCACTATGACAAGTCCTGTGGACACATTCACCAAATTATAGAAGCTTTAGATAAACAGGTCAGTTCACATTATTATTTTACTAATGGAAACAAATATCAAATCTACAAATTTACTCTTACAGGTGATGTAAATACTTCCCTAAGAAATGACAAAATTGTAAGAAATTATTTATAAACTGGCAACACCATGATTAAAATATTTTTGATAGTTCTATCCATGATGATCAAAGAGGCGAGAGAGATGGATCTAAGCATTCCTTTGATGTATCTAAAATCCGTCGATCAATTGAATACGCATAAATGTGCATGAGACAAAGCAAACAATAGTTAATTTTGTCTTATATAATTTTTAATTTTATTATATGAAGTTTTTTATGCACTGCGACCTATAAGATCTATTGTGCTCCCCCTACTTAGTTTTCCTGGGGTTGCCAATTAAAGTGAATCCTCAAGATCCTAGCCATCTTATGAAGTATAAGATCTTGAAGGGATCTGAGGTGTGGAGAGATTCCACTTCTACCCAGTGCTTCTCTAGTTTTGTCTTGCAACTTTTTTTTTATGTTTCTTTTTTTTCTGTTTTTCAACTGTTACCTACGTTTTTTTTAACTCAAGTGTATTGTTTTACTGTAAAAGCTATTTTGATGATATGCGTTTTTTTAATAAATAAATATAGTTTCTGTTATTAAATATTTCAGGGTATGGATTTGATAGAAACATTGAATCCTCAATCTTTCACTGACTACCTATCTCAACAAATACAATAACACAATCTGCGGGCGACATCCCATAGGTGTTCTACTGCAAGCTTGTGTCCCGCTCTCCAGACAGAAGCAGTGCTCACTCAAGTTTCTGCAGTATGCGCAGTCCTCACAATGCAAGAACATGAGTGACTCGTCTGTTAGCTATGCAAGCGCCAGTCTTTTGGTTGACTAATATTAATTACACCTGCATAACTCTCTAGGAAACTCATTTACTCAATTTATTGCAATATTGTCGTTGTATGACAATTCAACCTATTAATAAAAAAAGTTGCAATGTCTTGTTTCATCAGGGTATCTAGACAAACCGCACTTGGCGATCGACTACTGACAAACTTTTCGACAATCCACCTACAATGTACTGTGTAATTATGCATTATTGTTGAATAATTTGTTTGTAGTCAGTCGCCAAGTGCAGTTTGTCTAGGGGGTCAGAAAACTAAATACACATAAATACCCCGTAAATTTTACCAATATTTTTTGTGTATTCTCTATATAGGATAAATAAAAAATATCTTGTGTTGATGGTACATTGTTATATACTCATTAATAACACAACACAAATATTATTCATTTAATCAAATAACTGAAAATGAAATCTTACAAAGGTAATTTATTCATTTAGTTTATTCTCCTTGCACATTACCATTCTCGTGGTGCTACAGACGCATGCTTAATGGGGTGTTCACATTTGGCGAATATCGCCAGGCGAATTTCAAAATATATCGCCAGGCGAAAAAACAAAATTCGCCGGACATCCATTGATCGTCACACCTGTTCACACAGTCCACCAATATACAAACGATCTGTCAGGTGCGCTTTGATTTTGACACTGTTTTCAAAATGGCGTCGAGATGGAGATCGGGAAGTGTTTATTTTTAGTCGAAAATGTTATAGTAGAGGTTATAAGGCGCCTTTTAATTAAGGAAACAAACGCCACAAACCAACAACAAAGATAACAGCTGTCACGAAGCGGGAAACATTGTAAAATTTATAGGTTATAAAGTCTTTACCATAGATACGAACGCCGCGCAAATCTGCGCATGCGCGAATCGTTCAATCGGCCGAAAAGTTGGAAGGTGGTCAACTCGAGACGATATCGTTTCTACTGGTTTTTTATCGTTTCAGACTAGCTGTCATTTTGTTCACACGGTTCAAATGGCTGGCGATATTTTGGTGCCTGGCGATATTCGCCAAAGTGAGAACACCACATAAGATCCATTGGTCGGAACACGTCGAAAACGAACAAGTATTCCTAAATATTGGTAAAAAAAATTGTCAAAATTTTGAAAAAGCATGAAATTAAAATTAATAAATTAAAAGATATGAATAGATATTTCATCAGTGTGATCATTAGTGATGACGGAAGAAAGCGATTACCACCCGACATAATTTTGATGAAAGGTTCTTTCACTGAAACGACCATAAATAAGTTTTATCCCATTATTTGTCTTCTTTTCTACGAATTAGTTCTGAGATGTGGTGCTACAGACGCATGCTGAAGATCCATTGGTCGGAACACGTCGAAAACGAAAAAGTGTTAACCAGGGTAGGCGAAAAAAGGCAACTCCTTAAAAGAATCAGCCAACAACGAGCTATGTAACTGGATTGACCACAACATCAGGCACCCAGGACTGTTCATCACCATCGCAGAGGGTAGGACCAAAGGCACAAATGGCAGAGGCCGACCAAGAGACGCTTATATGGACCAACTGAAGAGGGACATGAACTGTGGCTCATACGTACAGCTGAAGAGACTGACTGAGAATAGGGAGGAATGGAGAAGAAAATCCAAACTCGTTGTAGACCAATCCAATGGATTCTAACCCACTATTATAATATAGTATTGAAAGTTAGAATCGTATTATTATATAATAATTATGCTGTCGATACATAATAACTTTAATTTGTTTAAACGTTGAATAAGTGTTATTTTTAATTTACCTATTTTATTTAATTATTCTTTACAACTACATAATAACATGACTGAGTGTTGACATGGCAGTGAAAGCATAGGATGAACAAGTGTGAATAGATGTTTTTACTTTTGATGAACAACTTTGATCCTGCCACTCTGGATGATCATTCAAAGTGAAACAGTCTGATTACTACTTTAGTTGCTTTAGGTATCTATATTTCTATCAGTAGTATATCAGCATATTACATATTACAATCTTTTGGGATACATTTATATAGATCCGAGAAATTCTTCTTGAAAATATATTAAATATTAGAGTCAGTATATAGTTGAAACAGGTAATTTTACAAGTTTCTCATATAGGGTCGAGATACATATATGTTGTCGTATGCAGCGTTTATTTCCCAAAAAAACTGCTATAAATATATATTTTGCGAGTTGACGATGAATGGAGAGAGCAAGTGAATGAGTATGCATATTTGGGAAATCTGTTTACGAGGGATGCGTATCGAATGAAAAAAAGTGACCGGTACTAAAATGGACGGTGCACATCGATCCATTGTTAAAAGTAGCAATGTGTCGAACATAGCAAAAATGCCGATACAAAATACCATTCTGCTACCGACACGTATGTATAATATACCTACTACACACTAGTGATGTAACGAATATTCGCATATTTTAAAGTATTCGCATTCGCAAAAAAATATGCGAATGTTTGAGCAATTGTAGAAATTTAAGCAAGTTAATATTCGCTCGCATTCGCATTCGCGAATGTCGGCAACAAATATTCGCATTCGCATTCGCGAATATCCAAAATCACACATTCGTTACATCACTACTATATACACTATACTATACCCTCACGCCATGTCCCAGGAGGGGTAGGCAGAGAGAACGGAACGCCATATAGATCTATCCTTACATACTTCTATCGCTTCCTCTACATTCATCCAGTTTCTCATATATGCACGCCGATTTCTCTTACTCAACACGCGTCCATCCTTAAGAATTTGGTCCACGTGATCAAGGCACGTGGTTCTTGGACGTCCGCGCTCCCTCACACCCTTCTTTCAGATAAATACATCCTCTTCGTCATCCTTTCATCATGCATTCGCTCAACATGTCCAAACCATCTCAACTTGTTTACGCGCATTCTGTCCACAACACTCCTCTCACACCCGCTCAATATCCTGATATCCTCATTCTTCACTCTATCTCGCAGCATTTTACCAACCATTCTTCTCAGTGAACGCATCTCCACAGCATTTATTCCACTCTCGTCCTTTTTCACCCACGTCCATGTTTCGCTTGCATATATAAGTTAGTTTAGTTGGAAGACATCGCATTTTAGCGATAAACTCGCCCTCTGTACATTGAATTTATAATTGTTATTTTTATGCCACTATTTCACCATGTAATATTGTAACCAATGTACAGTGAAGAATAAAATAAATAAATAAATAAGTAAGTTTCGGTACCAGAATGGTATTTTGCACTAGCATTTTTGCCATGTTCGACACACTGCTATTGCTAACAATGGATCGAAGTGCACCATTCACTCTAGCACCGGCGACTTTTCTTCTTTCGATGTCCTTATCAAATCTTCCATCCCTCGCAAACAAACTTCCCAAATGTAGGTATAATATGTGAAGGCGAAATTTGGAGGGGTGGTTGAGGAAGGGCGAAAGTGAAATAAAACAATGTTGTGAAGATTCAAAGTGCATTACGTGCCATAAGAAGCTTTTACAAGAATTACGAAAGTCATAAAAAGGAACCTTTTTTCCCGGGCTATTGTTGTTTAGATTGCTTAAAATCTGAAATTCAGCAAATTTATTTCACTGAAGAACTAATGGAATTTATGCTGATAAAATTCAATAGCCTTGCACACAGTTTTCTGGATGATTTAACAACATGCTTTGCATTCTTTATCTTTCCAATTACAATTACAACAGCTGAAATAAGTTTTCCAAAATAAAACTGAAATATTCGGGAACGGCTATTAGAATTGTTACTATTGTCTTTACAGGCAGAAAACTTAGAAAAATTGAAATTGTCTTCAGCTATGAATGATTATTAAATATAAGAAAAGTGTACATTTGATTTGAATTATTGTTTGACTAGCTTAGTTTCTTGGAGTATTATTGTAAGTACTAACTTATGGTCAATATATATTTTTGTATCCAGTCTGTCTTGTTATTTTTATAACTATAATTCATGATTGTCCAGACATATTTGAAATTTCGTATCTTTGACATTTTATTTATCTGTATTGTGGTTTGAATTTTTATATTCTGTACGTGTACACATTGTATTTGCAAATTTTAATATCTTTTATAAGTTTTTATATCATTGACATTTTATTTTTATGTTTTGTTTTCAATTTTATTGATGTAAAATCTACTTATATATAACATGTAAAAAAAGGCTTTTGCCGTAGATAAATAAATAAATAAATATTTCATTATTTAAATTCAATGTGAGCGTTTTTGTTTCTTTTGTGAAAAATCTTTACCTTCCATTTGCCCCTCCCCCTCAACAAATTTTAATGCAAGGCCCGTCTAAAGCGCGCTACGCCGCTGCTCAAAAGATAAACATTTTCACAACTGACACTCTTGGTTCTCCGACTTTCTCAGTGAAATGGTAGGTACATTGTGAATGAGAAATCTTAAATCTTAGGGAACGTATTTAATCTTCATACATTAAATGTAAAAAAATAATATTTATTAATTTATCGATCATATGAATAACAATACAGTAACAGAAAAAAATATGAAAACTTCTTGATATTTTATACTACGAAAATGCAAATTTCCTTAATATTAATATATAACTTTATGCCGTGGAGTACCCAGCAAAGAAAAGATATCCCGTTTTTTCCGTAAGTTTTTGAGTGTCCTGTAAAAGGCAGGTGATGCATGTGTTTGCCACTCATTCTGGATGGCTTAATTTTTTTTTGTGTTTTCAAGTTCACGGAGAGGAGAGCTTACATGCTTAATACATACGGCTGGTTTGCTGGCTACCCCACTTGTGGGGGATATGTCGTGATGATATGGCGTAGTATTATTGCAGATAATAATAATATGATGTTGATATTGACATATTGTACCGAAGATAGTAATAGATAGATAAAAAATATGTCCATCGATAGCTTAAATATGAATAAATTTGGTAATTTGATTGTAGGTGTAGGTTTGAGCATAGGTGACCAGCAAATCGAACAAATAACGCAGTTCGATACCTCGGCAGTGAGTTATTAAGTTCTTATGATCTCCCCAAAGAAATACGGCCACAAGTAGACAAAGCTGCAGCCGTAGCAGTCTGCTTAAGAAACAATATCTGGAGGAATAAAGACATGAGAACAGCCAGTAAGGTTCGCATCTACAAGACATGTGTATGTCCAATACTCACGTATGGCATAGAAACAAGGGCAGACACAACCAAAACCAAAAGCAAGTTACGTATACAACAGAGATGCGAGCTTTGCGAGCCATTGACGGAAAAAGTCTGCGAGGCAGTGTGAGAAATACTGTAATCCGGGAGATATGTGAGGTCCATAGGATGTTGTTAGATGGGAAAGACAACGCCGAAGATTTTGGTATGAACTAGGGATTGCAATCCAGCAAAGTGGGATCCCGCAATCCAGCGGGATCCGCGTAATTTTAGGGTTTGCGGGATCCCGCAAATGCTTGCGGATCCGCATGTGCGAATCCGCAAACTGAAGATTTTCCGAAAGTTGCCAACTAAAGGTGATACATATTTGCAAAAATACTTAAAGAAGAAACAGGAAAAGAATTATGCTTAATCCTAGATTGCTGCACTCACTAAAACAGCTTGCTTGATATGTTAGAAAGATTTTATTCCCAAAGTTTGCATTGAGAAGGCTCTCATCGACATAGCATCTGACATAAAAATTACGCACAAAATCAAAAACGTGATTGACAGCTTGCAGCCCTTTTAATTGGTCGTAAAGTATTATGCAGAAGAGAGTCTACACTAATAACGGCAGATATAACATTTCGATTTATTTTAGAGAAGCTAGACACAGTATTAAGCGATGTACTATCCGGGGCGATGCGTGCAACGTGCAAGAGTGAAAGAAAGATGCAGTGAAATTACAGCTATGTTGATTTATTTTCCGCATCCAAAAAAATATGACTAAGAGTTGAAAACGTGCAATTCAATATTTTTAATGCCGAAAAAGAATAAGTTGCGGCAAGAAATGAAAAACATGTTACATCGAGTCATTATAGAAGACGCTCAAAATGTAGAATTTGTAGTTGTAGGTGATGTAATTGCAGATAATTGCCAACAGTCTCTGAATGTGGAAAACAATTTAACTTTACAAATGGAATAAGAAATGCAGCAAGACAATGAAGATTACACTAAACAGACAAAAACTGGACAAGAGAAATGCTTCGAAAAAATATTGAAAGAAGAAATGGCTGCATTTAAAAGTGATGGAGTTAAAGAAAAGTATTTGAATTTGTTGCACGACTTTATCAATACAAGTATCTAACAAACAATAAGTGTGGGGGCAGAAAGAGCCTTTTCGGTCGCTGGCTACATATGTAGTTCCTTAAGAAGTATCTTGGAAGATAACACCATTAATGCTATTAAAAATCATTTTTCTAAAAAGAGAAGTGACTTTTCATTTGATATTTTAAAATTTGTTCTACAACACTTGATTGATTAGATAATGAATTAGTAAGAAAAATTAAAGACTAATAGTACCTATAGTTAGTTATGTCAAATTCATATATGATAGTATAGTTATTTATGTTATATTCAATTATGTACAGTAAGATGTTGTTATTTTTTTGCAATTTTTAATAATCCAGCGGGATCCCGCTGGATTGGAGTCAATCCAGCAGAAATCCCGCGGGATTGAAAACGGTGCGGGATTGCAATCCCTAGTATGAACACGTCCAGAGGATGGGTAACACCAGAATCCCAAATATTGTTCTACATGGACTACCTGATGGACGACGTCTACCAGGAAGACCCCCTAAACGATGGAAAGACAGCTGGGCCTCCACATCGCAAGAGGACCCTCCTGCATGAACAGACCTCTGGGTCTAATAAAATATTAAGAAGAAGAAGAAGATTGTAAAATAAAATTAATTTAAAATGAAATATGTACCTCAATCAAAGTAGGAAGGTTGAAGTTTTGATTTGATTAACATACGAGTTTGTTATAAAATTACGTAACATAGTATTACATATAATAGTATTATGAATAGGAGACAAATGTTTATAAAAAAAAAAAACTTTTGGATTGTCAATATTTATTCGATAGAGACATTTGGTAGAAGGAAACAGGGAATACCGAACTCGTAGATGGATAACTTGTGATCATATTTCGCGCCATAATATGCTTACAGTAAACAGAGAGTATTGCGCATGTCGGTAAAATGCTTGTAAGGGAAATCGCTACGAGTACAGCGCCATTGGTAGACCAACTTGTTGATTTACCTTTAGTTTCCGTTGTTGAATCATACGGGTTGGTGGTGTGTCGCAGCGGTTTCGTTGTGTACCGCGATGTTCCGATCATTCAAAAATATTATAATGACGATAAGTGACAATTATTATATATAAAAAGTAATCGTAGTTGAAGAATTATTCATTGTAGTTTAATTACACAACTTAGTTCTACTCAACAACGCTTAAAAGTAAGCGAAAATGTCTTTGAAAAAAGTTTTTGTGCAAAGTTTCGAGTTATCGCTTAGTTAGTTTTACCTGCGAAAGGTGTGCCGGGCTCCGAGGAGACCCGTTCTGGGAAGCGGTTCTCTAACTTATCTTGTGACGGTTATATTTGAATCTGTGATAGTGTGTGTCTCTTGTGAGTGTGTGCCCTAGTATAATCTACATCGATACATGTACGGATATTATTATCTATTGTTTATCATATCAGTGAGGTGTTATTATTTTATCTGTTGGATTGGATATAACACTGATTAGACATGGTTGCCAGGAGTTTGTCGAAGAAAGAGATGCGTGGGTGCCGGCCCATAGAAGTCATCACTTCCCTCTTGTACCTACTGATTGTCGCAGCCTCTGCAACGCAGATAGACACAAAAGGTAAAATAATGTACAGCTACTACATTATTATTATCATCGTAGGACGCTTACCTAATTTTTTAGACTCGGACAACCAACTTGGTATTAATCATAACACTCGAGTAATAATAATATTATTATGTACTTCTACTATCGAGTAGTACCTACCTGTCGAGTGTTTCACCTTTGTTTTTAAATACCACTACTACTGTTTGGATGTTACGCTTCATGTTGTTCAACACTTATATAAACATGAACATAAGCAAATAATGAATCAATGTTTGTTTTATAATAAATATTTTTTTTAGCACTTCTTAACATGTTCAGGAAAACTAAATACCACCTTAGGCATTTGTTATTCATTTACTTAATGACCTAGTTATGAAAGTATTTGAGAAGGCACTCGATTAGAGAGGATCACTAAATACACCTGTACCACTGTACCTATATAAAATATGTTACTAAATTTCAATATTTAAATTGCATGTCAACTGTCAATTTTAAAAACACTTCCTTGACCTGAGTTAAGTTAAGTTAAGTCTACGTTTTTATTGCGTAGATCTACGTACTTTTAGTCTAATTTGGAAATCTCCGAACTTTTGTCCCAAATCTAAGTACTTTTTGCCAAATCTATGAATTTTACTATACTATACCATCACGGCATATCCCACAAGTGGGGTAGCCAGCAGATCAGCTGCATGTAAGAAACATGCAAACTGTCCTCTTCGTGCCAATATAAAATCAAGACATTTTACTTCTCGAATGTCCGATTTTTCAAAAATATATAATTATTCTTTAACATGTCTGAGGAGATCGTGTTGCTTTTCGTATTATCGTTTTACCATTTTGAAAATTTGGCGAAGGGGGATAGGATTGCGAGGAGTATAAATGGAAATCACATAAAATTCTGTGACCTATAAAAAAGGTCCCCACACAAGGTGCCAAATGGATCAAATTCGGGAATCTGAGAAAAACAAACTCGTATACTTTTTTGAAAATTTAGCGACGAAGGGTAGAAATTTTGACTCTAAGGGAAATCACTGTAATTCGAAAATTGGGACCTAAAATAAAAATAGGGCCCGAGTTTTGAAATATCGACCAGTAAATACCAACTTCGGGAAATTTACGAAGTTTTTTTAATCTGATTTAGTTTTTTATTTAAAATAATTTGCACTGTATCACACTCAATTTGCACTGTATCATAGTCAAAGTAAATAAACTTCGATATTTGTAGCGCGGAACACTCGATTGAAAGTCTAATCCTACTAATAATGGGCTATTAACTGCCCTTTCGATAAATAATTAATATATTTCTGTGAGTCAATAATTGGTGTGTTTAGTTATAATGTTATTTATCAATATTATTGACTATATTAACGGTACTTGGTAGATGTTCATATTGAATTATTATAAATTAAACACTTTTCTTGGCTTTCACAGTGACTATTAATCACGAGCTGGCTTTATGAAGCAAAATATGCACAAATCAGGAGCAAAAAGTAACTTATTTAACCCAAATGTGTACCTATAAAAATATGCACTTAAGTTGGTACGAAAATCTTATCTTATTAGTCATGGGCGCGACAGAAGTATTTAAAGTTACAAATACTTGCAACAAATTAGACCTTTTTATGATGCATTTAGTTGAATGTATTCGTATTTCTTCATTTTTTGTATTAGTTTACCTATGGAGGGGTACTTAGTCATGTTAAGCATACCTACCTACATGTTTCTTATAAACCTGACCAAACAGACAGACGCTTTAAAAATGCATAGGCACCTAAATTTTCTTTTTATGTCGATTTACGTAAATATTTTGTTTGTCTTTGGTGTATATTGAAAAAAATAATGTTTTTGTTTCGCAATGAGAACAATATGAGCGTATGTCGCATGGATGTCGGTACGTGGTTATTTAAATTTACCTTGGGCTTAATTCACGGGTTTTAAAACTTTGAAACAAATGTTTTCTGCTCCTTAACTTTATATATATATATATGGACAATTTGTAAAGCGCCGTTTACTCATAACATGACCTCAAGGGCGCCGTTTATAGTTCCCAATATATTTTTTTTTAAATATTTTAAAACTAAAAAAATGTTTGCCTCTTAGATTCCCCGGTAAAGAATATGTTTCTATTTAAGTTTTCGAGTGTTCTGTATGTCGCAGTTGCGTCGTGCGATTTCATAGCAGCAATTTATTTTGTCGTTAATTATAATAAATTGTTTTTTTTTTTTTTTTGCGCAAAAAATCTATCATTTAAAAATAACATACCATCTACCGTAAGCGGCACAGTCAGTGTAATAATAGTATGCAATAAACACGCAGTTCCATTAAATAAATATTTTTATTTGTTCCAAATCAGGGTCAATCCGATGTGGGTTTCTAATTTCAAAATGTTACAAATTGTTCTGAACTCGAGGCTTCATTTTTATTTTTGCGGTAAAACCTGAAATCGAGTAAATTATTTACAAAACTTTGAATTTGGTATTTGGAAGCCCTAGTTTGAATAATCTTTATAATCCCAAAGCTTTAGCGCGATGTATTTGAAAGCTGTTGTAAATTTAAAATATTATTAATAAAATATTATAACATCCACCCCTTTCCCATCAAATTATGAAAGTAATGCATCATAACGACGTAGTAATTTTATATTACATAAGTAGGTACCTACCTGCCTACCTACCCTACCTAACGTGATTATTTTAGGTTGGCAGCTTTGGTGGGTTTAATTGAATTATATTCTGGTGAAGTTGTTAAATATTAAAATTATATTGTGATGATTAATCACAGGTAGTTGTACCCATAGACATGACACGTAACAATACTGTACAATTCTGAAAAGACGTGCCATCTGAAATAGTGATTGTTAGGATGCTGTCCCATTCTAACACATACTATATCCACCTACTATAATTATATAATTTTATCATGTTTTGGCAATATGTTGGAGAGAGACACCACCCTTACAATTACTATCTCGCGCGACACGTTTTTGTATTTCTACAGGAGTGTAAACCTTGATGCGACGGAGGAAAGTTTATTTTGGCTTAATACTCTCTCTCTATCCTACAAGTGATGCTAACGTGATACATATCAAACACTTTGCATTTTAAAAACAGATTTTAATGGTAATTTTCTTATTTCTCTTACTTTTTAATTTTTCACGTACTAGGTACCTACGGTATTTTTTCAATAAGAAGCTAACAGAGTGATTGAAAATTTTAATCAAATTAGTCATTGTTCAAAGAAACAAGAAATTTTAAGGCTTTTAATTTTCTACCAATCAAGGCGATTTAATTCACCTTTAATAAATTTCAGATATTTTCAAACGTGATTGAACACAGTCAAACGTTTCCAAATTGAAAAATAATATTTTTAAGGATAATGATAGGTACATATTTTTTTATTAATTTTCTCTTTAATAATGCGTTCATAAACGTATTAAAAATGCATATTTATTCCAGGGGCACAAGCCATCACAGTTGAAATAAGTTATTAAGTGATTACGAGTATGAATAGTGTATAATACTTATAAATAATGCACACTAGGTATACGCGCCATGTGAGATGAGTAGGTACAGGTGAATAGTGTATAAAACTTAGGTATTGAATAATTCACAGTAGGTATAGGTATACGCGCCATGTGGAATGAGTACGGGTGAAAAATGTATAAAAATTAACGAATAATTCACCGTAGGTATACGCGCTATGTGAAATGAGTAGGGGTGAAAAATGTATAAAAATTAACGAATAATTCACCGCAGGTATACGTGCTATGTGAGATGAGAACGGGTGAATAATGTATACAACTTATTGAATAATTCACAGTAGGTATACGTGCTATGTGCTATAAGTATGGGTGAATAATGTATAAAACTTGTTGAATAATGCATAGTAGGTATAAGCGCCATGTGAGATGACTCAAATTATATAGGTATTCAGTTTATTCTTAGTTGTGTATTATTTTATCATACCTACAAGTTTATTAATACGTTCATGATGTATCAAGTTATTACAAATGAACAATGATATTTATTTCCGTATGACATATACCTATAAGTCAATAATAATGCATTAGTAGGCAATTATCTTATTAAAATTTGCACCGTAGGTACTTATTATATTGGAATCTTCTGTCCTTGTATCGAACATCATTTAAATATAAACAAAAGGTATAAGTAGGAATACCATACACAAAATTGTGTTTTGCCTTGTAATAATATAGTACATATTATTTTATTTTCAATGAAAAATAATATAAACATTAAGAATCATACATATTATGCTAGTGATGAGAGAAGAAAAGTAATTAACTTTTAATAATTTATTAAGATAAATATATATTTTTAAAACGCCGGTTATTCATAACATTACCTCAAGGGACCCCATATTGTATGTCGATCGTCCGAAGCTCCCAGCAAAAAGGTGGTCTTCAGCTTCCTTCTCAAGCCCTCTCTATTCGCCTCCTCTCGTAAACTCAAAGGTAACTTGTTCTAGCATCTGGAACCCACAACTCCAAAGCCCGTCCTGCAAAATCGAGATGGCTCAATAAATCTGCTTGTATTTTAGTTTTATAAGGTACCTACTTTTAGATTTTCTGTAGGCAGGTAATTTCTAGAAAATATCTAACTATGCCTTATACTTTTTATAATATATGTAAGTACATGTAGATTTTATATATTATACCTAGGCTTAGTAAATTGTATTGTACATAGATCAAATAAATCTATTTTATATACACTTTCATTAATTAATTATTTTACACACATATTATTATCATGTAAATATCTGGTAAGACCTGTTATGTAATAAACAAAAATAGTTATCTACAAATAGTATTTAGACTTCCTACTCCTAGGTATCTGTATCTATGAATGTACATATGTCGATATTGATTATATATCGATCTAATAGACAATGTTTCAATTATCTAAGATTTAATTATTGTTTTTAGATATATCAAGTCTACTGTGAAGTAGATTATACACACGAAAAAGTATAAAAGTTCGTAATATTATCGTATATAAAACCTCCTTACAGCCCATCTACACATTCTCCAACTATACTCGAAGATTCAAATTCAAAGATTTGAACTTGTATACAGCTTCTTCGTGCATTGTTGCCTTGCTTCTTGCATGGATCTTCGTGTACATTGCGTCATTAAATTTCTCGGTTTTTCTGGACACGTCGGTTTTTCTGGACACCCTTTCTTTTGCTCTCTACATTTATCTCATTAATTTTTGCTCTCAAATACCCCATATCCTATATTTGTCCATTACGACGAATGTGTAGATGAGTTATTACAGTGGAAGTCCTTAAATAGTATTGGACCTATACTCTTTAAAAAAAAATTACATGGTATGCCAACTATAAGATAAGTGTACGAAGTTGAACCTGTGTTCTGTGGGTGCACCGATTTTGTTTTTTTTAATCCCCATTGAATGACTTGATTGATTTAAAAAATATCTGAGACAAATTTGGAATGCATAAATACTCTGTATGATATAAAATGAGATCTAATTATACGTAATATATATAAAAAAGAATGGGATTGTTTCCACGAGACCACATAGCATTCACACCAATTACTTTATTGTTTTCACATCATGAATTCATATTTTATTATGCATTGTCATAACAATGACAATTGTTTTTTTTTTCTAAATTTATTTACCAACAATAATAATAGAGTGCTCTATAAAGCATATTATACTGAAATCAATTATAATTTAATTATTTTACAGTTATTTTATTCTTTTGTGTTCACCTGTACTATGGAATATTTTAGTTTTATTTTGTTAAAGTATGCCATTCGGAAATAAGCATACATAATATATTATACTTAACTGCAGCATATGCGAACTGGATTTAAGTTTATTTCATTATTATTTTGTCTGAACAACAATTCACTATTGGGACAATATAAATATTATTAATGTTGTTTGTAGTTATATTTGTAAATATTTGTTTATTTTTCATTTGTGCTTATTATTGGTTATGTTTGTTTAAATAAATAAGTAGATATTACTATAGATATAGCATTTATTATTATGGGTAGCACGAAATACCTACATATATATTTCTCTATATATTATATATATATATTTTTTCTTTTCTTTTCTATACACAGATGTTAGTAGGTATAGCTGGCGGACTTATCACTTACGTAATTTCTTCCAGACAACCAGTGCTGTCTCAATTTTGCTGACAGTTCTCTTCCAAACCCTGGTTGCGAAAATTCCTTAAAGAACTCCACGACCCAGCTGGGAATCGAACCCAGGGCCTCGATGATGCAAGTCGATTGCGATAGCCGTTGCACCACGTGGCCGGTTTATTTATTACACAAATACGTGTAAATACATTATTCTATACTATACTATACCCTCACGCCGTGTCCCAAGTGGGGAGAGGCAGAGAAAACGGAACGCCAAACAGATCTATCTTTACACACTTCCTTCGCTTCCTCCACATTCATACAGTTTCTCATACACGCACGTCGGTTCCTCTTACTCAACACGCGGCCGTCCTTGAGAATTTGAGCCACGTGATCAAGCCACGTGGTTCTCGGACGCCCGCGTATCCTCACACCCTTTCTTTCAGATAAGTATAAATCCTCTTTGTCACTCTTACCTCGTTCATTCGTTCAACATGCCCAAACTACCGTAGTTTATTCACGCGCATTCTGTCCACAATACTCTTCTTGCATCCGCTCATTCTTCTAATAATACATTATTCGATTTGCTCTAAAATAATAGTAAACATGTTTTTACTTTACTTATTTTTAATCGTTAAATTTTTTATCAATCATAATTGTGCATTGTTTGAGTATCTTTAATAAACATATTTATTTTTGAATTATAGAATATAAATGTTATTATTTGATTTGATTTTTAATTTTTGCGTGAAATGTCTCGACATCCGGCTTATATGACTAAACACATTGGATGAGTATAGCAATATCTACGAGTCCAGCGATGATTCAATAATCATTCAGTGTTAACCACTGTTCTCCTTTGAATCACTTAACAATCAGTTTCATTTGCTATCCGATTAAGCTATTGTTAAACTTAACGTTTTCCTCTTAGTAGATTGTGGTTTTATAATAAAACTAATGGCACATTGGTAAAGGTTTGATTCCTGAGAATGTCGGTATATTGGTTGTACGTACGAACTATGTAGAAGGCAGTAGTATACAGTATGTATGTAGAAATTCAAGGTAAACTGTCTACGCATCACGTGAATGGAATGCAAGACAGCATATAATATGAAGTACACATCTTGCTTGTATGTTATCCTGGTAGATGATCGCCACCATACCGGATGAATGTTGCATTCCATCCTCTGATAAATTTCGCCAAGAGAGGTTTACAATGTAATGTAATATAATATAATAAACCTTATGGTATCATTTACATACTTATTTTTACTCACAGTGCCTATATTCCGTGAAGCATACCACTTTCGTATTTATCCTTCTTTAAAATGTTTTTTTTTCTCTTTTCTCTGATTTGTTTACTATACTTTATGGATATAAATATTTCGCATTCTTTGTTGTACGTTCCGTATCGAATAAACCAATAAATCGTGTTATGCATATTATTTTGATTTCAAAAATCTGGTTACAGACGCAGTAATGTATTAAGTAGGTATATAAGATATTGTAAATATTTGATATGTGATTCGAGACGCCGCGCCGATATATACGTAGATAAGTAAGCGCGATATGTCTGTATTTATTTCTTTAGTAGGTAGTATTACTAAGTAGTTCTTTTTTTATATTTCTAACTTTATGTTCACGCTTTCGTTGGCACAGAGAAGAATTATCATCATCATCATCGCCCTCAACGCTCCTCTCGGGAGCACAGGACAGAAACCAGCCTCCTCCATTCAGAGCGTCTCTGTGCCAATTGCGTCACCTCTTTTCACGACATTCCTTGCGCTCTGATGTAATTTAATTCATAGAGCCGGGATAGAGGCATTCGTTCATGAAAATAAATGATTAAAATTGAAATGTTTTTACACCTGTCATTATTATTATTTTACGATACGTTTTACGAATATTAGTTTACACAATTATTGTTTAATAATGCTTCCAAGTTTTAGAAATAAATCAATGATGGTAATAAATTATTGTAAGGCTCAGACGTAACACCTCACTCGCTATATTTTTATAGGACGATGTTCAAAATCAATTTGAGGTACAATGAAACGTTTTACATTTTACAAAGTTCATGCCTTAAATTACGGATTATGTAGATTTTTATTTGTTATTTTACGCATTTTAATATGGAGCCTACTTCAAATGGAAACTGAGTTAAAATGCTCAAGCGACGGGAATATTAATTTTATACAAAAAAAAATAATAATAATACAAAATTGTATTAAAGCTAAACTTTTTATTTTTCGTACTTTTCCCTCGTATATCGTGATATTTAATTTTACCCTTAATATAAAAAAAAAATTGTGCCAAGTAAGGTACCATAATATTTTTAGTAAAAATATGCACGTTTTAATTAATATCCGTACATGTTTTGGCTTTAAGTGGGATACTTGGGGAATTAAAAAACACATGATGTTTATTTTGCGACTTAAAAGATAACGATCTTCATTGCTAAACAAAATACACATAACAATTAATTATGATAATCATATAGTTATTGCATCATCGTAATTTGTGCTTCCTAATCAATAAATTAGATAAGAGATACACTAATACCAATATTTTCGGTTTTATAAGGTTTTGCGAACTCTGGAGAGTGTGGAGGTGTTCAAGACGAGGTTAAAAACCCTATTGTTCGGGAGGTGTTAAGATTCTTAAATGGGCCCTTGCGGTGGTTTTCCACAAAACGGCGCATCATACATAAGTTGTCTAGTTATTATTATTAAGGCTTAGCTATCCTCTATCCTCCTATTAGCTATACCTTTTCTAGTTAATTTCAATGTGTTTCAAAGATCAAAATACGTATAACTGTCATGCAATGTTAGTAAAAAAAATATATAATATAGATCAATATTTTATCTCGAGTTTAAGTTGTCGACTTCAATAAAAAATGGTACCAGTTTTCCAGAAAAAAAATCCTAAAAAAATCAAAATTAAAACTTGTACGAATCGCATCTCAAGTTCCCTTTATTGCACGTTTTTTTTTATTTTTTTGACTTATGGCATATATAAAAATCTACATTCTAAGTTGTTGACTTTCTTTAATATGCGTTATTTTTTTAATAAATTTCTAAAAACGTAAAATTGCACAAAAAGTATTTTCCGCCTATCGAAATTTCCATACAAATTTAATACTTTCTGCCCTGCCCATAGGGTGTGTCTAAAAATGTTAGTATCGAGTGAAGTGTTGGTGAGGGTGGACGTATCGCTTTTTTCGTGGCTATATTTGTGAGTTATTATTATCAGTGTTTCAAATAATCGAGTAAGATTACAGTCAGCCGTTTTGTAATAGGTAAGTGTCTAAATATTTTTTTGTCTCCATTAACTTTTACACTGATTCTTGTTAAATGACATTTTTTTCTATCAAGATTCATTTATTTCGCGATGGAATTATGATAATTACAATTTTTTGTGTTCATTTACTACGCATAATATTTTCAAATTATTTTGATTACCTACAATATTATTTTGATTACCTCCGTATTACGAGATTAAATTCAATAAAAAAATCTTAATTCAAAAAATATAATATTTTTAAATTTGACGCGATGTATTTGAAATACTTAACGTTTTTTTTTACAGATTTTATAAAGATTCAGTATGGGAAATTCGAAAAAATATTCCGGA
Source organism: Athripsodes cinereus (assembly GCA_947579605.1). Taxonomy (NCBI): domain Eukaryota; kingdom Metazoa; phylum Arthropoda; class Insecta; order Trichoptera; family Leptoceridae; genus Athripsodes; species Athripsodes cinereus. The sequence continues at coordinate 17,136,053 of OX388308.1, read as the reverse complement.
AGACGAAGTACTATAAGGAGAAATCAAGGGAAACATATGCAATATATGCATCTACAAAAAAATTGTAAGTAGTTACTTTTTTCAATTTTTACCAAGGGTCTATGATTTGTGCTTATGGCTTTACTAGCCTGATCTATCTGTAGATACTATCATTTTTTTTTCTCTGGTAACAGGTAGGTACATTCAGTCAATATATTTTTTATTCAAGAATGTTTTGGGATAGATATTATTTCCAACTGTGTGTAATTATAAACAAGCAGGTTATCCGCCTTTTGTTTTGTGAATATCTGCCTTTTACAAAACGATCAAAAACCTACATAAAATAGGTTTATAATAGGTTAATAGTGGGAGAACAATTTATTAAAAGTACTTCTATACCATCATTGCATATCCCATAATTGGGAAGCCATTGGAGTAAATGAAATGCAAAGCATTTCATCGCATGGACCGATGCAGTGTGGTTTAAAATTTATGAAAATAATATCCGAGAAGAATGCGGGATTGAGAACCACACTACGTTTACGTTGCGATGGCATATATGGCAGTCAAAAATAAGTATTGTACTATATGTTCCCAAGCGGAATATTAGTATTAGAAAATTAATATTAGAAAAGCTTAGTACCAACTGATCACACATGCTACAGAAATTATACAGGTATTGACTCATTCTATTCATACTATCTATATGATATTGATTTGATTTGATGTGTGTATTAATTGTAATTTTTTAATTATTAATAACTGTACGGTATTTGCCATTTGCAATACAAGTAAACAAAAATATTAAAAAATCTTTAAATACAAAATTACTCTTGTAATTTTTAAGGAATCATTTGAAGTGTGTTCTGAATAGTAGATATTTATATAGCACATAATTGTATTTTCAGGACCATCAACGGGGATGGAGTCTGCAATATTAGTGGAAGGATTTCAGAAAAGTATCGAAATGCACCAACTTATTTATGGGAAAATAATATCAGACGGAGATTCTAACACCTACGCAAAACTTTTGCAAATTAGACCATACAAGAACATGACTATCGAAAAAATTGAGTGTAGAAATCATTCTCCTATTTGTTTACTTATAATTTTTTTTCTGTAACGTACCTACTTATTGACATAGACAATAAAACTCACTGTATAAAAATGAAATATTATGTTTTCTTTGTATGCCCAATAACAGTCATTCACTGACATCCATAATATGCGCAATATTAGCATATACCTACCTGCTTTCATTGATTCATTCAATTTTATTTATTTACTATAATACATTTAGGTAACTCATTATTTTGTAAACTATTGTGTACAGGTTCTACTTAGTGTTTCATTTATACATTGATGCATTTATGTATCAATCTAGGTACAGTAATTTTATATAAATACTACTATGGATATAATACCTACTTGGAAATGTGGAACGAATGAATAAGGAAAGGATGAAAAAGAGGATATATTATGTACTTGTCTGTACATATATATGTAACACCCAGACCCAAAACACTTTGAAAAAGGTCATTCTTCATTCTGCTCTGGGCGGGAATTGAACCCGGTACCTCGTGACTCAAAGGCAAGAGTGTTACCTCCGCTTCACGCCGGCCGCTATTTTTTCTCAGCCTATCCCACATGGGACACGGCGTGAGGGTATAATATAGTATATTATTATCTACATAATTATTATGAATAGGTAATACACAAAAATAAAGAAGAGCTCTAATGGGTTATAAACAAATGCTCGACATAAAGACTGCAAAATAAAGATTGCCCTAAAAGCAGGTATAAAAAATCTTAACGTTTTCAAAATAAATATTGCTCTTCAAGTTATTACATACTGCCTGTATAAGGGTATACCCGGCTTACTACGGGAAATGAATACCAAATTGGCGAATAAACACTTAACGGTAGTTTTAATATTTTGTCTCTAAAACCAGCAACACTTTTATGGAAATATTATCATGATTACGTTTATAACAATGTTGTTTACCATTTATTATTACATAATATTCTAATAATATACCCTTATATATTGGTCCGTAAAAAAATATGTACCTATAACGTTTTTAGCCTAAAAAATACCCAGCAGATAAAACTAAACATTATTTTTCCTCAGTCTTATCATATTATTTTTTCTATTGAGGACATACAAACATACATCCATAATGACATAAACTAACAGACTAAAATATTTATTCAGTGAAATCGACGTGCGTGCATGAGAAATTGTATGAATGTAGAAGAAAGAAGTATATAAGGACAGATCTATATGGCGTTCCGTTCTCTCTGCCTACCCCGCTTGGGATGCGGCGTGAGAGAATAGATAGAAATTGTACCAACATGAAATTCTATTTTGGTTTTTTATTATCATTCATTATTGTTCGAAAAGTTTCCCAATCGAACAAATGAGTGATGAAAAGATGCTAAAAAAGGATATTCTGCTTACCCTACATGGGATGCGGCGTATAGTTTCTCCTATTTTTACTAAACCATCACAGTCTATCCCACAAGTGGGATAGTATAATGATATACATATTTATATAACCCGTGGAATCTCCGGTAGAGAATAAATCTGTCAATCTTCTATCCATTAATTATCAGGCTTGTTATGCGTCTTTCAGCTACTGAAATACGCATAACTTTCATGCAATGTTCATGAAAAAAAAAACATAATATAGATCGATTTTTTATCTAGACACCTACTTCTAGACATTTTTTAAAAATATTGCCAGTTTTTTAGAAAAAAAAAACAGAAAATAAGCTTAGTTATCACTTGTAACGATCAAATCTCAAGTTCTCTTTATCTATGTATTAGCTTAGTCGAGCGTTACATCCTTTCTGCACAGGACTTGAGGTGAGGGGTTAGACAGATATTTTATCTTATCTATCTATACCCTCACGCCGTGTCTCAGGAGGGGTAGGCAGAGAGAACGGAACGCCATATAGATCTATCCTTACAAACTTCTTTCGCTTCCTCCTCATTCTCATACATGTTCGCCGATTTCTCTTACTCAACACGCGGCCGTCCTTTAGGATTTGATCCACGTGGTTCTTGGCCGTCCGCGCCTCCTCACACCTCATCTTGGCATCTTGGTTCTCTGCCAAGATATTTTATACCCACTTTTTTCTGTAATTTTTTAGTCGAGCACGTTTTTATGTTTCTTTTTATGTACTCATTATTTTATAAAGTATTGTGTATAGGTACTTAGTGTTACATTTATGCATTTATGTATCAACCTAGGTACAATAAGTATACACAATAATATCAACTTGGACATGTGCAACGAATGATTTAGGAAATGATGACAAAGAGGATATACTTGTCTAACAGAAGGCATCCCGGGAGGTCTCGGGTTCGATTCCCGGCCAGGGCAAAATGAAGAATGATCTTTTTTCAAATTGTCCTGGGTCTGGGTGTTACATGTGTATGTGTTCAGTGCATTGTATATATGTGTATCGTCGTGTTAGTACCCAAAATACAAGATTCTTATCCTAGTTTGGGACTAGCTCGGTTTCTGTGAATTGTCTATACGAGTTGTGTTATAAAAAAAAATGCACTAAGCACATTGAGTTGTATAACTGATATTTTTATGATACTGTTTTATTCTGTAATATTGTAACCAAGTAATTTTTGTAATATTGAAGAATAAAAATAAGATTAATAAAAATGTAACACCCAGAACACTTTGAAAAAGGTAATTCTTCATTTTGCTCTGGCCGGGAATCGAACAAGGGACCTCGTGACTCAAAGGCAAGAGCATTATCTCCGTGCCACGCCAGCCGCCAGAGAGATTATAATGTTGGTGTCTTTATACAGTATTTTGAAGTACAGCCATTCGATAATAGCATTGTTGTATATATCTATTGTTATTACCTGCTGACTCGGTTGTAAATAGTGCGGTATGTGAAGAGTGTGGTATGGTGCAAGCGAGAAAGAAGCAAATGTATTCATAATAATCATAATATACGAACTACGTAGTATTCTTACTGAATTCTTATAAGAAATTAATTCGAAAGATTTTAATTCGTATCTAGGAAACAACAGCGGGGAAAGGGAAGATGCAGATCGCGCGGAGGGAGAAATCTACCGTAGAACGCATTTTCGAAATCTTACGGCGCTACACCCTACCCTTAATATTATTTGTATATTACATGAAACAATAACTCGTTTATTTTTTTTTAATTTTAATTCGTTATGGTTATTGATTCGTTTATTGTATAAGTAAGGAAACCTAGCTAGCTAATTACTATTTATTTAGTTTTTATGTGTTTATTGTACGTTGATTACAAACAATTTTACATGAATTAATTAATATTGAATACAATCAATATACAAATGGCGAGTTAATCGCAAAGCCACGATTTCTCCCAAATAAGCCGCTATTTGTGTTATTAGAAAATATGTTATTGCATATCATCAGGATTTATATACCTACCTACAGATACAATTTATGATTATAAATAAATTGTATCTGTAGGTATATATCTCTTTGATCCTTATCCGTAGGTTTGTATTGATTACCCGTGTAAATTTATATTTCTTCGAATGTATGTGAGCGCGTATTTTGTCGAATTTCACTTCATTTATTTTCTATACATTCCGTTACTTTTTGTGTATCCATATTTAATGCATTACAAACTTCAAACTTTTTAAATACACGCTTTTTATTTTATTCTCGTAGACAATATTGTTTCGTCTCTTAACGATACATTATCACTTCATTTATTTTATGAAATAAGTAAATGTATATTATGTAGTTTATTACTCAAGCAAAAATGAATCATTCTGAGTAGGTACCAATATCTCCCACAATTTAATGTAATATTTAAAGTTATTAAGCTCATCATTCCTTCTCTCCACGTGTCTATAAAAACCATCAGAAAATAATTTATAAATATGACAGGGCTGTGTGCACTTTATAACATACATTTCTTATACGATGGTAGCTGGATGCATTCAGGTAATTATGCAAAAAAATATTTTTAAATTAGTTGTATTTATAATTACATAGAACGATCTCTGTGTTGAATGTGCGCATGTAATATTGTTTATACGAGTCTATAATAATTTTGAGCTAAATAATTACACTTTGTTACGGAATTAAATTCATTGATACGTTTTTTTTTTTAATTATTGAAGTAATGTTTGTTAATCTCTACGTATATTGTAAAAGGCTTTGCCGTTTGTGCAATGAAATAAATGAATATATAAAAATTAATATGGTAGGTATATGTAAAGTATACACCACCTTTTGCGCGGTAATGTTTTATAATATTATTTTAAAGAATAATTCATTTCGTTACCTACCTCCACTTCTGTCTACTGCAAACGGTATTATTATATTGTAGGAGAAGCAAAAACATGCATGCGCTTTTGATAATACCTACTTGTTATGAGTATCATAAAGCCCTTTGTTGAATAGGTTTTTGGTATGACAACAGATTTATACCTGTGTAAGCACACCTGTAGTAGTAATAATACTAATGGCATGACTGTTATTATAGCGCTATTCGTGTCCTAGGTGCCAATACTTAAAAGTGTAAAATATATTTTATGGAGTCTGTCACGTTCGTGCAACACCTCAAACAAAACATTATTGTTCTTCTATTCCTTGTGCATGGAGCTTTCCGTACTTTTACAGGTAAATTCATTTGCTCAACACTATTCATATATGATCAGCGTTGTTGGTTAACACCCAAACCTTCGGTCACTATACATTATTTCATCTCTCAGCCTTTACAGTAGTTACACATCCTTCTGAATGATTCATTTCCTTGTGCCATCGCTCTATTTTGTAGCTTCGTCCATGTTTCCCCTGTATACATGTACGTCAACATTTTCATTAAACATGCTAGTAATTAATCAACTTGAATATAGGTATGTGTATTGTCACACACATTTTAGAATTTTTACCTATGGAATTAAACATAAGTATGTCACATATTTTTTTTCAAAATCAGTTTTGGTACTTATAATTTCGTATATATACCTATTTGTTTTTTTGCGATCTTGCTGATGTTTTTCTTATAACATACATAGTTGTATATGGAGAATATACACAGATCGAGTATGTCCCAAACTAAGATATATATATTGTATTATGGGTGCTAACACGACGATACACATATTATAAAATGCACCAAATACATGAAGATATCGCATTAATTTTTAAGGTCAATAAATATTCGTACATAAATGCATTTCGGGTTTATCGCCCACACATTATGTAGCCTGATATAATGTGTATTAATACAATTTTATACATATATTTATATTCTTTATATGCTTCAGGTAAAGATTTTTGGTTAGATGAACTCGTGAATTAGTGAGTCAGCTCACTGGAATCTCATTCACGTGTATCATTATTATTTATCCCCAGTATTGCAAGAAGAAAAAACTTATTATTATTATATATTGCAAATCCCAACGAGAATGTATCAACTATCGTAAAATTTAAACATAATGCTCTTTTGGAGAAACTTTGTAAAACACATAAATGTTTAAAATGATTTGTGATTATCTATCAAGATTTTGAATATAGTATTATTTAGTATGCTCGTGGCTTTTATGATTTACAAAGTTAAATACGAGTACTTTTTACTCATCTCTCTTCCCTGTGAAAGCTAAAAATAGGTCTTCCACTATTTTCTAAGTTTTGGGGTGTCCTGTAAGAGGCAGTTATTTGTAAAACATCAAGTTTACATCTTTAAATCAGTGATGCAGGAGGGTGAACTAATAATTGCTGTGAATAAACTGAAAAATAGGAAAGCGCCAGGAATAGATAGAGTACCTAACGAGATCTCAATAAGCAGGAATGCGATTTATACTTGATGTACCTACTTGAACTACAAAAACTTTCAACAAAGTTCTTAACAGATAACTGCACCTCGAGAATGACATAATCATAACAATAATAATGTTCAAGAAAGGTTCAAAAACCAATCCCCAAAAATTAGCTTCACACTTTTACCAGCATCCTTAAACACAAACTGAAAACACTTATTACCCACAGGGAAGAGCAACAAGACTTAAGTAGAAACAGATACACAATCGGTGCCATGTTCACCATCAGTCAAATAAAGATTAAAGCTATAGAATACAACAAGGCTGCTTTTGTCTGTTCTGTTGATCTAACAAATGCGTTTGACAGAGTGAAATTGAAAGATATCATAATAATGCTCATGGAAAGAGGAGCACCTACCCCAAAATCGATGCACTAAATGAAATAAATACAAAATAGTGATACCAATGTGAGAGTGGATGAAGAATTATCGAAAACGATGAAAAGCAGTCACGAATATTTCTCTTCATCTCACAATGAACAAGATCATTGAAGACGTGACATCGCTTCGAACAATATCATCTGCTATAATAAGGTTTCGGACTTTGTTGCTGAAACAGAAGATGAATTGAAAAGGGTGTTATTAATTTTTATATTATAACATCAGTGAGCAAAACTAAGAGCCATGGTTTTTCAAAATCACCTGTAAACTGTAGTTTGAGTACAAACAGTAATAGGATAGAACATATGACTCAATTCAAGTATCCGGGATTGAAACTTCTCAGTCACAGTGAGATAATGAGACCGAGAAACCTTGGTACTTTAATCGAATTTTAAATTAGCGATATATTATTTTAGGTGAGATGTTTTTGCAACTCATTATACATTTTCTTTGATGGTTTTCTTGTGTTCATTCAGGGCGAGAATAAAATAAATAATATCATTGCTTTCTTCTCAAACAGTAATAATAATTATTGTTATTCATGTTCTTGTAATTTCGTTTTGTTTTTCTTTTACCTATTCTCAATAATCTCTTAACAAAGTTATTCTTTCACTTGAAGAATTTCTCATTTTGAAATTTGTGTACCTCTATTACAACAGTAATACTGATTTATTGTTTCAAGTGCTTTTATTACACAAAGTAGAATCATTGAATTTTATATTATAGCACCCACACGTCGATATTATTATTTATTAATTTAAACCTCCTCATTTGTACGTTTTCTAGCTGGCAAACTTCCCTTTCACGATACGAGCTTTTAGCTTACTGTGAAATTTTGGGTTTATAACAAATAACTTTAAAAGATATGTTAACCATTGTAAGAAAACATATTACCAAAGTCAAAACATTAAAACAGTATTATTCTAACGGTGCACCTACCTACCTAGACAGTATTATGCAAAGAAAAAAAATTATAATTTAAATTCTGTTCCATTTTCAAAAATTTTATATGACAGATGTTGTTTTGTATCAATGACATTATAATATATAACGTTATCTTTGTTCTGCGGTCAGAATGGTTTAAAAACAATTGACAGCCAGTAATAATTTTAGCCGGACAACAAGGCGGCGCAACACTAATTTCTACATTTATTCCATCATGGCATATTCTACATTTTTTATGGAACCGGTGTTATTCCCATAGAATAATAAATATACTTAAATAGTTATTCTGTGATTTTGAGTACGGGTGCGGTTGCATATCGTTACTGTAATCCAAATCAGTTTATGTACATATGACAGATGAGATATTGTCTGCACGGAATATAATAATTGGTATGTATGTCTTTTAATAATATTTTAATATGTTACGTTATCCTATGTGGCACATATAATCACACTTTTTATAAGGGTTATTCCGTGTCAAATCATCACACTGATTCAGACTTGATGTCTCAGATTTTCATGAAAGGTCTCGTTTTAAAGCTGTTGAATGGGGCTTTAATCTGGTGTGTACCAGGATAGGGGTCACGGTTTAAAAAAAAAAAAAATTTAAAATTAAATTTTTCAAAAAGTGACAATTTTAAAAATTCCAAAAAATTGTCAAAAATAGTTTGTAATGCATTTATACATATACCAAAATTCTATTATGGGATCTCAATGGGATCAGGAGATACAGGGCTTCAGAAATACACGCATCGTAAAATACACGCAATTTCACGATGCATGCATTTCTGAAGCCCTGTATCTCCTGATCCCATTGAGATCCCATGATAAAATTTTACTATATGTATTAAGACATTACAAACTATTTTTGAGATTTTTTTGAAATTTTAATATTGCCATTTTTTGAAAAATTTAAATAAATTTTTTTTTTTTTAATTTTAACCCCCATCTTGTGGCATATCATAGTAAAGCCCTATGCAACCGCTTTAATATAAGACCACTCCCAGGTTTATATCGTCATTAGTTGCCAGTCTATAGGCATCCAAAGGTGTCAAAACACGCAATATCACGATGCATGCATTTCTGAAGCCCTGTATCTCCTGATCCCATTGAGATCCCATAATAGAATTTTGGTATATGTATAAATAGATTACAAACTATTTTTGACAATTTTTTGGAATTTTTAAAATTGTCACTTTTTAAAAATTTAATTTTTAAAATTTAATTTTTTTTCCAAACCGTGACCCCTATCCTGTGGCACATCAGATTAAAGCCCCATACAACAGCTTTCAAACGAGACCTCGCCCAGGTTTATATCATCACTGGTTGCCAGTCTATAGGCTTCCAAAGGTGCCAAGACATGAGATTTTTTGATAAAAATTGTGATTTTCAAAAATAATTGTGCTACATAGCTGAAATTTGGTATTTTTTCATAAGTCTATGATATATTGCTGTATAAAAAAAATCATGAAAATCTGAGACATCAAGTCTGAAAATCTCCCAAAATTGTGTTGAATTGACACGGAATGACCCATAATTATTGTTATGAGACATCAGATATCTTCATATCTCTGAAATATGAGTTGGTTAATATATGTACGAGTAGGTATGCTAATATTATGTTCCATAAATTTATTGGCGTGGGAAGGTTCTTGTTAATTTGTTAATTCTTTACTTTGATTACAAACAATTTTACAAAGAAATACATCCATATTAAGTAAATCAATATACAGAGGGCGAGTTTATCGTAAAAACGCGATCTCTTCCAACTAACCTAAAGGAACAAATTTGAAAAACAATATATTAGTCTGAAGGAACAAAAAAACTTATAAGTACAGAAAGTAAAATTTTAATATTTTCTATGGTTCCTCGATTTATACTTTTGATATTTTTAGGAAATGATATTATTATTTTATCAATTTTAATCAGTTTCACAGCCTGTATATGTGACTCTTCTTGACAGCTGATCTGTAAGATCTCTGTTTTTCCTTTTTCAAGATCGATTTCATGAATGTTTTATTGTAATACATAATTTCTTTGACAACGTTGAGAACGTTGGGAATGTATTAATAAAACTTTATTGGTATCAATAAAGTAAACAGGCATATGTTTACAAGAAATACCAAAAGGCAGGCTTATGGGATACGCGGTTTCCTTCAACCAACCCAACCAAAAATGTCTATCGTGGGTAGGAGGAAGTGACTCAGACTATAAAATTCCTCTAAATACAGCCTTGTTTTGATTTTTGTATTCCTCAGAGGAACGTTGAAAGGAAAGTGAATGAACAATAATGATTGATTTTTGAAGTATAACTTTTTAAGAAATAATTTTGCGCGTAATACCGTAACACAACTAATGGAACTTGTGCAACATGTAATTATATTTTGCTTTGTTACATGCGAAGACTAAGATTTAATTTACTGACTTTTGTATTGAAAACGGAAGAGATACTAATGATAGCTTACTGTACGAGTATCTCTAACTGCTGGTTTCATAAAAAATAAAAGTCTATAGAAATTTTCGCGGAAAAAACTTCCAATAGTAATCATAGTAACTCGTGGTGACTAATATAATTTTGTCAAAATTAATACGAATATCTTAATATAATATCGTATAATAACGTAATAACTGTTCTAGATCTCGTTTATCTTATGAAATTTGAGAATATAATAATAGTCTCAGATATAATAATTGTTATGTCTTGTCTTCTATTCCTTCTCCGATGATTCTTCTTATTTCTAGGTAGATTCGTTGTGTATTAATACGAACATAATATATGTAACATGTTTGATTCAGATAAGTTTTATTAATATTGTCAAGTATATTGTCAATATTTACATTGGACAGTTTCTAATAACAAACAATAATTTACTTAGTACTTAATGTTTGTACGTTATCATCTCGTCTTGGCGTTTATCACATAATAACATACATACAAACCTACTTCTCTATAAAGTAGGTGTTATACCTATGTATATGAACACTATTTCCGACTAAGCATTATTATCTTATGTTGAAGTAAAATACGTTTGACTTATCTCTTGTATAGGTGAATGACTCATTCAACGTATATGCAATCATATCAGACAAAGTATTATTATTAATGTTGTTCCTTAGGTTATGGTTCATATACCTACCTATATGTGCTGTAGGAATATGTTTTATATTAGAGCTGATATCATAATGTTCAACTTGAACGAGGCGCTAGCGGACAAAGTGACTTACCGTCAATTTATGAATCTTCTTTGTGTGAGTGTTTGAATTCAACCTTTCTACGTTAACAATAATTTCAAGTCATTGTAATTTTTGATACTTGTAGCCGGTAATGAAAACATTCTTGCCTGTATTTATAAGAGTAAGATTTTAGTATCTAAAATCCGCATTGCAAAATATAATTTTATACCGTATGCTAAATCTAAAAACTGCGTTATTTTTTCCTTATAGGTATAACAATGTAAGCCTTGACGCATTATGTAAGTCGTACGCATATGCTCCTCGAAGAAAAGTTTTATTACCAGGCTAGTTGGAAGACATCGCATTCAGCGATAAACTCGCTCTCTGTACATTGAATAACTGATATTTTAATGATACTTTGTATTGATTTGAAATAATGTAACCAATGTACATTGAATAATAAAGTAAATAAATAAAAGTCTGTCAGCTAACATCCTAGAAGAGAGAAAGAGAAAGAAAGCTTTAATGGATAAATATTTTTGAGTTAGTAATGAAGTTTTAATATAATTTTCTCCTTTTCCCTTTAAAGACACGCATGTAATTAAAGTATTGGTCACACGTGACTACCGTACTGTTCCTACTTATAGCTACTTCCAAATAGCATACAAGCGTTTCAGTTATTATTATGATCAAACGTTATTTCGGTGCTTTTTACACCGGATCCGTTACGGGGAAGACAGAGCGAATTAAGCATCCTTTCACCGATTCTATGTGTTATATTCTGAATGTCTTACTTTTAATCGCCACGGAGAGGACAATCTGCATGTTTATTACATGAAAATTATTATACGTTGAGTACGGCCCGTTTCGTTATCATTTAATACTGTACTCGTGCGTGATTACATGATTTAGTATGTAAATAAATAGACATGTCTACTTATGTTTATATTTTCACAAAACAGGAAAGGTTTTACATACCTTTTTCCTTACAATTCTCACGTGCGTTGTACTGTGTATATTGTAAGTAAAATACATACATAAAATATTATATCTGCGGTTAATATAAGTAAGGTAATGCAATAGCAATCTACATAGTACCTAGGCATATATATGTAAGTGGTTTGTCTTGATCGCAAGTAGTTACTTACGGCGGTGATAGTATAGTATTGTATTCGTACTGTAGTAAGTCTATGTTCGTACTAGAAGTTAGTATGGTTGGGTCTGTTATACTGAGACTAAGGTCCCATTGTTATTGTTACTGTATCGTATCTGTATTGCTTGCTTGCTCGCTTATTATTTAACGTTGTTGGTAGATACGGTTGCTATAATATTGTATCTGCCTCTACCGGCTCCTCAGTTTATGATATGACGTCACGACGAGTACTGTTCTATACGAAGGTTCATGATAATATTGTGTTTAATGCGCTCATCGATGATATATTTGAGTGACTTCATTCGATGAAATTCTGTCACTGATATTGCCTGTTTGAAAGTAAATCTCAATTCACGCACATAACATGATTCCCATCAATTCTGACTGTCTTAGTTTTGTGACAGAGAGAGGACAACCTATTGGTTTATTATTAGACATTCTATGTGTCACAGTGATACACTTTTTAGCATCACCATCTCAGATTTTGATGAAATTTGGTAGATAGGTTGAATTTTTGATTATTTTAAAATGCGCCCCTTTGATGATTTTCTAATATATATATATATTGACCTTTAATAATTGATTTTGAATGTTTGATGATAGCAATTCAATAGCTTCACATGTTTAAAAATTATTTTCTAATGATTGTTCCTGAAAAATGTACTAACTATATTGCTCGTCCCAAAATATTTACTATTAAGTAATAATGTATCAATGACATTACATATATGAGTACGTTTTCAGTATACATAAATAATATTAATATACCTACTTGATATAAAAAAAAATATTTATATACTTATACTTTGGACAATTATTTTATCTTAAATAATAATTGATAAAAGGGAATTTGCACATTTTGTTGGTTTTGTGAATAAACAGTCTGTTGAGAAATATTCTAAAGATAGAAAAATGTATGGGACAATGATTTTTGATAAAAAAAGCAAAGTTTCTTCAATACGCGGTGTTATTATAAGTATGTCAGAGCTTTTGGCTAAAAGTCTCAATCATTCTAGAGATTAGCTATGTTCTTATACTACCTGTAAATATAGGTATTCCGTATTACTAAACCACACGACCGACGCCAAGGTCCGTGATACTGACTACGTACTCCCAAGTGACTTCATCATTGGCGACTGACTGCTTGACTCACTTCGTTGTTATTTACTATATATGCTTAGAGTATTATAATATCACAGTCTGCTACTATAATATAGGCGTTGTTTCATTTTATTTATTTAAAGTAAGTAAACTTATTATTATTATTAATTATTATAGTTTAAATTTTTCATTTTTCACACAATTTTATTTAAATCACTGCCACCGCATTGTTTATCGTTTATATTCTTATTAAATAGTTTTATAATAATTAAATATAAATTGTGTCATTACAAATATGACACAATATGTCTCAGTCACGACTGTGATTGAGAAAAGTCTCGCTCTTACATTTACTACTTGAATTCAAATCTCATTACCGGATGTAGGTCTTTTCGAAACTCTTCTGTCTTTCGATATCTAGTAACAAGATTTTTAAATACATGCATTAATGTTTTGAGAACGTGAAATAACAGATTGTCAAGAAATTTTTCTTTGAATGATGAGAATGAAGTCTTTTTTCTCTACCATAACTTTGTAAGTTGATTTCCTCTCCATGTTCTCAATGGAATTTTTAATTTTGCTCTGTGTAGATTCATTCAGATAAACGAAATTCACAGATAAGTTTTGCCAATATTTTTCATTTCAATTGGGCGCTTGGATTGTTCGGAAATTCGGTCATGAAATGTTTCCAAATTTGTGAAAAGATTTATAATTTATATTATTATAGTGTAATATGATTCGGATTTATTGGTATCAATTCGTTTATAGCAGACGCGGATTAATAAATCAGTGATTTATAGATATGGGTTTGAGTATAGAAAAAGAAGAAATGTATTTTCTATTGTTCCAGAGTTTGATTGAGCAATGTCGGTCGTGTAGAAATGAGTTATCGACCAATTAATAAGAGTTATTGCTGAATTTCGTACCACGTTCACGTTCGTCTGATAACGTATACGTAGGTAATTATTATTGTATCCCTGTATCGTCTAATTGAACAATACAAAAAATAGTGTAGGACGTCCAGGTAAACTTACGTATTTTTAAAGAATTATTAATTCATTGACAGGGTTCTGTACCTTTATTTCTAATATCTTTAAGATGTTTTTTCGCTCTATTCCGTTCACATGAGTCGTTCGACGAAATGTGCTACCGATTTAAACAATTTATTACAGATTAGGTATGTTGTTTTTTTATAATGTATTTTAAAAATAACTTAAGAATATTTAAATTATTATTTTTTGTATTAGTTATCACTGTGCCTTATAACACGCTTAAAAGATCTTCGGCGACGTTAGTGGCACAATATGTAATTACGTATAATGTAATGGTGTTTACAAAAACTCCATTGTACAATTTTTAAAAGCTTTTTATCAACAGACGGAGTCACAATAAATATGATAATAAAACACATTAAGAGTTCAATACTTGGATATTTAATATTATACATTTTATGTTCATTATTATCCTGAAGCAATATAAATCACCGACTTAATGCTATAGCTTTCAACAAGGTGTGAAAAGCTGAGCGTAATTCTTGCAAGTAAACTAAAGAAAATTTTGTGTTACGTACAATAAATACCTTAGAATGTATTGCGTTCTTTATTTTTTTTTTGAAAAATAGAATAATATTTTTTTATATATTAAAGCTTTTTACTTTTTGAAACGAATGTATAATATTCAGGGTTGATGTGGTGACCCATCACTAAATTTAAGACGATTAAAGTTTGGGAGTGAACTTTTGAAGATTTGCCTATTATAATTCTATAAAATATAATATGTAAAAATGTTTGAAAGTCTGTCTTATTATTCTATTCACTATTTCATGGACACGTGATGTGATATTTAGTTGTGTTAACTAGAAAATATTAACAATTTTGAAGACGGGTTTTTAAGTTTCATTAAATTAATTGGTTTCGTTTGTCATTTCGTGCAAGAAGCTTCTGTTTTATCAATCAAAAGTGGAGATTTTACAATATTCTGATATAATCTGCGAATATTTATCGCGTGCTGAAACAGTCATTTAGATAATATAATAATATAACGAGAAGGTAATTTCAGCTTGTGCTCACTTATCTGTTTGCATAGTCTGGCTCTAGCACATCTGCGTGCAAAGTGCGCCTTGTACAAATTAACTAGTTATCGACCTCGGATGGTCTCTTGACGTCAGTTGACACCTTTTGTATGTAGGTATTGAAATCAAATGGTAGCTTTTAAGCTAAGTGTTCACGTGTATAGATAGATAGCAGTGTAGCGTGGTGTAAAGAAGTTTGTACCCGTAACTTATTGTAATAGTCTAAAGTCGACAAGTCACGATTTCTTGACACGACATTGTGCGCGACTCGGCTTTATGCTGGTTTAGGCTTTACCATTGTTTGTACAACACTAAGTACCCAATCACCACATAAATATTTTAGTCCATTCCTATTTATAAATGTTTGGTTGTGTATTCCCTCCATGGGTCACATTCATCAGACATGTGAAACAAATGCCCTCTATACGAATTAATATCTCTTAATTGTATTTATAGATAATAGGATGTTATGTATTTATTTATTTACATGGATATTTCAGTAATGGAAAATCGACATCATTATATGTTTTTGTGGGATTTCTGCCATTTTCATTGTAATGTTTCGAAGTGATGCTCGTTAATATTTTTAAAAACGTTAGTTTATATTTGAATTATATTTGAATAAAAAAAGTAGATTTCTTATTAGTATAAATCACAAATATTACTTCAAATCACGCCAGTTGTCTAAAAAATGCTTACGTTTTAGTGTCGCTATTTATTGTAAACATATTTTATATTTATCTGGTTATTTTCGATGTCAATTTGATGATTATTTTCTCAGGGGAGTCAGGTTTTAAGCTAGTTCATAATGTGTGTCTACCACAGTACAGCTTTATATGGAAATAAATAATTGTTTATTTATGTTTTATTTGAAAACTAGTTTCTTAGTTAATACAAATAGATTGTATTTAAACTACTATTTGTACTTCATTTGACAATCGGACTCATTTTGTGGAAGAGTTTGTAAATGAAAAATGTTTCATCGAATATTCAAGTTGTTAATATAATTTTATTGATTACTTTTTAAAAAGAAATATGAAATTATTTAAATTATACCTACACATTGAACATATTCACTCTGAGTTATTGGCTTATGTAGTGAAGGCAGAGTAGGTTGACAGCGGGAAGATAAAACAAGGATCTCGACCTGCTACCTTGTTTATTGATATTTCAAAAATTATGTCCATTTTGTTTCGTTGGAATGAAATTTTAAATATAGACAGCAATTTGAAAGCCGTCTTTCAAAAGAAACTTCCTACAATAAAACGATTACTATTGTTCTTTTCGCTGCACAATAATGGATGAGTATAGCAGACTGATGACTTCTTTTTATAAGTAAAATGTTAACTTTTAAATTACAATTTGTATATGAAACTCAAAAACTTTTAATTGCGAACGTACAAATAAACTTACAGGGTGGTGGATTTTTCGTATTCCTTGGCGGTGGGGGGTAAAATGTAAGATTAATGTAAGACAATAGGTAGTACGCTTTGACGCATATGGCAGCGATGAGGCTTGCCACCCATCATGCCGCGTCAAAGTGGGTGAAGGGCACAAAGAGGAGAGCGGAATGCAGGGTGGGAGTTTTGAATGTGAGAGGAGGGATGGTGAGAAAGACGGACGAAATTTTAGAGATGATGAATGATAAGTATTTGGATGTTTTGTGTGTCTGCGAAACGAAGAGGAAAGGGTGTGGTATTATAGAAAGTGATGGAAGGATCGAGTTGTGGTCTGGTGTTCCAGACACACAACACGCATGTCAAGGTGTGGGTGCTTTTTTATCGGAAAGAATGAGCGAATGTATGAAAGGGTATGAATGTGTAAGCTCCAGGCTAATCTGGATCCGTTTCAAAGTGGGGATGACTAGGATCTTACTCATAGTTGGGTATGGTCCTGGGAACGATGCCATAGAGACGGAAAAGGAAGAGTTCTGGAATGGCGTGAGAAAGATTGCAGAAGATAAAAATGAAAATGAAAGATTGATTTTGGCAGGTGATTTGAATGGATGGGTGGGTGTTAGGAGGAATGAACTTGAAAGTGTTTTGGGAATGAATGGAGACAGTAGAGTGAACGATAATGGCAAAAGAATAATTGATGTGTGCTTGGAGATGGATCTCTTTGTGGCGAATACCTTTTTCGCCCACAAGGAGATCCACATGTATACCTGGGAGAGAGGGAATGAAAGATCGATGATTGACCTCGTGTGTGTGGACTCTCGTCTCAGGAAGGCGACCACGGATACTAGAGTGTATCGAGGCGCTGAGCTGGAGACGGATCATTTTCTTGTCGTCTCAAGAATAAATCTATTCTCCGGTTGGCGTTCGAGAACACAAAAGTCCACGCCAGCTATGAGATTGAGAGTCGAAAAACTGAAAGATGAGAGTGTAAAGAATGAATATGTAAAAACTGTGAATGAGAAGCTGAGTGCGAACGAAAAGAATGATCTAACGATGAATGAAAGGTGGGATGTCTTAAAAAGTGTGCTTGTAGGAAGTGCAAAAGAAACATGTGGTGAAGCTAAAGTTGGACGTAAGAAAGGCGATGCATGGTGGGATAATGATGTGAAAGAAGCTGTAGATAAGAAGAAGAATGCTTGGAAAGACTTGCTGAGTGTGAAACAGTGTGACACATGTGAAAAAGAGCGAAAGAAAGAAGTTTACAAGACTTGCAAGAAGGAAGTGCGTGAAGTTGTGAAAAGGAAGAAAAAAATGCTTGAAGATGAAGAATGTAAGAAATTGTCTACGTATGCGAGTGAAAATATGAAGATTTTTTGGAAGGAAGTGAAACGAAAGAGGACGGGTTCAAGTGTGAACAGTATGAAAGGGATAAAAGACAAGGATGGATGTGTGTTAGTGAATGATGAATGTGTGCTACAGAGATGGAAGGAATATTTCGAAGATCTGTTTGAATGTGATGGTACAAATGCAAATGAGTATGACGACAGTGAAAGCAGTGTGAATGAAAACGATATGATAGACATGAATGAGATTTTGAATGCATTAAAAAAAGCGAAGTGCGGTAAAGCTGTAGGGTATGATTGTGTTGCCGTTGAGCTCATCAAGTCTGGTGGACCGGGGGCTCTCGCGTGGTGTTTGGAGCTTTTCAACGATTGTTGGAGAGAAGGTGTTACACCAGAGGATTGGAAGAGGGCTATCATCTGCCCCTTGTACAAAGGGAAAGGCTCTAGGCTTGAATGCGGGAGTTATCGGGCTATTAGCTTGCTGAGCTCAATAGGGAAACTGTATGGTAGAATTTTGATTGAGAGAGTACGAAAGATAACTGAGTGTAAGATATGGGATGCGCAAGGAGCTTTTTTGAATGGCAGAGGGTGCACCGATCAGATCTTCTCCCTGCGAATGGTTATAGAGAAGTTTCTGGGTAAACACCAGAGGCTTTTTTGTGCGTTCGTGGATCTGGAGAAAGCATATGATCGAGTGGACCGGGAAAGGTTGTGGCGCGTGTTGTCGGAGTATGGGGTGAGCAGCCGGTTGATCCGCGCAATATCTTCACTTTACGTGGGAAGCTCCGCTTGCGTGAGGGTAAATAACACTCTCTCGGAGTGGTTTGTCCTCACCAAAGGAGTGAAGCAAGGTTGTGTCATGTCTCCGTGGCTGTTCAACCTATTCTTCGACTACTGTATGCGACCTGTGAAAGAGATGGATGTTGGTGTCGAGCTGAATGGGTTCCGGGTGAATGCATTGATGTACGCAGATGATTTGGTGTTAATGGCTGAGAGTGAAAGGGACTTACAAGAGATTGTTACGTGTGTGTATGATAGTTGCAATTTGAATGGTTTGAAAATGAACGTTATGAAGACGAAAGTTCTTGTTTTTGAAAGAGAGAATGAAAAAACGATTTGCGAGATTAAAGTTGGTGACGAATGTTTGGAGCAAGTAAGTGAGTATGTATATTTGGGAAGTATGTTTACGAGGGATGGAAGATGCGATAGGGACATTGAAAGAAGGAAAGTGGCCGGTGCTAGAGTAAACGGTGCACTTCGACCCATTGTCAGCAATGACAATGTGTCGAACATGGCTAAAATGCTGGTGCACAATACCATTCTGGTACCGTCACTTACGTATGCAAGCGAGACATGGACGTGGTTGAAGAAGGACGAAAGTGGAATAAATGCAGTAGAGATGCGATCGTTGAGAAGAATGGTTGGTAAAACGCTGCGTGATAGAGTGAAGAATGAGGATATTAGAAGAATGAGCGGATGCAAGAAGACTGTTGTGGACAGAATGCGTGTAAATAAATTGAGATGGTTTGGTCATGTGGAACGAATGAAAGAGGAAAGAATGACAAAGAGGATATACTTATCTGAAAGAAAGGGTGTGAGGAAACGCGGGCGTCCGAGAACCACGTGGCTTGATCACGTGGATCAAATTCTCAAGGACGGCCGCGTGTTGAGTAAGAGGAACCGACGTGCGTGTATGAGGAACTGTATGAATGTGGAGGAAGCGAAGGAAGTGTGTAAAGATAGATCTGTTTGGCGTTCCGTTCTCTCTGCCTACCCCACTTGGGACACGGCGTGAGGGTATAGTATAGTAGTATAGTATAGTATAGTATAGTACAAATAAACTTGCTTTTGAAATGTTTGTTTAAAAATTGATATCGTTATTACGATTCGTCCCCACACTATTAAAAAAACGCAACGAAACAAAACCAAACTTCAACCGATTCATTTCGTGGTTTGTTACAGCCTGTAGTAATATTGTCACAATCAATACCCATGTAGGTACATAGTGATAATTGTATACTAGTATTACTTAATGAAAACATTTTGTTATTTCTGTATCGAAAAAAATATTATTATCGTGTTGGCTTAATTGGAAATGATCAATTTTAATATGAATTTATAATCGTTCCATATACCGAGATATAGAATATTGACTAAAGTAAAAACTAAATGTGTTTAAATATTACTCCTCTCTCCTGAACATGGAGTATGATAAACATAATATTGAATTGTTCCACGAATTTTGATCAGAGCATAATTGAAAATATTAATATATTGAAAATATTATTGAAATGTTGAAAATATTAAAAAATTAATATGACATAAGTTTTAGTGTGTAAGTGTAATTTGATGTGAAAACTAGAATGTAAATTATGAACATGGTACATTTACTAATTATTATTTGTTTATTTTCCAGAAATTTAAAGCTTACCTATGTACTACGAATATCTTTTAACCAAACATCACTTTATCTTAAATCTAAATAAATTTATTCATAAAATAATTATATCAAATGGAATTAACTGCCTCGCTAGACTCATGTCTGTTCTGAGGCAGTATCAAATAATATCTAAATATAGATTTGAATTAATAAGAATAAAAATATCCTAGTAATGAAAGCTCAAGTTCCTAATAAACCGCGTAGAATTGAAAGTGTAATAATTGAATTGCACTATTGAATGTTTATGTTTAATTTAAGTTACCTATTTGAATAATATTTAAAAAAAAAAAACTTCACGAGAAGAAATTATAGCAAGTAGATATATTATAATTACGTCTAACACTGTGGAATTCCATATTTATTATTGATTTAAAAATAAAAGAATCTTTATATTTTCCGCTAAAATAACTTAATTTAGTTATAACGATTTCGGAACATACAATACATCAGGATTGTTACTGATGATGGAACAAGTAGTTCCGAAAACGTTATAACTAAATAAAGTTATTTTAGCGGAAAATACAAAGTTTCTTTTATTTTTAAATTAAGTAATAATCTAATAGTATGTATTTTATCATAACGTGACTTATAACTTTAACAATTTTTGTTTTATACGGCACCGTAACTATGGACAAAAATAAAATGTTTATGTTAGAATCGGAAACTTTCATTTATACATTTGTATCAGAAAATGTGTTACCGAGTATATTTTTTCAACATCTAGTTAAACACACACGGAGGAATTTTGCTGTGTGTTAATAAATTACCGAAAAATTGGATCGTTTTTATGTTCGCTTCATATTTTCTTCTCGTGTTTTGTTGAGATACTATAACTACATTTATTCTTATGTTTATAAAATGTATGCAGGTATGTATATAACTATAATAGTCAGGTATCTACGCAAACATAATATAATATTATTATTGTGATTAAGTAGGTAGGTACCTACTTAGGTAGTCACGTAATGAAAGTCATGTCTCATGACTGCCTCTCTCTCTCTCTCTCTGTCTGTTTCCTGTGAATAGAGAACAGTTTACAATTCTATGTTGTCCATGATAATATGATGTTCTTTATTATTAATTTCTAAATAGTAGAATTTGTTTTTGTAACCGAACGATACGTTTTCTATTTACAATAAATTTTAAACTGCACAATGCATAATAACTTCTGCTCTGATTTTATTGTACTAATTTCATTTGGACCATAAAGTCTTCGGGAAGCAATAAGTCTACCATTCTTCCTTGTTACTTTTTGAGCTACTACTACTACTACTATACCATCACGGCATATCCCACAAGTGGGGTAGCCAGCAGATCAGCTACATATAATAAACATGCAAGCTGTACTTTTTGAGTATTCTGTAAAAAGCAGGTGTTCATAAAATATCTTATAAAGGGCATTTAAAATTTGAACGCAGTCATACACAGTCACAATGTTGTTAGTTGACGTATGTACGAGTATGTATATGTTCAACAGATTTCGAACATATTGGTGTGAGACGGGACTTGGACGTACCGTAGGTACAGTGCACTTTAATCGGCCGTTGCCGATTTGACACCTTTCTTATTTCTTCATATCTAAATCGATTTTGTTTATTGATTTTCCACACACGGGGGTATTCTGCTAAGTGGGTTCATAATATTGTTATCGTAACTACAACAATTTTGTTTTTCAATTTTTTTGAAGGGTTCGTTAATATCCTACTATTTTATTATCCAGTAAAAAACGTTTTTAATCACGATTTCGAGTTTTGGATGTATAATATGGAAACGGCTTTGACATTTTGCTGGTGATTAAGTCCAACATTGGCAAAATATTGTATCATGTGCAGTATGTGTCTATATCGTTAGTTCCCAACCAGTGTTCCGCGAAAGAATTTTTTAAATAATCGGTCATTTTATTTATTTAAATTATAATATTTCAAATTCCCAACTAAAAAGCGTTGGGAGCATAATAGGCCCCAGACTTTGAAAAGTCTAGTATTTTGTCAATTTCCTATCAACTAAAACCAATTTTACTTACTTCTTTCGGGAGCACATGGCAGATGTCATCTATTTAAAGCATCTTTGCACCAGTTGTGTTTCCTCCTCCCACGACATTTGTGGCGCTTTAATGTCGTATTCCTAGGAATCGTACGCTTTAATGTCGTTTTCCTGGGACTGGTGCTTTCAAAAAAGTTTCCGCTAACATCTAAAAATTAAAGTGATTCGTGATGTTTAGACATGATGGATTGCACCCGCCTTCATCCATGGATGGTCCGTAATCCAAAAAGTTGGGAACCATTGATCTACATTGACCAAATATTGTACCTACTAATAATTGTATCATAATATTCGCATTGTCCGTATATTACACAAGAATTGGAAATATTGCAAGCGAGAAATTTTCAATTCAGATAATTAAATCAACAATATTATTTGGAATATTTTGTCGTTTGATGAATTTTTAAAAAACAGTATGATTCTAAATTCCTTACGTCATATCTTCTTACAGCGAATAAATTTCATATTGAAAAAAAAATACTGAAAACATACCTTATTTACACTGCCAGCGGACTACGTTATCGCCCTTTAGGAGGAATTAGGAGTTTTATCAGGCTCAAGTAAAGTGACTTTCGTTTCATAACTTTTATTTAACCTGACGATGAAAGCGGAAACTCTTGAAAATCGGCTCACGATCAATAGTCATTGTGGAAGTACTAAGTATAAGTGTTTTATTGTAGTAATGTATCGAATTTAATTTATTTAGATTGGTAGGAGGATATAGGTACTTACGTAGGAAAATATTCAGTAGGTATATGGGTATCATAATATGATGTATTTATAATTTTATATGATAAAGTAGCTGTAGTAACAAGTAGGTGAAACATAATTACATCTGATATTATTACCTTCAACTTTGAATGATTTTTCCCTTGTGGTTCATGCTCTCCAGATCCCTAACTAGATTGTGTTGTCTAATATGAAATGTACTGAAATGAATGTATTTAGTACAATAATAATAATAATATTATGTATAAAGTAAGATGACAATTTGTTCGTGACATTTTAGAAGGTGGGAATTAGACTAGGTAAATAGTTTTAATCTCCCTGTAAACTTATTTTATTTCACTGTTTAAGGGTTTATGCATTTGCATAATGAAAAATATGTTCACGAAATTTCTTATTTCATACAGATATAAAAATTTCCTTTATTTTCGTCGGCAAACGTCGATCGCGCAATGTTGTAAAAGTAGGGTGTAAAATCAAATGCCCATTACTCAGACACTAGACACTACAGACGCTAACAGGAGTTTTACTTGGTAAAAAGTTTGTGTGCAAAGTTTCAACTCTTTATTATTTATTTTATACATCGTTATAATTTATAAATGATTTTAAACCTGCTACTTGTGTCAACAAAACATTCTCGTGTCTTTTTCTTTCCAAATATCTTAACTTTTAATTTCAGGATTCTACACATTATTTCCTTGCATACCTTTACACTTACCTTCTTTACATTATTCTATTTGGAATGGGCTATGGTCTCATTGCATTGAAATGACTCCTCCAAACACTTGTTTATCGCTGTCTCACTTCAAGCAAAATCCTACAATTGAATTATAATATATTTTGATTTACTTACTAAGACACTTGTTTTTGCGGGTTGTCTTGGAGCCGTCCACCATTTTTTTTGCCTTTCTCTATAGTTTCCAAAATATTAATTGTAGTCTATTTGTTTGGTATGACGCGTTTGGTATGTCAGGCATTGCAGTTTTGAACTTGATGAATTCAGAGGGATACACTTTTCAAATTCGTATATTTGCGGTTTTTTAGATGGACATTTCCAACTGTATAAATATTTAATAACGTGTTCCTATATTAGGTTTGTTGCCAACTGAATAATTTCTTGGAAGAGTTTATCCCAAGTCCGTAAAATAATAATTATTGTATTCGTAGGTAGGCACCTACATTATGTATTTCTTTTAGAACTTTCCTATGGGAAATAGTAATTTGAGGGCGAATATAGGCTGAAAGAAATATCATATCATAATATTTTGTATTACATTTAGATTGTTAGTATTATAAGGTAAGGACAGTATTATTATTATCTTTTCATATAAATTACCATGAAATAGGCTAGTTCATACATACACGAAGGCGTGGAACTAATAATTATTATATTAGACAAAAGTTTGCTGTGGAGAATACACCTACTATGTACCAATCTATAATACCATGAAAGGAAATAAAAGGTAGCGAATATATTAGGTATATATTAATATTTTCTTTAATTTTTCGTCCCATAAAGTATAACTTATGTATATTTTCTGTGTATAAAAATAATTGTGTTGTCAAAGAAAATATGTAATAATAATAATAATTAATAAGAGATCCACCTAGAGGGCGCATAGGATGTTTTAAAGTATTCTCTATAGCGTTGCAAAATATTAACAGTGACCTTACATTTATGTATTCAGTTTAATCCACATGATTTCTTAAAAAGATGCGTTTTCAAATGGGTCTTAAACTGGGTCAACGTCTGTGCTTCCCTGATGTTTGTGGGAAGCCTATTCCAGGCACAAGGACCCGCAGATATGAAGGCGCGATCCAAGTACGCTGGCGCTGGACTCGTTTTGACTACTTCTAATCTTGTTGAGATGTTGGATTGAGACCTTAGAGAATTTTGTCTCTGATATTGTATAATTCCAATATATTCATTATCTAACAAAGTTAAAACATTTTCGAGAGAATGTTAAAATGTACTCATCATCAGTAACACAAATTAAACTTGAAATCCTGGAATTAGTGAAAATTCTGCTGTAAAAAGTAACAAAATGTAAAAGTAGCGTTTAAGATTATTTAACCGCGGCAGATAACTTCTTTCTCTAAATATAGGAAGGGAAGGTATTATAACAAAATACCTAGAATTTTCCGGTTGTGTTATTTTCTATTCCGTCATTTTTCGTTTGCTTTTCAAAATATTTACCACATCCGGATTTCTTATCTTTTATTTACAGAAATAATCCTTAGTTAAGTTTTCGTATAAAATAATACAAAGGCTAAATGTTGGGTAGAAAAGTTTTTAACACAATTTACAATTTAATAGGTTTTATTTTCTATAAACTTTCGCAAGTATCAGGTGTTAATGTTGTGTTCGACGCGTCGACCGACGGTAAATTTCGTTTCCTGTTTTAAATTATCAATAATATTGTTTTTCCTGTTAACTTACATTC
Organism: Athripsodes cinereus; assembly: GCA_947579605.1. NCBI lineage: Eukaryota > Metazoa > Arthropoda > Insecta > Trichoptera > Leptoceridae > Athripsodes > Athripsodes cinereus. Next base: position 17,109,998 of record OX388308.1, on the reverse strand, counting down.
GGTACGTGTTCAAAATAATACATTTGTATAACGTTTTCTATATAATTATATAATATTGTACAAAACAATTATTAAACTGTTCATAATACATGCTTTTGTTTGCGCAGTTAAAACCTTTCTAAATTTCTATTACCGCTGCTTTGAAATTGAATGGTATTATATTCATATTGATGTCAATTGATTTAATATTTCTCGTGGTGTTATGTTCTCAGTGAATAGACCAATGATCGAGGGAATTGTAAATGATCTAGTATACTACATTCATAAATAGATATGTCTGATAATATAATTATTTCAATCTTCAACTGAGAATGTGTGTAGTGTAGTTATAGTCTCTTAGCAAATATGGTGGAATGTCATGGCTATCTTTATTGATATATAGGGTATCACTATTAGTTTTCTACTCTGTATTCTATCTAGTTTTGTATGGGACGTGTATATTGATTCCATTTTTAGCATTTATTTTTTTTTTTTAGGAATTATTAACTTTTTATTTTTATCACATCTGGTAATCTTGGAAGCATGCCATTTATATAATTATGATTTTCTTAAATTTAGTCGTAGGTTCAAGATGAATTCAATTCACTTGTAGGTAAATAGTAAAAATAATAATCATCACTCATTTTGTTCAATTGATGTAGTAAGTACCTACTATTATAAATTATTTTTATACATTGAATTATTTTCCACGATGCCTATTCTGTATTCGTTATTTTATAAATGTTATACATTTACGAGTTATTCTAGTTGAATATTGTGTACCTAGATGTTTTTTTATTGAATTTGTTAAAAAAATCTTATTTCTGAAATGTTTTACATCTCAGCTGATATCTTTGGTATGTAATTTTTCCACAAAAAATCTTTACTACATAATAACATCATATATGTACGTAGGCATAATATGAATCCACTCGCTGTCTGCCGAACAAATGAGATTTTTATTAGTCTTGGAGCGGAGGCAGATTTAAGAGGAAATTCCATTTTCTTTCACAATTTAAAATATGTATTCGAAATCATACGCCTAATTAATTTAAAAAAATATGCCTTTGAAATATTTCTAATTCGACTTTTGTTTATAGTTTTTGTTTATGTTTTATCTTTTGTCACTCAGACACGATACTTAACGTCAGAAAATATTTTTCATTTGATTGAAAAGAAAACGAAATGTAACAACTAAAAACGTACGATGTCTTTATATTACTACGTACAAAATATTAAATCCTCACAGACTTTTTTTGTGCCAATGGTATAACCTCTTTTACGATTTTCTGATATCGTTGTCGTAGGAAACATCATCTCGCCCTTCAACGTTCGTCTTGGGAGCACAGGGCAGAAACCAGCCTCCTATGTTCACAGCGTCTGCTCTTCTCACGACATTCCTAGTGCTCTGTTGTCTTTGTCGAAACTCGTTCGGACGAAAGAATAGTAGGTACTCTTTTTGGCCAACTATCACCGAGCGTTCTCAAAAAATGCCCCAACCAATACCATGGTCTCTCTTGTATTACAGAGACTACAGAGCTTTGCTGAGTGCGCTGGTGCATTGTTTCATTTGTGCCATGCTCAAACCATCAACCAAAAACCTTCTAAGACACTTATTTTCGAAACTTAGTATCTTCCGCTCTTGAGCCTTGATTTGGTGTCAGTACTCGTACACGTTTCGTTTCAGATATACTCCGTTTTAACACCATTGATTCGAAAACCAAGGCGTAATGACTTCTCATAAAGAACATTGGTATTGCACATTGTCGTGGAAATAGTGGTATAAATACGGCATTATTTAACAAAATTATCATTAGAAATTATTAAATTTTATTATGTTTTGGATGATAATATATTATTATACCAGTACCACATATTATCATAAGAATATAATTATTTTAGATCGGTTGTCTACCTACACGTGCATAGCTAGATACAAAAAATAATGTATTTTATCAGAGTGGTTTTTTTTTCTCTGCTAACTTCGTTGTTTTGAAACGGTGTAGGTATGTATATATAGATAATATATTGTATGTATGTATGTATTTATTTTGTGTTAGAAATTTAGTGAGTGGGTAGATATTGTTATTTTTATCAGTGGAGGTAGGGTGATAGATAAATAGATAGATACAGTAAAGTACGGCAGTTACGCAGTACCTACTGTATGTAGGTAGTAGGTATTACTTACTACGGATGGTCTCGCTCGACTACTCCTGGTTGTGATTTGGCTGTGTCTTGAAAGCATTGGCCGACACATAGGTATTGTTTTTTTTTCGAAACCGAAATTTCTCATTTATTCTAGCTTTGGTTCGAATCGAAACCATATGTGGTTATGTGGAATCGCCTACCGGTGCCATTGAGAGATAGTCAGAATGTCACCAGTTTCAGAAGAAAATAAGAAACTGAACTCTTCACTGGCGCCCTTGAGACGGTCTAGAGATTGTTAAACATCGTCAAAATAAAGTCATCCAAAATCATCATCATAATATTATTTATATATTGTTTTTATAGTTTGTATGTTTACATTTTAGTAGTTTATTTCTTTCAATATCTATTTATGAACTCACCCCTTGCACAAAATTATCTGTTTTGTTATTATGTTGTTTTATTGTTTACTTTTTTGTGCAATAAATATCTATTATTATTATCAGATTTATTATTCTTATTTCTTATTTCATGTAAAATAAAAAAAATTTATAAGACAAAATATATTTAAATAATAATTAACAACAAATATTTAAATAATAACAACATTTTAATTATTTACAAAATATAGAACCTTATATCAATATTTATTTATTTATTCATTCTTTACTGTACATTGATAAAAAACAATTACATAAAAGGTAGGTATACATTCAAATCAAATACAATCAATATACAGAGGGCGAGTTTATCGCAAAGGCGCGATCTCTTCCAACTAACTCAAAATATAGACGAAGTTGTGAGAAAGTATCAATTTTCGTAGCTAAAATACACAAGTAGCTACGAAAATTGACACGTTCTCGTAACGTCGTCTACATCCGAACGAAAACAAAACGAAAACGTAACGCTAAAATGGGTTTTGACTAGGTCTACAGATCTTTGAATATTGTGGGCAATTTTTTACCAAAATCGATTTCGAAGCTGATATTTCGGTCGGTCGATAAAACATAGTGAGTCCGTTCACGTGATTAATGAGATTCAAACACTGAACGGTGAATTGCTTTTTCCAATGATGACGGTGATTGCGTCTCACTCCAACTAGAAACTCGTTAAAATATTGAATACTTCTTACCTGCTCAAGAATACAAGATATCCATTGCCAACATTTTACTTGAGAGCTTCTCAAACATTTTTATTTTATGTTACCTTCGGGTCATTCCGTGTCAATTCATCACAATTTTGGGAGATTTTCAGACTTGATGTCTCAGATTTTCATGATTTTTTTTATGCAGCAATATATCATAGACTTATGAAAAAATACCAAATTTCAGCTATGTAGCACAATTATTTTTGAAGTTATTAATTTTTATAGTTTTCAATTTTTATGAAAAAATCTCATGTCTTGGCACCTTTGGATGCCTATAGACTGGCAACCAGTGATGATATAAACCTGGGAGAGGTCTCGTTTTAAAGCTGTTGAATGGGGCTTTAATCTGATGTGCCACAGGATAGGGGTCACGGTTTGAAAAAAAATTTAAATTTTAAAATTAAATTTTAAAAATTAAATTTTTCAAAAAGTGACAATTTTAAAAATTCCAAAAAATTGTCAAAAATAGTTTGTAATGTATTGATACATATGCCAAAATTCTATTATGGGATCTCAATGGGATCAGGAGATACAGGGCTTCAGAAATGCATGCATCGTGATATTGCGTGTTTTGACACCTTTGGATGCCTATAGACTGGCAACCAATGATGATATAAACCTGGGAGTGGTCTTATTTTAAAGCGGTTGAATAGGGCTTTACTATGATATGCCACAAGATAGGGGTTAAATTATATTAAAAAAAAATTAAATTTAAATTTTTCTAAAAATGGCAATTTTAAAATTTAAAAAAAATCTCAAAAAAAGTTTGTAATGTCTTAAAACATATATTAAAATTTTATCATGGGATCTCAATGGGATCAGGAGATACAGGGCTTCAGAAATGCATGCATCGTGAAATTGCGTGTATTTTACGATGCGTGTATTTCTGAAGCCCTGTATCTCCTGATCCCATTGAGATCCCATGATAAAATTTTAATATATGTTTTAAGACATTAGAAACTTTTTTTGAGAATTTTTTTAAATTTTAAAATTGCCATTTTTAGAAAAATTTAAATTTAATTTTTTTTTTTTAAATTTAACCCCTATCTTGTGGCATATCATAGTAAAGCCCTATTCAACCGCTTTAAAATAAGACCACTCCCAGGTTTATATCATCATTGGTTGCCAGTCTATAGGCATCCAAAGGTGTCAAAACACGCAATATCACGATACATGCATTTCTGAAGCCCTGTATCTCGTGATCCCATTGAGATCCCATAATAGAATTTTGGCATATGTATCAATACATTACAAACTATTTTTGACAATTTTTTGGAATTTTTAAAATTGTCACTTTTTGAAAAATTTAATTTTTAAAATTTAATTTTAAAAATTAAATTTTTTTTCAAACCGTGACCCCTATCCTGTGGCACATCAGATTAAAGCCCCATTCAACAGCTTTAAAACGAGACCTCTCCCAGGTTTATATCATCACTGGTTGCCAGTCTATAGGCATCCAAAGGTGCCAAGACATGAGATTTTTTCATAAAAATTGAAAACTTTAAAAATTAATAACTTCAAAAATAATTGTGCTACATAGCTGAAATTTGGTATTTTTTCATAAGTCTATGATATATTGCTGTATAAAAAAAATCATGAAAATCTGAGACATCAAGTCTGAATCAGTGTGATGATTTGACACGGAATAACCCCTTCCGGAATTTTTTCATAAATTATTTTGAGGTACCCCTGATTCTCATGACTTATTAAATGATTTTTTAATTGAAATTTCTTAATATATTAAACTTTGGTGTTATATATTTTTGTAAATTTTATGAAACAATTTGCCGTTATTGAAATCATTGCTCGCTCACAAATAGTAATATTGCTCGTGGCAGTTATTTCCGACCATTAATTCCAGTGAATTTTGAGCTACCTACTCACTCATTATATGTTTTGTAATACATTTAGTTTTAATGTCACTGATCGATATTACTGTTGATTTGATCAATGATTTACTACGGCCAGTCTAATGATCTTTAAATGATCCAACGCTACTTGTATTTGGAACAAATCATATATCAAGACAAGACACAATATTACTAATGTCTATTCGTTGGGTTTTTTCGTTAATGCGTTATTAATATTTTTAAATTGAATGTCTGCAGTTGAAGTCATATTGTCTTCATTTCTAATTTACTTTACTCATTTAGTTGAACAGAATCTTAAAGTTGTTCAGGTAACGTTATTTTGATAGATGTCTTATATTGTTTGTTGAATTTAAAATATGTACTTACAACAATAATTATATTATAATCCTATCTGTTCTCAAAAAGTATACAAATTTCATTACGTAAAGCATATTACATTTTGTGAATGTATTTATATAATATTAAATTAGAATGTTTTCGTCTAAAATAAAATAAACCATGTTCTCATTTGATACGATAGTGATATTCAAAATGTTTTTATTTTTCAGCGTATTTTTCTACGTATGCCTATTTACTCATTCGTACTTTCATCTTTACGATGTTAAATTAAGTTTAACGTAAAATATGGCGGTTATCCGTTGTGTGTATATAATCATATTTATGTTACATGTATTATATTTACATGAACATTTACTCATACCTTATAGAGATGTCAGTTTTATTAACCAATTTGTCAAATAAATTGGAATGTTGATTAGATTTTCTTGTGCATTTATAGTAAATGTTAATGTTATCTACAATATAATGTTTATCATAGTAAAAAAAAACATAGCTTGATTTTATATTATGTTGCATAGTAAACTAAATTGTATTAAAAAATATAAATGTGTTTTTACTTCAACTAATTCAATGGATAAAATTACCTGTTATAAATTGTTTGGTCCAGTTTTCTATATCGTTATAAAATTTCTCTACCATACCACTAACTCCATAATTAATATAAATAATATAACATTACATGTTATTTGAATGCCCTTCTTATTATTAAATATTCTAATATGTGTTATGATTCACTATAGGTAGGTAATACCGGTTTCATTGTACCTACATAATGTTATTTTATAGTTTGTCGTTTTAACATTTTCAATACATTTAGGTTTTTATGGAGTGAGAACAATGCTTATTATGTATATTATTATGAATAACTTCCAATCAATTTGCATTTTAATGATCGTTCTTATACGACGATGGTGATGATGATAAAATCATCCTATAATAGTTAGAGAATCATACAATAAACTATGTCGATATAAAATATTTATATAGGTATATTTAAATATACATAATCATCTTCTGTTATGTTCTATTATGTATTGATGATTAGTTTATTAATAAGTTTGACACCATTTCTAATAAATATTTATAATTTATTGCACGTATTGAATATTTTATCAAATGTTTATTTAATTTTATTAGGTACTATTAAATAATTATTTAATTCTGTCGACGATATGGAGCTATCGAGCGTTGCTCTTAATGTAGTATTGAAACTACTGTTTAGATATTTTGTTACCTAATTAAATTTTGTATTCATTTGTGTCTATCTATATTATTATAACATTTTTCGTAAGAAGTTTCGTCTCTGTGCTCATAAAAAATAATACATTCGGAATGGGTAAGCTCATCGTTTAATCGGATAATATGTTAAATACATAATCCGTGATCTCTTCTAAAACTTATTCTTTGCCGGAAGTTCCACGGAGAATAATTCACAAATACATATTTTTTTATGGTTACTTTTGATGACCGGACACCCTGGTTGGCGTTTCGATTTCTTTTTTCACATTATGCCCTAAACAATGTTATATTGTAATGACTATTTTAATTCCATGAAATCGCAACAGGATGACAATATCATTAGTGTCTGCAGGAGGATGAAAGATATTAAAACAAATTTACTACTCGGAGGTGAGTTGTCTGTCTACCTATAATTTATAGTTAACTTCTCGTGTTGGTGTATATTGTTATTCGTGTTGTTCCACTTTAGTTACATATTATACAGACGGAATATGTGTAGTAATAATAATTGAGGTTTGTTCCCATGATTGTTATCTGTTGATATTGAAATTTGTTATAATGTTTTTTTTTTACTCAGTTTCCCATCACTCGAGTTTGTTTGCTGTTATTATTAAATAAATGTGTTGTAGTGATTTCATTATGATAAATATTATAATACAATCATATCTGTACCTATACACATTTAATTGTTTTAAGTTGGGTCAGAAGTGTAAGAATATAATAAACATGCATACATCTTCTTTTCTTGTCCTACTAAGTTTATATGGAATATTTTACTCTTTCTTCCAGATAGCTATTTCTCTCGCTGTTTACACTATCTGCAGTCATAATTTTACTGAAACAAATTGGACATCTTCTAAAGCGGTTTACTGGTCTTCTTTTGTCCTTCACAGTTTTCAAATATTTTAGTGGGTGACTTTATTCTGGCATATGATATCGCTGAGTGTGAAACTTGGTCATCGAGTTTTTTCTTAATTAAGATGATGCAGTTTGATTATTGCAGACACAATGTATGTTAATGTACTAGAAAATAATCTTTGTTCGTTGGTATCATCTGATTAGTTTGCGTGTCAAAAATAATGCTCTAAGTATGTTGAATTTGAGATGGTTTGTTTGTTTTCGTTCGCATTCTCCGTATTATATATCCGTATTTGTCATAATTTTTTGTTAATGTCGCCAGTGGTGATGATAATTATATCGATATTACACGAAATGAATGTGACGGTTCAAACTGTGTACATTCAATTTCAATTCAGTTTCACTTTATCCAATTATAGAATTCTACTACTTTTGTACCAATATTCTACATAAGTTTGTTATATTAGTAGTTCTTGATTTCCATACTGTATGAATTGTGTATGTATCATGCATTGTCGTTATGCCAATTAAAATTTTCTTTGTGTGGGTTGTATTTAGTTCTTAAGACACGAGAACATTATGATAGTCATTAGTAATATAATAGATACTGTATCTTGTATAGCTATGTCAATATTTGGTTATCAACTGTAGACTTAATTAGTAAATGTCATTACAACATTCGTTACGTTATTATCAGAATGAGGTTGTTTGACAAGTTTAATGTCCAGAGGCTATTCTTAGGTACCTACCTACTCTTCCTAAACCACAGAACTTGCTAACTAACCGCATTGCTCATAATTTCTTGTGAACTTTGACTATGTCTTTATTTAAATAGCAATACACTTTATCATTACTGTGAAGCGTTCATATTAATATTGCATTTTGTGTACTCGACTACTGTTTAAAATTTAATATTGCAAAATAAAAAGAAATCTATCAACCAATGCATTGCTATGTGCTATTTAGTGTTATCTTTAGTTTTGATATCAAATTGCGTCACCACCAGTACCATACATGATTAGCTTATTTATGTCATTGAGGGTAAGGTATAAGGCTTCCATAATGTTTAAAATAAATATTTATCTTTTTATTCTTCACACCCTCCCACTTTCTATTATTTTAATTACTAAATTTGAACATAACACCAAATTAAAATTTAAAGTAAAAAAAAAAACAATTAGTAATCCGTTCCTTATCATTCATCAAACTTTTCCATACATAATTATTATTTCGACATTTCCGCGGACACGTTATATTGCATAATGTGTGTGAGAATATTTGTACAAACATCTCGTTTTAATTTGTGTTGGGTTGAAATGGTGCGACACTTAAGTCATCAAACTTGGGAACGCTCGAAGTGAATAGCGAATAGGTTCATTTTTTTCCGTTCATATTGAAAAAGTTATTATATTTCATTGTTAAAATTATAGTATTCGGGAATGCAGATATCAGAAAAACATATTTGTTAATGCAAATTTGAAATCGCATTTTATCCATTCTAAAGGTGTTGAACGTGAGATCTGCTGTTTAATACAGTACCTATACGTTTGGTTAAATAGATATTCGCAATATTCTCTTAAAATTTTACCAACGCAAATATCACTATGAATGTTTTTATCCGGGGCAGTGTTTTGGAATACACAAATTAAACTGAAGCGGTCTTAAAAATCGATATCCTAATTTAAGCTTATAACAAGGATAATAAAATCATAAAACAAAAATATAAGTAGTTAGGTATATCGCAACGTACAACAGCTTAATTAATTGTATTAAAATGTAGGTTCTCAGTATATGAAATCAATGTATTATACCCAAATCAAAACTGGCATATAGCAAAGTGTTTAGGTATGTATAAAAGATATTGTAGACAACATGTTACACGAAACCAAATAAGGTAAGTATTAGTTATTTGGGGAAAATCTGAAAATCTTCAAATAATCTGAGCTAATTCCTTGAATTTAGTATACTTATTTGTAGGAAAGAAATCCGATACTAAGATGTTGCTTATTAGCAAAAAATAAAACATTTCTCCTACATGTTTCTTTTGTTGGCTCCTAAGGAATAAAGTTAAAAAAATAATGTACATAAAACATATTTTAGTGCGTTTACAAATATGTATGTAGGTACGTTTCAAAGGCTATACAATCTCTGTGATCATCAGGCAAGTAATAACACAACTAATGCCTTCTGTGCTAACTTCTCTCTGTTGATCGTAGTTTTGGATTATAAAACAACACATACACATAGTCGTTGTGATTTCTTATTTGAAATTTTGTGGTGAATATCACCGTAACAAAGTAATATCATTTGCATTCGATTTCAAGAGGAGATAAAACTAGTATGATAAAGATACGCTTGTGATTTATGTAGGTATATCAAGAATAAGATGGCTGACAATGTATTAAAAAATATGTAGCCGTGTACTTAAATATTACTTATATTTTGCCTTTATTGATAAGTACAAGTACCTCTGTATTGTTACGTTTTGGATAAATGATCTTGTTGATATTTAATCAGGCGTATCTCTATGGTATTTCCCACAAAAGGAAGAATCAAAAAATATAAAATGACATTACAATATCGTCGGCGTGTTCATGAAACTTCCAATGTGTCAATTTTTCAAAATTGATATATTTACTAAATTATTCGTCTCTTGGCCTGTATCTGTCGATGAAATAACCTATTCGCAGAGAAATTCAAAATAATACAGGCTGCTTTTACTTATTGTACTTAAAAAAATATTATTGACTGTAAATTTTATCAAAAATGTCATCCAGCCACCCAGTTTCTTTTATCTCCTGTAAAATCTTGATAAATGCACATAGCAGGTTTCATGCATCCACCGACAATGTTTTTGAAAAATAAAATATCTTTTTCTTCGTCTTTGAAGATGTTATATAAATATCTACTGTATGTAGTTAGATAGGAAACTTGGGTAATATAAGGTATTACAGCGATTACGTTGAAAGAGTGGATCCATTCAGAATGTTCCGGTGTTGTTTTCCACGGTGAGCTTAGGAGACACCGTCCACCTTAAGATCTCTAAAGAAATGGAAAAATGTCTGGAAATAACGTCGTAGACAATTTCGAAAATATAGATCTCACGTAAATATAATTTATGCATGAATTATTATTATTTACGCTTCATGGCAAAATTATCATTGGATTTTCGGAGTATCATAGGTCTCCTACACTTGTCAAGTGTCCTGTAAAAAGTTTCACGTGTTAGTAAATTTAAGACATTTGACAATTTCGATGAGCTGCATGTTTATTACATGACTTGTGAGAGCAGTGATGTACCAATATATGTAGGTATGCGTACTGAAGCAATGAAGTTTTTCCTCTCTAACCCTACTGACTAAAATTTATGTGTATATTCTTCGGATTGTTAAATTCCAATTTGTTGTGTAAGAATCAAATTAATGATTTGGTACATATTTAATACAAGCTTTTGTAACCCGGCATTGCTCGGGTTTAAATAAACAGAAACCGTGCAAATACATGGGTTAAAATGACATAACCTTATTGGACTAAAATGGAGTATGCGCTTACGTGGAAAAAAGTAATAAAAAGTTATAGCCAATGAGAATACTTAATGTTTGACTCCCCACATGCCCATATTTAACTAACAAAATTGGTAGGTACCTTCATGAAAAAAGTGTTACAAACATCTTCCCAATGAAAAATCTTAAAGTTTGACACCTCACATGCCGATAAAACAAAAGAAAGTAGGTACCTACATCGAAAAAAGTGCTGAAAAACTTAAAGTTTGACATCCCGTACTTAAATAAGAAAAAAAGCGGGTAAATTATATCATTCTGAAAAAAAATTGTTGGTACCTAAACGTTATTCTATTCTATTCTTCTCAAGACCATCCACTCATTTGCGAGTAATTTTGGACCTAAATGTTATGTAATTGCCACATTCGAATTGGTATTTTTAGTTTGTAGTACCTACATAAATCTTCAAGTGATTTGCCATGAAATAAAAAAAAAGTAAAGAAAAATATTAGGCGAAAATAAATAGGTTCTTATGGCTAGTACCGAGGTACTTTTGTATTTATTTATACAAAAAATCAATTAACATTGTTTATGGATTTTTTGCATAATACTATTCTTATTCTACAGTATGGATTTCTATGGTCTCATAATATCCTCCATTATGAAAATAGCTCAAAATGTCAAAAATATGCAATTTTTATTCACATAATTCAGGATTTTTTGTCATTAGCAATCACAATGTTTCATTATGTAAACAGTCCCTAATTATTTAGTTTCAGTATTGTTTTATTTATTGTTACATCCATTTTGAAATTAATTCAATACAATGAAAAATGTTTGGCTATAAATATTGGATTTTCATACATTCGCTTGGCAATTTTGTCAAGCGAATGTATGGGAATCTCATTAAAATTGTAATATCTTTATCAATACATAAGATATTTAAAATATTTTTAGCCTTAAACCTGCCCAGGAGATGACACCTCGTATAGAGTGTATTATTTTACTTCTGTCTTTCCTTATTTCAGAGTCCATTGAGGACATACGCACATACGAACCGACTCAAATATTTATGTGTGGATTTATAATAATTGTAATGAGAACCAGTGTGACCAAATTTTATTTTACGAAATTATTGCTTGTCTAGGTTGAAAACTGTTAAATTCTTCAAAGTGGTGTAGAATTTTTGAAATATTTTAAACACTTCGGTTTTTTAAGATTATTTTCTCAAAATACCTTTTTCTAGAACATAACGGGTTTCGGGTATTTGTACCGGCAATTATTTATGTTCAATACCAGGTACGATACTTTCGGACGAAAAATGTTACGTGCTTATATTTCTGTCCCTTGCCCCCCCCCCCGTCATCCAATTTTAATATTTCTGTCCCTAGTCCGTCCGTCCCCCCGTCAACGAATTATCAAAATGGTATTGATTTTAAATATTTCAAAAAATCCTCGATTTTCTTAAAGAATATTAATTTACTCGAATCATTAAGTATCGGGTACTTTTACCGAATTCCTGATACTTTATCTACCGGTTACCGACCAGGCTCATTGATCTACCAAAGAATTTAACTACTAAACACTGTTGCCAATACTACCAAAAAAGTAGGAAACTACCAAATCTGGTCACGCTGGACTGAGAAAAAAATATAATATTAGTTGGAACGTTTAAAAATATTATATCGTCGTTGGTTCTACGAAACCTCTTATGCGCTCCAAACCAAATTTTAAAATTGGTTTGCAGCACATAACAGGTTTCAAAGAACCGCCGACGTTATTTGATTGTTTAGCCGCGCGTACCATCTGTCAAAAACGTCAAAACATATTTCGTAAACAATGGTTCATAATATACGTTAACAACTTGTAGATTTTAAATAATCTAGTTAATATATTTCGTTTTTATCAATAAGTTGTGTTGAGTGGTTTAAAAGTCGATAAATAATACGTATAACAGCATACAACAAAGGCAAATACTGAAATGAAAGATATTGAAAAAAAGCATTCTATTCAAAAGTTTAACCAGCATTTGTTTTTACAATTTGATATTTTAAATTTGGAAAAGTGATAGTGTGTACTCAGATGGAATGGTATAAAAAACAAATTGATGCAAGCATAATAATAAGTAGGTAATGATATACAGTATTTCAAAAGTGCCTACTTACATAATATATGCAAGTTTTAGAAATAATGTTATCTAATGTTTGGTATAATTATTATATATTATTATGATGACATATTATGAGATAATTTTATTAAAAATTATACACATCATTTGATATGATAAATCTTTCTAAATTCTCTGTGTTTGATATAACAGATAACTATATTTAGAAATAAGAAGAAACTCAGAATATCCTACAATAAAATAAGAATGCATATTGTCGATCGTTGTAGATAATATGAGATTTTTGTGATTTTTCATAACATCGACAAAAGATTGTTAATACATACTACTACTATACTATACTATACCATCACGGCATATCCCACAACTGGGGTAGCCAGCAGATCAGCTGCATGTAAGAAACATGCAAACTGTCCTCTTCGTGCCAATATAAAATCAAGACATTCAGGATGGGTGGCATACCTCATCACTTAATTTAAGATGAAAAATGTCTTAATTTTTTCGAACACCTGCCTTTTACAGGACACTCGAAAACTTACGCAGAAGAGTGGGAGACCAATTCTTTACCGGGTGCTCCACGGGATAAAATAAAAAATGTTAATACATCATGATTTATAAATTAAATCTTTATAAAAGAATACTTATTAAATGTTTTCAGCTCGCATACTGGATGACACATATCGTACAGAGGACATAAAAGTCAAAAAACAAACAAACAAATGAACCGATGTACCAACCAAAATATTAATGTATTGGATTCTATGCCATTCATGTCGGCCATTATGAAATTAGCCCAAGATGTCATAAATATGCAATTTTAACTGGCATAATTCAGTACATCATGATTTATAAATTAAATCTTTATAAAAGAATACTTATTAAATGTTTTCAGCTCGCATACTGGATGACACATATCGTACAGAGGACATAAAAGTCAAAAAACGAACAAACAAATGAACCGATGTACCAACCAAAATATTAATGTATTGGATTCTATGCCATTCATGTCGGCCATTATGAAATTAGCCCAAGATGTCATAAATATGCAATTTTAACTCGCATAATTCAGGAGTTTTTATCATAACCAAACGCTATAATTTATAACCAAAATAATCCCTAAATGTTAAGTTTCAGTACTGATGTATTTCTCGTTACATCCATTTTGTAATTAATTCAATACACTGAAAAATGTTCGACTATGAATATTGCTACTTACAAATACTTTCATAGATTTTCCCATACAAATTTTATTATTATAATTTCTTTATCAATACATAAGATATTTTAAATGTTTTTAGCCTTGAACGTGCCCAGGAGATGAGACCTCGTATAGAGTGTATTATTTTACTTCTGTCTTTCCTTATTTCAGAGTCCATAAAGGACATACGAACATACATACGAACGCATTAGAATATTTATGTGTGGATTATTAATTTTAATATTCCACGCTGTAGTAGTAGTAAGGAGAACAATCAATCAGCCTTCATGTTATTATTTGTTACGCATCTATGTAATAAAATTGTATACTAAATAGCATTTCTGGAATAATATAATAACAACTCGTCATTATGTAAATTTAAAACACTTAGTTTTCTTGTTTCACACATCGTTATGATATTGTATGTGTTATGAGACAATGTTTCAAGCCACACTAACCTCTAAATGTTAATTATCGATGTTTTGTTTTGAGTTAAAACTAGCAGTTGTATGTGTTGTGAGTAACATATTAATATGGAATTGATGGATAAACTTAAAACTAGCGTTTGTTTCTACTAGTACTAAAAAAGGTTCTTATTGTGGTACCTACTACTTAACTTATTTATTTTGTGTCTTGACTCATTGCTACATAACACACTTTGTACTGATGCAAAGTAGGTACCGTGAGTTTATAATATTGATTACTTTGGTCAGAGCGTTCGTTATAAAATTATTAAAATTATTCTCACCTGCCTTATATGGTTTGTATGTCGATATTGGTATTACATATTAGTACAGTACAGGAGTATACATAACTATAAGGTATATTCTGTCGGTATATCAGGAGGTATGTAACTCTACATATATGTACTTGTATTGTTTTGTGATATGTGTAAGATTTGACAGACGATAAATCTTGTAGCCGTATAATATTATCCTCTGTTATCTATTATGTTCTAATGATGAACGTGCGATCCATAGGACAGAAAAAAAAACAACTTATATAAAATCCATGTATTACACATAACCAGCCGTACTCCTTAACAAGGCATAACTGCTTTTATTTCTACTATTAGACCGGACTAAAATTATTCCTTATAAATGATTTTAATACTCCTTATAGGTAAATGTCAAATTTATAATATTCAGTATACTTTTTCCATGATTTATTTGATGTTTGTTTCTAAAAAAGTATATATAATAAATATATTTTGTATATTTACACCATAAAAAATTGTTTTGTGTTTTTTATTCAGCGTTATCTTTATACATGTCTAGTTATCCAAGTTTATTAATAATAATAAACTACTCATTTTTATTAAGATGCGCCGTTTTGTGGAAAAACCACCGCAAAAGCCCATTCAAGAATCAAAACGCCTCCTGAACAATAGGGTCTTTAACCTTGCCTCAACACCTCCACTCTCTCCAGAGTTCGCTTATATTGTGAGTTCGGTTCTAGATATGTGTCGTATCTATCTGATCATTTTATATATTTTGAGATGTAAGTCTTCAATTTTTCTGTACTAGGCAAAAGATATATGAGTATGTGTATTTTGTTTTCAAGTGAAGTAAAAAAAATTGAAGATAGATTACTTACAATGATTTGTAGCTCTATTTTTTCTGTAGATATTTAAAAATTTCTTAATGACCTTAGCTTTACAAAAGATAGATTATGCAATAGAGTAGGTATATATATTTTCTTTTTCGTTTGTGATATTAAATGTTGCTAGATATATTTATTTTTACCTCGGGTGTATGAGTTTTAGGGAATGTGATCTGATTATTGTAGGTATTATTTGAAGTGGTTGAGTAAACAATCTTGTTCTTGATATATTTATTGTTTTTCGAGAGTAGTGAGATATTGGAATAGAGCATTTCTTTTAGCCAGAAACCCACTCGACATTCTTTAAGTTCGTCTCATTGGCCTATAACTCTGCTTACTTATTCTGTTCCAAGAATCAATATTCCAAATGGCATATATGCTTTCAACTCAAGTGGAATTATGTATAACGTAAGCATAATTTAGAGCAGAAGTTTTTTGTGATCCGGGAGAGGGTTATCATAGTCTTGGAAACAAAAATAATAAAATTGCCTGCGAAGGATTTAAAGATAAGGTTTTATATTTTCCTTCCGTTAGAAGGATATGAGATTTTTTGCTAGACTAAATCACACACGCGTATTTTTAATTAGATTCTCTATAATTTTTTTTTGTGAAATTCAGGGTTATCCATATTGATTCAATAATAATATGCTGTGTATGCGGAGAAGGTTTAGCATGTGTCCTTATTTTTCCATTTTGCTGTTTTTTTATGATACGTTATCAAAATGTCTAATATCTAAAAGTTTTGAATGTTTTTTAAATATTCTACAATGCACATCCGTTACTTGATTTTTTAAAAACGCGATCGATTTCGGTAAACCTTTACCATTGACGAGCGAGATAATACTGACTAATATTTTTGTTAAAACATCTACAAAAACAAAATAATTGAAAACAATAGCTGCACCTGTTAAGGATTAGGCATTGTAAACATTGTGAGAAGAGGTGATTTATAATGATTTATAACTTTATTTACAATATTTACGTTTGAATTCAAAGCTTTATTAATTTCTAATGTTTCCAAAGAACATAGTTTAAAATAATTATTAATATTTGTATATTTAAAGGAACTATTTGTTTTTACGAAATTGTGATCAAATTCAATTATATGATTCGCGAACTCAATGGTAAAGGTTTACCGAAATCGATCGCGTTTTTAAAAAATCAAGTAACGGATGTGCATTGTAGAATATTTAAAAAACATTCAAAATGTCTCGTAACTGTTACATAGTTAATCCTTCTAAAATAACTGATATCTAAAAGTTTGTTGTGATCTCTTACTACATAGCTCTAGGATACTTGAAAACATCAAAAGAAGTATGAAAATTAATTCCGGAACTCCAAGGGATTTGCAATAAACCGAGTTTGATAATATTAAGATCCAAAAGAATTATACAACTATGTACAATATATAAGATTTCAATAAAAGAAATGTGTCGACTGATATTTTTCCGTTTAAATAAAACTGTCTACCTATTCATTGTCCATATCCCCTCTCAAATCTTTGTATTTGTGGCTTTCTTTCTATTCATTTCATTATCTAAATACAACAATTCTTTGGAAGGGTCCTTGAGACTTTTGCTTTGCCTCCGAGTAGGTACTATATTATTATTATGTCATTGTTTTTCGATCACATTGATAATAATCGACGGACGTATTTTGTGTATTTTATTCAATAATATTATATTGGTTTATGTTCTGTGAATTGTTTTGTTTTGTGTCTGTGTTATATTGCGATTTGTTATAACTCTGTCACTTTTTTATACAAATTGGTATAAAGATAAAAAGTAAATGTAAATTCTTGACTTTTTTGAATTTATTGTGAATGATTTTTGAATTTATTGAGAATTATTTTCGTTATATAGATATACATACGTAAACCTTTCTCCTGTTACATAATGGGGTGTTCACATTTGGCGAATATCGCCAGGCGAATTTCAAAATATATCGCCAGGCGAAAAAACAAAATTCGCCGGACATCCATTGATCGTCACACCTGTTCACACAGTCTACCAATATACAAACGATCTGTCAGATGCGCTTTGATTTTGACACTGTTTTCAAAATGGCGTCGAGATGGAGATCGCGAAGTGTTTATTTTTAGTCGAAAATGTTATAGTAGAGGTTATAAGGCGCCTTTTAATTAAGGAAACAAACGCCACAAACCAACAACAAAGATAACAGCTGTCAGGAAGCGGGAAACATTGTAAAATTTATAGGTTATAAAGTCTTTACCATAGATACGAACGCCGCGTACATCTGCGCATGCGCGAATCATTCAATCGGCCGAAAAGTTGGAAGGTGGTCAACTCGAGACGATATCGTTTCTAATGGTTTTTTATCGTTTCAGACTAGCTGTCATTTTGTTCACACGGTTCAAATGGCTGGCGATATTCGCCAAAGTGAGAACACTACATAAAGGTGATCAGTTTAGCTGGCGAATTTATAGATTTAAGGGTTTTTATTCATATTTAAACTCATCGTCTGGTATATTTAGAATGAAATGACTTAACATATTTTTAATAGGACAATTAGAATCTAGAAATGTATCGTTTTAGATTTAAAAAATGTTGTAAAACCTTAACAGCTGTAATTAACTGTGGAGAGGTTTTGTCGGGGACAGCCCTTCAGGCGATCTCTGAGGCCTCTCATATAAATAAAAGATTTTGTACGATAAGTGTGGATGACATAGGAACTATCATTCCTGAAACATCCACGGGTAAGGGAGGGTACAACCCTTAATAGGACATAAGCCAAACCATAGAGATTTATTGACTTTGTAAATTGTTCCGTTTGAACCTTTTATTCCTGTGATGTTGCAGTTATGTTAAATCGTCCCATCAATCACTCTTCTTGCATTTTGACATAATTCCGACTCTGAGTGTTAGTAGGTACTTCGTTTTCCTTACCTCAATATAGTTATTTGTGTTTTGTATTAACCCTTATTCTCAAACATGTTCTGCCGTGACTCAGTTTGGAAAAGACTATTTCCTTAAACCTTCAAACTTTGTTATTAAAAGTTAGCGGTTGTTAATTAATAATAAACTTTACGTGATATTTGATAATTTTATTTCTTTAGTAATTCCGTGATCCAACATTTCAATCAAGCTTTTGAAAAATTGCCCAACGAAATTCATTATTATTCCTTTTTGTTGGGCTTCTGTGTTCATCAAGTTACCATATTCAATACATATTATGTTCAATAGTGTGTACTTCGCATAATGAGCACAGTAACTACGAAAATTTATAAATTTTTCATATTATTACCACTCACTGTAAAAATTTAATGTGAAGGTGATTATACAGTTATTTTATAATACGTATCGAATATTCGAAATTTATTTGTATATAAACCTTCTCAAAAATAAAGTCCATTAGAATTTCTCTTTTTCAAAGAACTTCTACACACCTACATTTTAATATATGTAAAACAATGCTGTCTAGTTTATGCTACATGTCTTCTTCTCTGTTGTTACATCAGTCTGAGGATCGCGATTGTTATTAGTTCAGGTGTAAATAAAATGTTTCCAGTGACCATGATCCTTAAGTCTTTGCAGAGCCTCTTAAAAGTTCCAACACGTTGCCTCTTTTACTTGTTCTTTATATATCATCGGTGCGCGTCCCTTATTTCTGTTGTCCTCTACACCTTCAGTCAGAATAAGCATCTCCAGGTTGGTTTTCTAGCCTTTTCCGTTCGATGTAATCAAAGCCCTGCAGGACATGGTGCATATACGTAGTGTACCATCGATCCTCTATTTATTCCATTAAATTTACTATAATATGTACATTGAAGTTAGGTACAGTCTTCGTGTTATTTAATAATAATTTTTTTGTTAACAAAAAATATTTGACGAAATATCAAATTGATACTGAAAACATATTTTACTGTAAATATACTGTATCACATTACATAGTTACGTGTCTATTATATTCGACATGGATATTGGTAAATTTGATCATATATATGTCTTGCCTGTATAGTTGTCATTGACACTGTAGTAGGTACATATTATACAAATGTGAAAACATTTCGATTGCTCTTTTATTTACATCCCTTTGTCATGTACGCATCGTTTTTCTAAAGAAAATGTCGTATCAACATGGTATTGAAATCTAGGTTTTTATCTTTTCCTTGATCCTATAAAATAGAAGAAGGAACTTACAGAGAATACAAATAAACATTTTGACATGGTGGTGCGTAAATAAATATAATTCTTTATTTTCAAGTGTTTAATACATTTTCATTAAATATATTTCCATAAATCGCCTAACAAAGACAACAGCGGTTGTAATAGATACCAACTATGTATTTAAACAGAAATTTCAATGTAATATTATAGTTTGTGCTTTATGTTTCGACAAGTTTTCCAACTTTCTTCGACGTGTACTTTGCCATTTCTATATTTCATTTTTCTTGAGAGTTTCCTTAATGAAATATAATATTATTTTCCTCTGAGCTCTGAAATATTTCCAAAGGTTAGGTTGTTCGACAACAATGTTGTTAAGTTTACTTATTAATTGAGTAAAAAGTTTTAGGCCATTCAAGTGCTTCCCATCCCTTAATTATTGAGTGAAATAAACATTTTCTTAAAATGAAAAATGTGTCATATTATACAAAGTTAGTCTTTTAAAATGTTGAATGTTATACTTATTATATATTCTTATATTTCCTAGTTCTCTTTTTTTCTCTTATCCTTATTTCACCGTCTATAAATAAATATTTCAAATTACATCTAAAATATTGCAAATACAAATGACTTGTTCGTGGCGCTATCAGCTATTACGCGTATTGATATTCGAATATCAAGAAAAAACTAAATGTTCATTATTGAAATGAGGTGTAAAATTATTTCTTATAAGATCGCTGAATAATGTGTGTAAAAAAATTAAGTTTACGTGAAGCAACCAACACAATATTTCAAGAAATTAATTTATAATATATAATACTTATGCTTTCGGTTTGTCATAGTAAAATTCCTACGCACAATATTTCAATAACAATAAAGTCGCACCTTGAATTATTAATCCAATTATTAAATTAATGTTACTGTTATTCAACCCTTTTATTGGTAAATTTTCATCACAATATAAGGTGCGTGCAACATGCTATCACACCACAGACAATGAACCTTCTGTTTTATATTGCTTTCTAAGTAGGTGAAAATGAAAATATTTAGACAAAAGGTATCGTTATAAATTGTTTCTCCAAGTATGAAAATCGATACTACCAAATTCAATACCTTTTTTAAAAATTACAATTTTATTTTTCCTAAGATATCAAAGTGTTTATTTTATTTTATTTATTATCTTTTATTTTACAGTTGTATACGGCCCAAACCTTTTACATGTTTAAATATAAGACAGACTTCAAAATATATAAATACAATACAAATTCACATTAACAGATCGTAGAATTAAGAAATAAATCAAGAATTAAAAGCTCGATTTGATTATTATAACTTCGTATTGGCTTACAGTTGTAGTGATTCTAGCAAAATTTGTCTTGTATAACATATTAATAATAAAAATATCCCACAAGTGGGGTAGCCATTGGATAAAATGAAAGTAACAAACAGATTTTCCTTCTCATGTCAATAAAAAATAAGGCAGGATGAATGGCACGCTAAATTGTTTAATTATGGTTTTACAAACACTTGCCTTTCCTACATTAAAGTTAAATCATACATTTTCTGCGTTTGTTTTATTTGGTTCTTGATGTGCGGCTGCTTGCTTTTGAAAGAGAAGTCATGATTTTTGATTCAAGAGTAAAAGTAAACAAACAATATTATTAAGCTTGGTGTTTCCATCAACTTTCCCGCGCTTCGAAAGTGTGTTGTTGCTTGCTATCATTCAATAAAAAATTAACGTGTTTGGAATTTCAAAGTGGTTTGTAAAACTCGAGCAAAGAAGATAATGAAAATTGAATATCCTTGTTGAAATTTTTTTTTGTTATTCAATGCAAGAATGGAATCGCTTTCCTAGCGTTAGATTTGACAAACATCGTGTAGTGGATCGATTACTGACATTGTTGATGAAATAAACAAACTCTATCGGTACCTATGCATTCGAATTACTTATGAAATATAATTTAAACAAATTTATTGAGTTTTTGACATTTGTAATTTGTTACTGTCTATAAAACTATTACCAGAAAAAAAAACTCTTTTTCGTTGAAAGAATGCCTTCATCGCGTAAAGTGATCCCTTTTTTTATCTATATACTATTATTTCCTAGGTAGGTATCTGTTATGTAATTGCATTTAAGTTCTGGAAACTGATTTGGCTTTTATTAAATGCTTAGCTCTTTCTGTGAGCAAACTACGATATGTTCATTGCTTTAGTTGTCGTGGTTTGGTACATAGTTTGTTGTCTCACAGTACGTGTGTATGTACTTATACATTCTTAGGTATCTACAAGACGAAGAAACAAAGCTAATAACACTTCGATTGTTTTCGACATAACGATGCGAATGTATCGATAATAAAGAGATATAATATTATTGCAGTTCAATACTTTGTGAACTGTGATATCGTATACGTGTTTGAAAATATTGTCTAGATACAAAATGATAACATTACCTATACGATGCAGGAGGTACAACAGAAGTATACACATGGTAACTAAATGGGATTTATGTTAATAATAAAACTTTTGTTTTAAAATACTTCCTATTTAAATTGCACTTAAAATTTTAGCTACTTTAGCCATTACAATTCTGTTGTTTATTTAGTTTCATTATTTTGTTACTCATTCCGTTTATTTTTGACATTTTTCTTAGGTAGTTCGGTGATTTGATCGAGATGGTTTTTTTTTAATGTTTAAAATAATTATAATCGTGGAGTTCGCGATAAATGTGACACTTTTTTGTAGTTATTTTTCTAACAAGAGAGAAATAACCGACTTACAAAGATAAAAATTAAATCACTTTTGTTACACGATCTAAAATTAATCCATCTGTAAACATTTACTATCTGTTAACTTTTTATCGAGTTAATGATTTTCGTAATTTTCTACAACTCTTTGTTTCGAAAAAATCACTTGATATTATATATTTATTGGTAAATCATTTAAATATGACAAGAACAGTACAGGACTAAGTACCTATAGAACCTTGTGGGACGTGGAGTTTTATCACTAATGCTTGTGATCTGGCACCGCTCATCTCGGTCGCCTACTGATGGTTCTTTAGGTATGATCAGAAAAGACAATTTATTTGTTGGCTATATCATAGTAATCTAATTTTTGTACAAGAAAGTCATGGTCCACAAAGTCCAGACCTTTGACAGATCACAAAAAAAACTATATGTTTAGTTGATCAAATATATCGTGTGTTAGTACTAAAAGTAAAGCTAAAAGAATTCACTTGTTGGTGAAGGGTTTTTTATTTTGTTCATTGATTTTTCGCTACTACCACATTGCTCGTTTTATGAAAAGTAATTAATTTCTCACCTCTACAATATTCAGCGTTGTAATTTTTTATTTTCCTTCATCTAAACGATCTTGTTGAGAGTTTGCTATTATAATCCCATATACAAATTCTAGTGCTTCATATAAATGTTTTTGTGTGTTTTTAATATAATGAATAATTGAATTCTTACGTCATTTAGTAATAGTAGGTAGTCATAGATTACACAGGCTTAAATAAAACATTTGTAAATAAAGTTAAGTATTTATTCTTATTAAGATCTACTATATTTCTACGTTTTGACGTTTAACTAAACCTATTACAAACTAACATTTTATAGTAATTCTCTGTACACCCGAGTCTTGTATTTGAGTACAAGAGAAAATCCGCTTTTATATGGATTATCTTTATAAAATTATAACGTACCTATGTGAATTAGGCCAGAGAAAACTTGACAATGCCTCGGAAAAGTTCAGTGAATGTAATCAATAGCAGTTTTATTGTGTTTTAAGTTGTATATTATCTTACGTATACATAATATCGACTGTGCTCAGGACAAAGGCATCAAACCACATTGGTCAAATTTTATAGGAGAAGCAAAAAACTGTAGGATAAAGAAAATTTCAAATTTTTGTCATTATTATTTTACCATCTTTTTGTAATGTAGTTTTTTTATCATGTCATAAAAATTTAAGAAAAAATATTCAGGAATTATCAAGTTATAAGCAAAAAATAAAAAAAAAAGTTGATTAAATCCTTTGTCCTGACAAACTTTAGCAACATGTTAATGAGATATGTATGTCCCATGTTTGGGGTTATGTGGTTTGATGCCTTTTTCCTCGCCGTAAAATTATGTCTGGATGAAATTTTTTGGTGTTAATAATGAAACTTATGCTGTTTGAGTCCTTTGTCCTATTGGGTATTTGCAATTAAGTCCTTGCTAAAAAAAATATTTTGCTTTTTATTTAAAAACTAGACTTTTGTGGATTGAATCCTTTTACCAGAATGTGTACAAGACACAAATGATTGACTTCAAAACATAAAACAACTTTTGCCAAAATTGTGGTTTGATGCCTTTGTCCTGAGCACAGTCGATATGTATGATAGATAGTTAGGTATTGTTTTACTTTACTGACTCATTAATCTCTTTATCACGTTGTTGTTACATATACGACTTTTTATAAATATCCATTTTCTTTCGTTCCCAGAAACACCATATTTATTAAAATCCTAAGGCATTCTATCTAGTCGTGTTATATTGTTATGCCTATTTAATACTTCCAGCTCCGAATGTTAAAATTTCACTAATTGCGCATGGATGAATCTAAAACCCTTGTTGAAAATTTAATCCGTCGTCGCTTGAATTCTGTTATAATTATAAGAGGGGTGCTTGGTTGCCTTCATATATGAATAGGTACATAGGATGACGTGGCATGGTTTTACTTTTTAACTCTTTTATGCAAAATGCATTTGTATAGTTTCCTCAGCACCCCACGGGGTTCACGTGTACCCGACACCTGTCACGTGACATTGAAACTACCCGTCTTTATTCATAACAGCCACTGCTAGTGCTATGTGATAGCAGTGGCGAGATTATGTTTTTTTATATTAGTCATACTTTCGTAACGAAAATTATTTTCTGACCTCTCTTTTCTTTCATTTTCTCAATTTGCTCCAAGAATTTAAGAAAAAAATCCAATTTCTAACCATCGTTTTGAAATTTTCAACATGGTGTAATAATTTGAGAATTTCATGTTCTTGTCATATGTGTGATAATTTTAGAAAATACCCAGCTTTTACAGTTTCCACCAGCTTTCATATTTTTTATAATTTGTATTTAAATTGTTTATAATTTGTAGGAGTTTTGAAAAATCACGTTTTTTTGATCCAAGGTATTTTGATATTTACATAGCTGTATATATGTAGCTCCAATTTGTCTTTTGCATGTATGAAAAGCATACTATTGTCTGCATGCGGCGCTTTTGTCTATAGGTACATGGGAAGCACGCCACTGTGTAATAGGTAGGTACTAATAATGTCATCCAACCTGTTTTCACCATATAATTTATGAAACACAGTAGCAGTCTCGATTCTTGAATAATAATTATTATATACTGATGTGATTTTATTATTATCCATGGTCGTCAGACGAGTTTCATATAAATTCCTCCGTCATGATGCATAAGAATATTAGATTAATACGAGAAGTTTGACGCACATATCGATTGTTATGTACATAATTAACTAAGAATAGTGATATTTATAATTTATTGATAAAATTGGATATAAAGTTATTCCGCTGTTGATATCAAAGTCGACTTTAATAGTTTTGCGAGCCTAAAGTAAACTTTACTTTTGCCTGATGATGAGAGCGGAAGTTCTTGAAACCCGGCTCGCAAAATTAATAAAGTCAACAGTGGAATAACTATATATCTTGTTTTATTAATAAATTATGAATATGAAGTTCCACCAAGAATCGTTGGTCGATAAATTAAACTTTATAGTCATAGTTATTATTTTAAATTCTATATTTTATAATTTGGTTATGTAATACAAACCACCTTTGTCTACCATACTAGGGATTCGGTGTGATGGTTAATATATTATCATAGTTGACCATTTAGCATTTATTAATAACGTGATTTCAAGGCCTCTTTGTTTGCGAAGGCTTTGGATGTTAACTCCCAAAAAAACTAATGCATCTTAAATTCGCTTCCAAAACTCTTCTTTAACTTCTTGTCGTTAAATCTTTTGTATTGATGCAGAATCAGTAGAATTCTGAATTTGATGTAAGTTAGTTTTACATTAAAATAAACTTCTTGGAATTATTTATTGTGTTCTGAAAATAGATTTGAGTACGAAGCTGTAACGCATTTTTTTAAAAATCAATTAGCGTAAAGCAAAAAAAAAAAAATGGAGAAGATGAATCGAAAAAATGAAATTATTCTTATTTGTACTTGTGTATCAAAATCTAAATTCTAAAATTACGTCTTATGTTTTCGAAAGGAGCCTACGCTCTTTCTTTTACTGATATAATTATTCACCTAATTACGGTGGAGGCGTCATAATAGAAACATATAATATTCATAGGTATATATTGCTATTGATACATACTATTAATCTATTTATGATTTACGCATGAATTTGATATCAAAACCAAAACCTTATTCTTATTATGTTAAATGTAGTATAAGGCTAAGTTCACATGTAACGCGCGTCTAGAAACCCTTATATTTAACTAACAACCGTTCACATGAGCGCGCGTCAACGCGTGTTGACGCTCATGTGAACGCTTGTAAGGTAAATGTAAGGATTTTTAGACGCGCGATTTGAAAACGCGCGTCAAAATTTTGCCATGTGAACATAGCCTTAGCATTTTCCTGAATTTTCTACGTCTGCGTGAGTGAAGATATTAGGTAAGAATACCAATTACTCAACAGACACCTTATTCGCACAACCATCAACCTGTGCAAGCTACCCTTAGCAGGAAACAGAAAAGGTGTTCCAATGCTTACGAATCGGTTTAGGCTAGTCAAAGTGCATTTTAATAATAAAAACAATAAAAAAACTTTATTGCACAAAAAATCAACATATGAAAATATTCAATTTGAACTACACCAATAAATTTTGAGCAATGGGCGAGTTTATCGCAGAAACGCGATATCTTCCAACTAACCCATTTTACTCGTGGTACGTTCACCAATCCCACCAATTCCTGTTTCAAACTATTATATTCGACATCTATTGAGGATATATTTAAAATATAAACCATCATCTTATGAGTATAATTGCGTTCGAGGCTATTGACAACGTACGTAATATTTGATAGAGTGTAACTCGTAATTAAATATGATTTTAGGGATAGTATTACAAATTTAGGCATGTTTTACTTTTTATTGTATACATTATCTGTTATATGAATTTAATCATAATTTACGCGATACATTATATGTATTGTATCATTATCCATAATAATAATAATTAGTTAAACTTTGGATAAATAGTTTACTACCATGTTGTTGTGGGAGCGGTGAATGAAGATATACAATTCAAAACCCTAAGTACACATGTGATATTTAGCTATACTAACCTACCTGTTGGGTAATCTAAACAAATTTACCTCTATATTCATTATGCATTGTCTTCTTAGACTGAGGTTTAACAAGATTTATATATAGGTTGAGGGATTTGGGTTATTATGGTAATATCGCATCTTATAAGTTTCCACTACTACTTCTATTTGTTTGGTATTTGGATGTTTTGATAACCAAACTGAATATTATTCTCACTCGTGTTATTATAGTTAAACTTCTCAGATTGTTCTAGTCTTTTGATATTGAAGCAGTGTTAATTTTACTGTTAATTTTTTACCAGTGCATTGTTTTTTAATTTAATGTTAAAGTAAAATCGCGATTTTAATTCTGCTGTACCTATGTAGTCTTTCACAACGAAAAAACAAGATAAAATAAAAGTTTTACAAAAAGACAAAAACGTTTTGATAAACGTAAGATAAGTATTAAAATCATGAATAGATGTGAATAGAACATTTGCAATAGTAATCTACTTGTTATTAAGTAATTATAAAAATTGAATTCTGTGAAGATTGTCTCGATTTGTTTGTTCATCTTCTTAGGATGGAAATACACATATTTTTTCTTCTATTATGCTTGCTGTAGTAGAAAAATAAAGCGACGTAAATTAACAGGTATAGTCGCTTATATAATAAACTTACTTAAAATCGTTTACTGAATTTTTTTCTAAATTGCTACACTCTGGCAGACGTATTTAGTCTACTGATGATGTCCCGTTTGAAAAAAAAATGCTTGACAGAAATTTGCTGTAGTGTTAATGTTTCAGAAAGTGCAACTTGATCTGCGGTTGTAAAAAGAACATTTAGAAAAATATTGTTTTAAACAGCCTACAAAATATATAATTTCGTACTTTTTACATTTCCAATAACAATTTATTTTGTCCATTCGAGTAATGTATTGAATATCTATATAAGTTTTTTTGACGAAAATGTTACTAAATATAGAAAAAATAAACAAATATATTATTTGCCATTGCTGGCTTTCGTGGTCTTCGTTCAAGGATGCTGATGTTCTTCCGGATTTACCGCGTCCGGTTGGTCTCCCTCCTTCGTCTCTGCGTTTCGACTCTAGCAGCAGAAACGTCAAGACGAAGGAAGGAGACCAACCAGACGCGGTAAAACCGGAAGAACATCAGTGTCTTTAAAAGATATTATCAGTACCTGTATAAAATATATCGATAGGATAAGCTCTGAAGAATATTACTCAATAGACACTTCATCCGCACAACCAACAGACTATGCAAACTCCTTTTAGTTGGGAAAAAAGATTGTAGAAAATTATATGAAATATTATTGGGATTATTACGGCATAACAAATCGCATTTACTTGTGACAAATGTATTTGAAACGCTCACCCTTGAGTATTTTAATGTTTGAAAATTCAATACACGTCTTTCTATTTCCATAATGGGTGTCTTTTATATCTGTATTTGGTTTATTTTTTCTCCTTTTTTATTCCAGTTTTAATTTGGGTATTATTAGATTAACAAATTGAAAAATCGACAAACGAATTATATTGCTGGTATTATACAATATTTATTTATTGTTAAACGAAATACGATATGCACCTCGGAAATCTTCGCCATTTGAAGAATGGAATAGAATATGTCCGAAAAACATACTAAGTGTAGCAAATTATTATTATTAATCTCAACAAAATGTAAGTAATAATGTGTATTTTATTCTCCACAGGTGAGTACGCCAGTTCTTCTCCTACATGGTTGTATGCAGAACTTGAGCAGATTATTTTGTGAGTTATTTATTTCGTTATACCTACTCTAAAAATAACATTTTCTTATCTTATCGGATCATTTGATATTCGTACAGCAAAATTCGTGGTAACCAAACTACTTAAATTTGAAAATCTATGTTTGATTATAAAAATAAATACCTTTATCATTAATATTGCAAAACATATTGAGATAAGTGAGCAGATAATAAAAATATGTCTAAGTTTTCCAGTAGGTACAAGGTGTCGCTGTCTCTTTGACTTTGAAAGTTTATGTCGTTCCATCACATTTTGCTTGACACCGCGACATACGGCAACTCATGCGTTACTTTGTTTATTTTAAAGTTTTAGTTAGATGTTCGTAGTGTATCCCATCCATACCTGTACTGAATTCTAAACTCACGCCGTCTCCTGTCGACGATGTCTGTAATAATGCAGTATAATAGTTTGTAAAGTACTTACTGAGGTATTTAATCAAAGTATTTGTTGCTTTCAAACTCCTATGAGGCTTGAAATATTACAACCTTATGTCTTTGGTTGTAATATTTCAAGCCTCGTCAAGGTCCTAAAAAACTGCACTATCTTTCTTTTCGCCGTGGGTTGGTTTAAATGCAAAAATAAAATACCTTGTTTTTGGATAACCTGTAGGGGTACGTATTTCGCACGCAATAAATTATTACAAGTAGTGGGATATGAAATATAATTTGTGTGATAATCCATGGATAGGATATCGTAGATACAATTGTATTGTTTATTATTTAAGGATTATCATCAATAAGTTAACCTAAATAATAATAAATAGCACACCAATCTTTATTATATTTTGCTAACTTCGTAAAAACAATGATAACGCCCGGTACAATACCTTTGGACAGGTACTTGGTATTTATCAGAATTACCTTACTTACTTTTACTTTACTTATGCGGCTATTCCTAGCTACTGCTAAACATAAGCCTCTCCTGCATGTCTCCAGGCATCTCTGTCCTGAGCTTTCTGCAACCAGTCAACATCTTGCATCAGACCATCGTGTGGGAGGTCTTCCTCTACTTGTTATATCTTCACGAGGTCTCTACTCACAAAGTCAAAGTTTCTGCCCAATTAGTCAATACTGGCAGGACGCATTGGTCGTACATTATCCGCTTTAGGCATTGGGGAATGTTGAGAGTGAAGAATTTCTTAACATTTCCGTAGGCTGCCCATCTAAGACCAATTCTCCTCTGAAGCTCAGTAGTCTGATTATCCCGAGACAGTATTATATTATTACCGAAATATTTGTACTCATTGACTTCTTCTAATTTTTGGTTGTCAATATCAACTTACCGTATTACAATTTTATATTCTTGACATATTCCTAAACTTTTCATTGACATTCTACAACCGACGCTCCAATTTGTCTTCCATAATAGAATGATTTGATTTGAATATCCCAATAAAAATAAAAAGAGATATAAAATAAATATTATTGATTGTAATGTCTCATTTTAAAGCACACAGTTCGCTTATTTTCTTTTCAAAATATTTAATTTTAATGCGTGGCACCGCTTTTAGTGCCCTACGACCTACAAAGTAAAAGAATTTATGTCACACCCGTAAATGATAAAAGTTCTTATAAGAAAAACGTTTTTTTCCAACATATGAAATTTTATCTGGTATTAGGATGGTTGTGTGGTATTATTCAGTTAATGAGTTTACTGCTCCAACCAGCCATAGATTAGACATGGTTTGTTTTGAAATCGAGAATTTGAACATGCAAAAGTCATTATCTGATCAAAATAATACAATTTCCTTTGTATTAATGGTTTCTTTTATGATCTAATAATTATATTCAAGTTTTTGTATCCACTTTTAGATTATCCTCCTTCTCACATCGATCGATTGTAATTTCAGAATGCTTAGACATTTCATTTATTTCTCATACTCGTTTTTCATATTTGTACGCCTTGAATACACATCAAAGGCTTTGCAGTAAGTATTTTTCTTTTACCAAAGTCCTTGTTTAACGTGATCCTTAATTAACAATTCAAATATTTAGAAAGTCTTCAAGTATAAGTTTATATCAAGAAAAATATTTACTAATTAAACATTCGAAGCCCTTTTAACAACTTTTGTAAAAGTTTCACGGAGCGTAGTTAAATATTTTAAGCTTTTGCTATTATACATTTTTATGGTTTACCGAAGTCTTAATATTTGGCTGTATTAAAATTTCCATTATTTAATTATATCTCTACTCAATTTTTGTATTATTATTATGATAAGAAGTTTAACCTTCTGTGTGAATTCTGGCGAAGGAAAGTATATTTTATTTATACATTTATTTCCTAGTGCCATAAGCTACAATTATTTATACAAAGTGTTTATTGCGTGACATTCAAATATCACAGTTGATGATATCGGTTCCTGAATATTTCTGCAAATGTTTTTTTTTGCCCAAATCGTCTCTAAGTAACTTGTTGACTTATTGTAAGTGCCATTACAGTTGATATCATTTCTGGGTAATCGCTACTCTTAAATGCCTTTTTACAAATTTTCTGACTGTTATGGATTTTCTAAATGTTTAGAAAATCCATAACATTTAAAGCTGTGCAGAAATTGATCAGAATAAATGGTGTTTGCAAGAAATTAAAGTAAAGAAAAACAACATTTCCGACTCTTGTTTTCCAAATATTTTAGTAGGTATATTCTCTAAGATCTACGCTTTTGTTTGTATTACAAATTCTTAGATGAAAATTTTTGAGACGTGAATTCGTAAACGCTTAACATTCAAATATACGAAACGTTTTCTTCGCCTTGTTAAAAAGTCAGGCAAAAATGTTATTTACATTAGATTATTTCTTATTCGCGGAATTAACAGTTTTCTGTTAATGGTCAATCGATTGCCTAAGATAATAATAATGATAATAATAAAAATCTTTATTAGAAAATATAGATGACAACATTACTACTGAACACAAAATTTTATGCAATGGGTCAGTTTATCGCAGAAGCGCGATATCTTCCAACTAACCAATAAGATACAGAGTGTTATTAATTTTTTCGCCGTATTTACTCTTAACCTTATAGTAATACCTTTGTACGTTGTAAATTCGCGATATTCATGTGTTGTTGACATCGTTGGATTGCGTGCAAATTCAATGGGTAATTTCCAACATGGTTATTATATATTCAAAATGTACCTTATAGGAACCTAAGTATGTTACTAGTACTAATAATGTAATACTTACGTACTTAACTGATAATATGACGTACATATCTATATTACAGAACATACCTACATACATCCACTCACTTAGTATTGTTGAGTAACTGGCTACTCCACGGCATTCATATATTTATAGCCAGCCAATTGATTTCATTAAGCTTGTTAAGAGATCAAGCACATATGAAATGTCATATTGTTTTCTTTCTCTATGCATGTATGTATATACCTACGTGATTTAGAATCACATTTCTATGCGACTATTATTGACGGATGATATGTATGTCGGTAGGAGAGATAAGAAGTGTTATTTATGCCTAAGATAATTTTGTTCCTAGCACTGTCCCAACTTATTGCCTCTGAAGGCTGCTGGGGTCATCTTTTCCCGTCCTCATATTGTATTTTCTTTTGTTCCGTGTATCATCACGGTGAATTTCTGTGGAGCACCCGGCAAAGAATTGGACTCCCATTTTCATTGGACATAATGAAAAAAAAATGGAAAAAATGTAAACAAATGTAAAACATTTAAAAATACACACACCCACCAAAGTCCACAAATCCAATCCCAAAAAGTGGCGTTTACCATGGCAATAAGAGAATTGGACTCCCATTCTTTTCGAAAGTTTTTGAATGTACTCTAAAAGGCAGGTGGTCTGTAAAGAACAAAAAATACAGACATTTTTGATCTCAAATTCAGCGTTGAGGTATGCTACCCATCCTGAATTTCTTATTTTTTTTGTTGGCAAAGAGAAGACGGCTTGCATGTTTGTTTATTACATGCAGCTGGTTTGCTGGCTACTCCACTTGTGGGATATGTCGTGCTGGTATAGTACCTACCGTATGTCATCTTCATCCAGACCACTTATCATCATTAAGATAATAATATTACAATAATTAGTTTTAATAATTTAAATATGTATCGAAATACGTTGCGTAGCTTTTTAAGAGACCTTTATATGTTGCTTAGTTGATCGTGTATAGAATATAGATACACCTGGGTAGCTACTGTAATAATGATTGCTTAGGTAGATAGGCACCTACTGTCAATAGTATTAAGTAAATCCTCAAGTATACGTGGCAATCATGAGTACTTACTCACTCTATTCAGTATTTCAGTATTTTATTTTCTACTTCCTATGCTCGTCCATATGAGTACGTATTTATTGCTATTATTTGAATACTTATTTATTTATTATTATCGATTCAACCCATATATTCTCCCCTTTACTCGATTATTCTATCTATATATGTACATATCTACCTGCTTAGTAAGTATTATAACTGTCTACTATACTTGTCAATAACGCAATAAGTATTGTAAAGTACGGCTTCTCATATCAATAAAGGTATTTACAAGTACCTTATAAATATAGCCACATGTGTTTTCCTTTAATAATAATAATTCCTTTAATAATTAGTGGTCAGTAGCCTGTGGGTAGAGTCTCGGACTTTCGTTCGAGAGACCTGTGTTCGATTTCACCCGCTGACTCTATGGATGGAAGGGCTTTGTTGGTATAGATTATCAATGTTAAATATCCTCACAGATCCACTGTGTACATATTTTCCCTTTCTTCCATATACAATTTGCAGAAGGCTTGATAAGTAAGAAAATTAGTTTGACTCTAAATGATTATATGAAATTACATGCTGTGATTGAAAAGGAACGAAATGAAACAGTAATATTTTACTTACATGAAAATATGTTTTCACAAAGTTTATTCACCAATAAACATGACAATAAAAATGTTAGTAATGTGTTAGACTAAAGTATGTTGTTGGCTGGACGTTCAAAAAAGATCTGACCTAGCTAATTATTCATTCTCTTCACAAGCCATAGTTGTTAAGGAAATATTCATCGCCATCTACCTATGATCGTTGCAAACTAATACCTAGCTAGTTACCAAGATATTTAGTAATTATTTTCTGTAACGTGCTTCTTGATGATCCGGGTAGATGTCGCCACACAGCCCCCTCCAAGTGAAAAATGCAGGTTTTTCACTGATTCGGTTGAAATATTTTCCTTCCAGACCGCGTGATGTATGTATGTGGTCTGTCGGCTGAGTTGTTAGCTTCCTCTGGATGTTCTATGAAGGCTGGTTTACATCGATCCAACGATACTTTCTTTTGTTCTCCGTTTATTTTTAATATGGCAGTTTTGTCATCCCTCGAGCAAACTTCATAAGGCCCCTTGTAAGCTGGAAGCAAAGGTTTATATATTCTATCGTCTCTCAAGAAAAAATGTGATGCCTTACCAAGTTCTGGATGTACGAAAATATTATCCTTGTGGTGATGTTTAATAGGTTTCGGTTTTACATTCCTCATAAACGTTATAAGTTGCTGTGTATAGTAAGTTGGATCTGCATTTTCTGTGTTTTCCTGTAGAATGTCAGCTGGCATGCGCAGTGAATTTCCAAACATCATCTCTGCAATGGAAAAATTATGGTTTTCTCGTATCGTGCACCTTAAACCAAATAAAATTGTTGTTAGAGATTTAGTCCATGGTATAGGGTGATGTGCTTTTATAGACGTTTTTAGTGTCCTGTGGAAACGTTCTATAAGTCCATTCGCCTGTGGGTGATACGAATTGGTTTTGACATGTTGGATACCTATTCTGCAACAGAAAGATTTAAAATCAGAAGATAAAAATTGACGGCCTTGGTCCGATATGATCTTCTCTGGGACGCCGTACTTTGTACTCCAGTTGTCCCATAAAGCACGTATTATTGTGGTAGCTGTGATATCTGCTATTGGGATTACCTCAACCCATCTGGAAAAACGATCTATAATTGTTAAGCAATATCGCATACCTTCTGATGGAATAAATGGACCTATCAAGTCCACGTGGATTGTATGGAACTTTCCGTTAGGTAGTGGAATTGGAATAATTTGTGTTTTTGTGTGCTTGTGGATTTTTGCTTTTTGGCATGGTATACACAATTTACACCATTTTGTGCAATCACTTTTCATATTTTTCCACACACCTCTCTGGCTTATTGTTTTAATTGTATCCTTGGTACCTGTGTGACTTAAATTATGGATACTCTGGAAAAATTGTCTTTGTAAAGTTTTAGGTATATAAGGTCTCATGTTACCATTATGTGTGTCAAAAATTATTTGCAAGCCTTGAAAATTGTTTTTTATTAAATTAAGCGAGTGATCTTTTGTTTTTAACATGTCTAAAAGTTCTATGTCTTTTAATTGCTCTCTGGATATTTCATCTAATGATATGTTATGATTCATTTCTATCATTTCGACGCGTGAGAAAGCATCTGCGACAACATTTGATTCACCAGTGATATATCTTATATCGGTGGTATACTGGGATATATAATCAAGATGTCTCTGCTGTCTGGGTGTTTCTTTAGCATAACTTTTTTTACTGAACATGAATTGAAGGGGTTTATGATCGGTAAATACTGTAAAATCTCTACCTTCTAGGTAATGTTTGAAATGTCTTATAGTTTCATATATTGCTAATAGTTCTCGATCATAAGTGCTATAAGAGCATTGTGCCTTGTTAAGTTTTTTTGAGAAAAAACAGATTGGTTCATAATTATTTGATTCGTCTGTCTGTTGTATAACTCCACCAATGGCAAAGTCGGATGCGTCTGTCCACACTGACAGTTTTTTGTTTGCATCAGGAAAACTTAACTTAGTAGCATGTAATAAAGAATTTTTTACCTCTTCGAAATCGTTATTTGTGATTTCGTTCCATTCGACAGGTCTATTGTCGTTTTTGGTTGCCCCTTTTAGATAGTCGTTCAGTCTGACAAGTTTTTGTGCAGCCTTCGGTATAAATCGTCTGTAGAAGTTGGTCAGAGCGATGAATCTGCGGAGATCCTTTATTGTTTTGGGTTTTTTGTACTCACTTATGGCTTTTATTTTTTCCGGAGCTGGTCCAACTCCTGCTGCTGATATTTCATATCCTAGAAAAATTAAGGATGATTTGGCAAATTGACATTTAGAAGGGTTAAGTATCATACCATTCTCCTGTAGTCTTTCGAATAGAGCAGTCAGATGTCGTATGTGAGTTTTTTCGTCGGGTGACGCTATCAGAATGTCATCTATATATGTGTGTATTCCTTCTAGTCCTTGAGTGATGGTGTTCATGTGCCTCATGAACGTCTGGCACGCACTGGTTACCCCAAATGGCATGCGTAAAAACTCAAAATTCCCGAAAACGGTGGTAATTGCTGTCTTCTTGATGTCTGCTTCGTTGACAGGAATCTGGTGGTATGCACGCTGGAGATCTATCTTAGAAAAAATTTTACAATTGTGCAAATCATTACAAATATCATGAATATGTGGAAGTGCATATCTATCTGGCACTGTCATAGAGTTAAGCTTACGATAATCACCACACGGGCGATATGTACCGTCACTCTTTTTTACCATGTGAAGAGGCGATGCCCATTCACTGTTTGAGGGTCGGCAGATACCTTGAGCAACCATGTTCTCAAACTCTTTTTTCGCTTGCTTCAGCAGTTCTGGAGACAAACGTCGAGGTTTGAACATAAAAGGATTGCCACGAGTATCTATGTAATGTATTGTAGAATGTTGACAATCAGTATATGGTCTATTTATATCAATCAGTTTGGGATATTTTGCTAATAATTGATGGTAAGGGTTATTTTTATCTAGTAATGAAACTGACGAAATATCATTATCAATACAGTTTGTGTTGTAACCTACGACCTTATGTTTATTAGTATTGTCTATCAACATCTTGTTTCTAATATCTACAATTAAATTAAAGTGATTCAGAAAGTCTG
Source organism: Athripsodes cinereus (assembly GCA_947579605.1). NCBI lineage: Eukaryota > Metazoa > Arthropoda > Insecta > Trichoptera > Leptoceridae > Athripsodes > Athripsodes cinereus. Next base: position 17,072,803 of record OX388308.1, on the reverse strand, counting down.
CGCCGATAATTGCGCGTGGAACGTCTGCAATGATAAAGTTCCATCTGAAAATTTTCTTTAGACCGAGGTCTAAATTTAATGTGGTTGTGCCGAATGTCTTCACCACTGTCTCATTAGCTGCAAAGAGTTTTAGGTTATCTTTACCCTTTAAACTTTGGCGTAAACATATGGAACGCGGAACTAAACATAGTTCTGAACCGGAGTCAATCAAAAATGACGTACCTTGTATGCGGTCCTTTATGAAGAGACGAATTTTTGTATGCAGTTCACCCGTCTCGCTAGTGAACTGTTCTACAAGTTTTTTGAGTTAGATGGTTTGTTTGATGTAAATGAGCACGGAGAAATACATTTGCGAGCTTTGTGTCCGAATTGTTCATGATAGAAACACAGTTTTGTACTATTATTACAAGTCTTTACATTATTATAACTACGATATTTATTTTCGTTATGCTTGTAAGAAGCGTTGTTGTTTTTGACAGAGCTGTCAATATGTGAACTATGGCGGGTGTTGCCATGATAGAAATTTTTTCTATGAAAATTATTTTGATTTTTGTGTTGCAACTGTTTGCTAAGATTGTCGAATTTCTCAGTTAATTCAATCACTGATTGCTGTAAGGAAATAACTTTACTAGAATTTTTATCATCTTTAGGTTGAATGGAAGCTACTTCTAATGGTTTGTAAATTGATGAAACTTTGTCTGCTAAAATTGCGATTTCTTCTAAATTTCTGTTATCGCTTGTGATATGAGCTTGTACCTGTTTGGGTAATTGTTGCATCCACAAATATTTTATAGTGGTGGTATCTACGTCTAAACCGACGGCTAACATTTTCATTTCCCTTAATAATTGTGACGGCAATTTGTCACCTAGTTGAATCCCCGAGAAAAGTTTTTCTCTGCGATTATCTGGAGATTCGCCCATTCTTTGAATGATTGCGTTTTTTAATCTGCTGTACATGGTATTACATCTGGGTAAAAATAAGATATCTGATACCTGACTAATATGTTCATGGTTGAGTTGAGCGACCAAATGTGAATACCTGGTGTCTTCCGCCGTTATATTGGCTAATTCAAATTGGTTTTCTACCTGTAGAAACCAGAGTTCTACATTGTTTGTCCATATCGTTGGGATTTTCACGGACACTCGTTCTGAAAATATCGGAAAATTTGTATTAATTGTTCCTTCACTAGTACTAGCTTTCGCTGGGTGAGAGGTTGAATCGAAATTTTTGTTAGGAGTTGTCATTTTGTATCTAGTGTATGAGAAGAAAATTTGAAGTTAATTTTTAGAATTGAAAATATTTATTTTATTTTAGGATAAAATTAAATGGAATGTAAATTATTTGAATAAAATTGATTAATATACTTTCTTGATTGATTGATTGAAATGTTTGGGAAAAATGTTTGCAGATGAAAAAATATTTGTGACAATAAAATTTTTTAGCAGAAAAAATTGGTACCCTGTCGACTGGTCTCAAACAGTGAATGTTCACAAAATATAATAATAATTAATGCTACTTACAAATAAAATGCTTTGTGTTATATTTAAAATCTGGAACATACAATTATATAAATAAGTACAATAAGTTATGTTCTGCCTTTGGCAGATTTTTAAAAAGACTTGTAGTCTGAAATAAATAATAGTAAAAATATTTTTAAAAAAATAATAAATAAAATATGTGGCATAAAATATGTGGACGGTTTTCTGTTCTTTGATTGCTTAAAAATACGGAGCTAAAATATCTTTTTATGTATTTTGTTCCGGGACTCTATATGCCTGAAAACCGTTCACAGAGAACTCTTCTGAACGCAGCAGTAAAGGTGAATAAAATTTGGAATCGATTAATGAATTGTTATTTAAATTGTTTCGTTCGATCACAGTTTGGAAATAAAGTTAAAATCAAAATTGAATATGGGATTAAAAGTTGTCAGGAAAATTTTCACTGATGTATTGTAACAAAATTTTTAAAGAAAAAAGTTTTTTTTAAAGAAAAATGTAATAAATTCGTGTTCGTTCGAGGTCACCATTTATATGGATGGAAGGGCTTTGTTGGTATAGATTATTAATGTTAAATATCCTCACAGATCCACTGTGTACATATTTTCCCTTTCTTCCATATACAATTTGCAGAAGGCTTGATAAGTAAGAAAATTAGTTTGACTCTAAATGATTATATGAAATTACATGCTGTGATTGAAAAGGAACGAAATGAAACAGTAATATTTTACTTACATGAAAATATGTTTTCACAAAGTTTATTCACCAATAAACATGACAATAAAAATGTTAGTAATGTGTTAGACTAAAGTATGTTGTTGGCTGGACGTTCAAAAAAGATCTGACCTAGCTAATTATTCATTCTCTTCACAAGCCATAGTTGTTAAGGAAATATTCATCGCCATCTACCTATGATCGTTGCAAACTAATACCTAGCTAGTTACCAAGATATTTAGTAATTATTTTCTGTAACGTGCTTCTTGATGATCCGGGTAGATGTCGCCACAACTCCACTTTCGCGACACAAGCATATTGCTTACTGTGAGAGTGTTTGGGGTGTAATTGGATATATTTCAAATACAGATTCATCTTTAAAAAAACTAAAGTTTCAGTACACTTAGCGAAGTATGTACAAACTTATTTATTTATTCATTTAATATGTGTGTTTACAGGAAAAAAATCATGTATGGTTCACAATGCAAAATTTATTAATTGCTTTAGTTATCGGTACTCACACCAGAAGAATCAGTTAAATAATCTAACCACCACTGCACTCTCCAATCTTTATCAACAATAAAAACCAAAATTTCAGAAAAGCATTTAAAAAATAAATAAAAAAAACAACAATGGCAATAAAATACACCCATTGAAACAGAAAAAAATGTATCCACACCCATATACGCTCATGTTCCAAACAGTGAAAGCTTGACATATTTTTTGAATAAATATGTTGTTCTATTAAGTATTTCAATATCTATGAATATAATTATTATGGTTTAATAGACAATTTTCCTTTTGAAATATTACAGTAAGTATCAACGATTGAGTGAGTCGCTTTGGTTTTTTGATTAGACATATTTAATGGTAATTTCAAACAGTGTTCAATATTTTGGTTTCAAACCAATTAAAGAGAGAATATGATATGGGTTGAATAGAATTTCTTCAATATCTGTAAAGTTTCGTACAACCATATTGTTTTTTATATGTATTTATGATATATTATAAAAGTACTTTGTTTTATTATATAATACATACCTTTATATATTGTTTTTTCATTATTATTTTATAATTTTTAATATTTATTTTATTTTTTATTTATTAAGCATATTACAGGCGTGAGCCTTTTGCATGTTCAACAAAAAGTATGACGGACAACAGCTGAAAAAAAAAACATACACACTGTCATATGCATTGCAAAACCACTAGTCAAATATGTATATTTTTTTGTTATTTATATCACTATTGTATTACTTTGAATCCGAGAGATTAATAAAAATAAATAAGTTTATAATTATAACCATCTTCTGTTACCGAGATATTTATGCCATGGCTTGCAAATGGCAAGAAGTTCTGAGTACCTATTGCTTTAACTGGTTTTATAAATCATAACTTGTTGCTCACCTTTCTTCCTACACAATTGAAAAAGGGGAACGAATAGACATTTTACTTTCTTTATTTACATGTCAAACCTTTGTTTGATCAGTTGTTTGTTAACTTTGTAACATTTTATTTAATATTTGCTTTCTCTTATCACTAACATTAACATTTCTTATTACATAAAAATATGAATCCATAAATACAATATATGGATCTACATTTTTATGAATAATGATACTTAGATCAAAAATATTATATAAAACAGAAGCAAATGATGTATGCTATGACGTTACGTTAGAGTCTTAATAAGTTTTCTTTGTCCACCTCACATATGTTGTTTACCCTTCTTTACCAATTTCTCGTAATAGAGGTTATTTTATTTTCAGTTTTTGCTTGTTTTCTCATTGTTATTTTCAAAAGTTTTCACAAAAACACAATTTTTAGCTTTTCACCACTAGAAATTATCGCGACGTATTTTTTATAGAAAATAAATTAATCAGCGAGCGATTTGTTTTCACGAGATGCTTCAAAGTGTTTCCACTTTCAGAACATCACAGCATGTGTTTTTAAAATACATTTAACGTTAGAGATGGAATGCCAGCCCTAAAACATCGAATTTACTTACATCACATTTTTAATTTAATAAAATTACATTCTTTAAGAATCATTTTATTGTGTTAACATATTATTTGAAATTCGATGAAATTGCAGTTACATTTTATTCTTTATGTAGATCATCAGTTACATTATAAAGTCAACAAATAAATTTACACAAAAAAATGTGATGATGTGCAGTGGTGTGTATATCAATAGCGAGGTGATTGAAAATTGCTAGTTTTGTTCACCAGCGCCCTTGAGACAAATTCTAAAGGACTTCTGAATGGATCAACGTAAGTTATCCACAAGCATTTTAACTAAGTATCACTAAATATCAAAAAGAAAATACGATATATTTGCGATTTGATTACATATTTTTTATAATTTGTAGATTGATTTTCAATAACTTTTGTTATTATCGATAGGGAAATGTTTTTCACTTTGATCATCAATAATAAATTGTAAACTCGGACATTTGTTCATATACCTATATGTGGTTTATGAAACTTTTTTTAAATAACATTTTATTTAATTTGCAAGATTACATTTTAACTTTTTCACGTTATTATATCTGAATTTTATTACTCAATGTTTTTGAACAATAATTAGGTAGTACTGATATTTTAGTAGCAATGTAGTGGTGATGTGTATTTATTTTAGGGGATATAGGTATGAATACCGATTAAATTTCTCAACCGCGTTATGCATCCCTAAACTTGTGCGAATTTATCGCCAGATGGGGACTGTTAGCCATTGTTATTAACGGTGCAATGGTTCTATTACAATCCAACTTCGTAGTACGCAGCACATGGATTAAAAATACAATTCTCTATTTGTTTATTGTATTTCGTTCGGATAAATAAATTGATATGTGGGAATATATTATGTACAATCAACATGTCGTGTAAATATATTTAGAAAAAAATATTCAGTTCGTTCTTGACAAAAATTGTTTTCCGTGTTTATTTATATTTCACGTTTTCCTATTTTTTTTATTCAACTGTAAATTATTCCGCGTGCTCTAACATTTTAATAAAATGTTATGAGAACATCATTTTCACACCCACATAATGCGTGTTAGTGTGTTTTTTTATTTTATTTTACGTTGTGCTTTGTATAAGAAGATAAGGAAAATTAACGATATAACGATGTTAATTATTTTATAAAGGTGTGCATCTGCTTTTTGTGATATTGAAGGGGGAATACAATTTATTGATATTATGTTTTGCAAAATATTAGGTCGATCGCTATTTTAACTGGGGATCGAAACTGAATTAGATATGTGGCTGGAGAAAAGGGAATTGTGTGTAACATACCTAATATTGTCAATATGTAGAAAGAGAGTTCTTAGCTCAGCACCTTCTCATCATGTGGTGACATAAATGAGTATCTAGGTTACATTACGACAGCATAATATATCAGCGAAATGAATTGTGACATTTGAAATTAATTAACGTCATGATGGAAATAATTTTAACTTTGTATTGAAACTTAAATTAACGTGAATTTGGCTAGTTATTGCAGTGTTGTCGTGTATCTCAGTGTATGCCGTTGTATTTTGAGATCAGAGGAAGGATTCAATGCGGGTGATTGTGATGGAGTAAATCTTTAGTGCATTTCCACCTTGAGGCTTTCACGACCAACAATTTCGATAATTGATATCTCAAGCTGAATGGTTGCTGTCTGGTGGCACTTTCAGTAAAACTATGTCATCTAATTCCATGAGATTCGTGGTGTGGTTGTGACATCGACGTGGTAGCTTGTTGTTCGGATCACATGGATTCGATGCGATAATTAGCGTGAACTTGCTCATTGTGCAAAAGTTGGTAGTTAATTGAAAACCGATCTTCTACAATAGTAATGTTGTTTCAAAGGAGTTTAAGTTATGTAAAATTTACGGTAAATTAAATAAAATTTTCAAGTAGGATGCCTAAACCTATATCCATTACATTCGTCTGACAAATGTAATTTTTCTTGTTGTGTATGTACAGCGTATTTTCGTCTTGAAATTTTCACATTAACTTTTTAATTAATTGTTTTGTATAGATTATCAATTGTAAACATTTTCATCTCACTAACACCTAAACATAAGGTATATCGGTGCTTCTATATATTTATTCTTCGATTACTATTCATGCTTGTTTGCTGTCACTGTAGTTAACCTTGTACATGCGTTGTTTAACATTGTATGTTATTGCAAAGTCCACTTCATTGTTTACGCACCGTCAACGTTGAACCACGGGTATTTTATTTGTTAACTGCTGTAAGTTATCTGACATTTAGCACTAGTCACAAACATTCTGTTAAAACATGCTGCATTGAACTATCGATTAGTCTGAATAATATTCACTATTTCTAAAAGTCATATCGACAAAATATGGATTTATTATCACAATAAAACGATTATTTCTATATTGGTATAAGCGATATGGGGAGCCATTGTCAGTTTGTACATAGTTACTTACTCCATTGTAACTATTTCATTAATACGTCATGTAACTGATAATAAACAATCTCTTTGTGTGTACGATATTATATGAGAGCACACGCAGCAGCTTTGTCTATGCGCTTATGAACTTTCTATGGAGGCTAATAATACTTCCATATTACAGAAACCAATATCACGCTACCGCTGCTGCCGCTTATATTCGGAGGCATTGTTACAACACCAACAGCATAGTCCTGTTATCACGTTATTCTATTTGAGAATATATTAATTTATAATGAGGTGATCGTAAAACTATGTTTTTCATCGAAACCCTATTAAGACATAGCAATCTTCAGACGAGTTCACAGTTAAGAATAGGTCCTCCACTATTTTTTCATTAGCTTTTGAGTGCTCTTTAAAAGGCGAAAAATCTCTTAAATTGCATACTTTTTGATGTAGTTTTTATTGACATGTTGAAGATCACCTGCATGTTTATTACATGCAGTTTGTTTATTGTCTACCCCACTTGTGGTAGATGTAATTGGGGTTTAGGTAAAGTAAAGAATTGAATTTTATATATTTTCAAAGTACTCTGTATATTAATAATATGTAATTTATGATATAAATTTATCGTTGAACATTTTATGTACTGTCTTGTATATTGTAATAACGGTGTACATGTATTTATTAAAGGGAGCTAATGCCTCAGTAGTACCCGCATAATTCATCAAAGTTTGAATAAAATTCCATAGTGGGTAATTGAATTCAAAGTCTTTGAAACACATTCTCTTAAGTACCCTACTACAATAATAATAACACATAATAATATTATTATTATATGCTGTTCAGTGTATTAAAGTCTGTCAGTCTATAATAAAATTGTTTTACATTGAGATTTAGCAGGTGTGCATTCTTTTATGTCTGTAGTATTCCATCTATTGTTCTTTATGTAGGTCGTTTGTAGGTAGAATATTACTTGTATATGAATAATAACGAATAATGTCATTGCAATGTTTTAAAGAGGAGATTATTCCTTGTTTTATAGTCTAGGTAGGTACTACAACGTTTGTAATAAATCATGTATTTCATTCACAAATTTTATACAATTTCTTTAAAATCTAAAGCAAAACTTCGCTGCATGTTTCGTTATTATTCATTTTATCAATGCCCACTGAAGTATTTCCTTTATTCGCCGAGGTAACATAATATTATTTTTGTCTTTTCATCATCTAGAATGCAGCAATGAGGCGTACCACCCCTCCTCATGAATGTATTTTTTTTGGCACGGAGAAGAAAATCTGCGTGTAAATGCAAAAATTACACCCTGATAGATATTGTCGTTTAATCAGAAAATTTGCATCCAGGCTTTTGATAACACCGTATCAAAACATGAATAATTGAATATATTTCTGAGAACTTACCGTATACATAAAAAAAAAATAATTCCCCGTTAAATATTCATACTTAAATAATAGTAGTTCCTACACATGGCTGTCAAGTACAGAATCTTAAATATTAGTTTGCGGGGAGTGGTGTGTTGTTAAAAACTATTAGTAGAATGTATGTACATAGTATAAAATATGTATTTACGTTTTTGAATTTATTATTTAACTAGTGCTGATATTCATTATACTTTCAATAATTACATGTATTATCATAAATCATAACGCGTGTCATAATGTTTAAACTGAGGGGTAAATAAGTATATTATTATTTTTATATACATTTTTATTAATGTGGGGGTTACGCATTTTTATTTCATAACTCCGTTGTAAACTGAAATGCCGGCACCGCTGTTAACATTATCGATGTGTAGGTAATATTTATGTTTAGAAGTTTAATATAATAAATATCCTTTCCTGTGAGAAGTTGTCGTGTTGCGTTATTACTACTTTTTTTTATAAGAGTTGAAAGTTATAAGTTTATTATTATATTTGGATATTTTTCTAATGTAGGAGTAACAGAAAAATTACCTACTTGGAATGCTTTTAAAGTTTTGACGTAATATTAAGATTAAACATTCTTCATATATTTTCTGTTATACTCAATATTTAAATCAGAATATCCTATCGTACACCACCGCTACATATCCCACAAGTGGGATTGCCAGCAGATTAACTATGCCTTATAAATATGCAAGCTGTCCTCTCCGTGCCTATAAATGATTAATACTCTAAAAAATATTACAGAACTCGCAATGGAAAATAATAAAGATTTTTTTATGCTTTCACGTTAATCAAAAGATATTCAAATGTATGGTGTGTCCTATTTGTAGCAAAAATTTCTTGTAGAGTATAATGCTATGAATATTTCACATAGCTTTTATTCGTATTGTACTAAGTAAAGTCAGTGGGTAAATATCGAATATAATCCCTACGTACTACATTTTCAATATTTTATTTGTTTTTCAACTTTTAAAATAAATACAACGCTGTGAATAAGCAAAATATAAATCATTTGTAATTATACATTCCTATTTATGTTATTCTTATGCGATGTTTGCTGCATTGTATTGCAATGTAATTTATGTGTCCATGTTACATTGGTACCGAGATCAAACAATACATACATAAATACTGTTGATTTTTTTACACCTTGTGCAGGATTTTCAATAATTTCATTTGAATAAATATTACCACTTACTGGGGGACAAATGTAAAAAAAATAATGTATAGAAAATTAATTGGCCGCAGGGGGGATGTTTTAGTAGATTTGTTAGGGGTGGTTTAATTTTATTTTCGCTGTCATGGTGAAGGGAGAAAGTCAAAATGACGGCTACCCCTTGGAGAGTGTAAACATAAATGTTTTCAAAATAAATTTAGTATGGCCAGTTTCATTATTTACGCAAACCAAATGCTTAATTTTTCGTTATTATTTTTTTGGCTATAGTAATGTCTCATTCTCTTACTACGGTTTGTTTTATTTTATCGTTATCCATTTTATTTTTAATACACTAGATTAACTTGTTTACTTTAAGTTACTTATACAAATGCCAAAGTTGGATTTCGTTTAATCTTCTGTATTGTTTATGTTATTCTACTAAATTGTTTACATTTTTATAAACCGTTTAGATTGTAACGTAATTGTAACATACTTGGCAAAATTATCTATATAAATTGCAATTTTTTTTATGATGAAGACTTTGAACATAAATGTAAAGTTGTAAATTCTCGTCACCATGTAAATAATCAATTCGGGATCATTCTCAAGTGACTGGTACGCCTCCTCATAGTTTCTATTTTATGGAACCTAGATGATGTCGACCACAGTGAGTTTGGAAACGTTTGTGTATGAACCCACAATCCCGAATAACAGTTTCAATGTAAAACACATAATTCTTTTACCAGGGTAGCAGCGATGATAGAAATTCTAAATTATTATTTCACCCTCTTTTTATACTGTGTCAGCGATTATAACTAATATATTCAGATCATGCCCTTCGCTATGGTAATGAGCAAACCTGGATGATGTTATGGCCAATCTAGTTTCCGTTGTTGGCTAACCTTTTTAAAGAGTTGCCTTCTTTCGCTAACCCTGTTCTGAACCTCGTTGTTTTCGACGTGTTCCGACCAATGGATCTTCAACATGCATCTGTAGCTCCACATCTCAAAGGTAGCTAAGCGTCCATTCTCGTTTTTGCCGATGATCTACGTATCACTACTATATAACGTAACACTCCAGACAAAGGTTTTAATAATCAAGATCTTCCTAAAATTTAAATCAACATTAGACTAGTGATCATAAAAAATACCTTTACTGGATTATTCGTTTTAAACTAAACAAGTCACGACTGTGACCAGAAATTCATCGAGAAACTATTCTAACCGGATATTCGGCTATTTGGTTTAGTACATCGCTGTTCTGAATACCCGATATTCGGTCAAATTTCAATCCATTTCATCTCTATAATAAAAGATTCGTAGTGTTAGAGTATTTGTTGTAATACTGTTGGTAGACTAGACATGCAGAGCAAAACAGAACAACTGTTTGGGTGTGTTGTGCTGTGGTCTAGTCGTATGTCCGAGGAGTGTGATGGATGTTACAAAATATAACACGGGAACATTATTCATGTCCCTGACAGAGAATATCGCGGGTGATTCATTATATTACAACCTTAAACTACACACGTACAAACACCATTCATTATTATTACACAAAATTATATCATTGTTCTAGTACATAGGAGATACCAATTACTTATTAAGGTATTTAGCCACTTCTATAATTGTTGAAGAGCAATCTGGAGCCTATACAAGAACGAAATGGCTGAAATTAAAAGCGGAGAGAGCTGCGCAGAAGCAAGGATAGAACAAGGTGTAAGACAGGGATGCTCAATGTCGCCAGCTCTCTTTAACTGCTGTATACAGCGAGCTATTGATGAACTGAGAGAAGAAATGAAGAACTGGACAGGAGTAAAAATAAATAGGAAAAAGGTCGACATGATTAGATATGCTGACGATATAGCACTGCTCGCAGACTCCGAGATGGAGCTGAACGAAGCCTTAGGAAAAATGGAAAGTATACTGTCGTCAAAGTACAACATGAAAATAAATAAAGACAAAACAAAATGTATGGTCGTTTGAAGAGAGGAAGCGACTGCGAACATTGCCATAAATGGAGTGAGCATCAAACAAGTAAAAGAATTCGCGTACTTGGGCAGCAGAATAAACCAGGATGGACGCTCCAAATCGGAAATTGTAAGCGGGCAAGGATTGCCTTCAACAAGAAATCTAAAATATTGGAATCTCCAAATATTGATTTAAGCGTAAGGTGAACCTAACTAAAGCCTTTGTATGGAGCATTCTGCTTTATGGTTGTGAGACATGGACCATCAGCAAGAGTGAATGCGGACGGTTGGCGGCTTTTGAGATGTGGTGCTACAGACGCATGCTGAAAATCCATTGGTCGGAACACGTCGAAAACGAAGAAGTGTTAACCAGGCGAAGTGTAGGCGAAAAAAGGCAACTTCTTAAGAGAATCAGCCAACAACGAGCTAACTGGATTGGCCACAACATCAGGCACCCAGGACTACTCATCACCATCGCGGAGGGTAAGACCGAGGGCACAAATGGCAGAGGCCGACGAAGAGATGCGTATATTGACCAACTGAAGAGGGACATGAACTGTTGTTCATATGTAGAGCTGAAAAGACTGGCTGAGAATAGGGAGGAATGGAGTAGAAAATCCAAACTCGTTGCAGACCAATCCAATGGATTGTAACTTATTATGAATATATAATTGTTAAACTGCATTTATTTCGTTGTTAATTAGAACATGCATGAAGCTTTATCAAATTAATCCGCCAAACCAAAAGTTATTTTGCGCGATGGTTGAATTATGTTATCCATTAGAATTATTTAAATTGTCGCTCATTGTGAATGTTTTACTTTTGTTGGCACGGAGCAAACTCTCTGTATGATTATATACCTACAGTTAGTCTACTGGCTATTGCATTGTGGGAAATGCAATGATGATTATATTAGGAGTATAATAATAATAATGTCGAATATTAGTAGAAGGGCCAATGACGATATATAATCAGACCATTTTCATTTATGTCTTGTATGAATTCCATACAGTAATTATTCGTCCATATTATTTTGTTTAACACCGCTTATTTTATACACCACCATTTCCATAGGTTAATTTTTGCATTTTAGCTACATGTTTATTTTATATCTATTTGTATTCATATTTTCCGCCAAGATTTTTGCCGCCTTTCTGTAAATGCAATATTTTGGGTAAATGTAAATGCAATACTATACATTATTATGACGCTTATCAAGAAGCCAGATTACATTTTTAATTGGATTGTTTCTGTCTTATCTATTTGTGAAAAACGATGTATAGCTGAGATTGGTGTAGTAGGAAGCAGGTAGGTAGGTACCTACTCATTTTTACGTAAAAAGTTCGTGCATCCCTTAACAAAATTCAGACGGAAAATAAAATGTCCATGTGGTATGTTACGTGTTTGCAGTAAGTAGGTATTGTACACAGGGTTTAGTATAACTTTTGCTTCAAATTGAATTGTTTTACAGCGTTGCTATATTGCGCGGAGGAACGTTATAGAAACTTTTGGGATTTTAATAAAAATTTTAATTGTAAATTTGTTATTAAAATGGCTAACAAGCGGTATGCTTTGATTCCATGTTTATAAGTTTTTGCATTGCGTGGATAAAATGAGAATAATATTATTAACTTTAATGTTATGTGGTGTTATACAAATTTAACAATGCGTTAAGCACTGAGCAAATATTGAGCTATTTGTTATTATTAAAAGCGCTTTATGTACATATAGAAATAACAGTGGCGTGCCTTCCATGAAAGCTCAATAGCAGGGGTTTTTAAGCTTTAAAATAAAAAATAACTAAAAGTTTACGCAAAAACAATTCGAGAATTTGACATTTCGCGCGCTCCCGTTTACTTCTTGTTCGTCCGTTATGCGTAACATTAATGCTAAGTGTGTCAAAGATTTTACAAGGCAAGAAATAAGTTATAGCATTTCGTCTTGTTTACACATGCGATTGCTTACAGGACTCTATACTCTGTTACGGTTGACCTCTGCGCTCTTTATCTAGGATCCTTAAAAGTTTATGAACATCATATTTCTGCTTTTTGTACCAAATTTTTGATATTATATATTTTTTCCTGTGTGTGCATTTCGGATCCATGTATTGTTTTAATAAAAATATAAATATTTGTGCTTCTCTTCCTTAAGGGGATATTGAAAGTTTTACAGTAGTTTAAAAGATTCCTACGAGGCGGATTTGGTGATGAGTGGAGGGTCCTTTCAATAGGACTCTATTCTGTTATATCTTTATCCCGCTTATCACAGTGCTAATACGCTATAATTAATATTTGGACACGCTACACATAAACGATGTGCTAATGAGACTATTTATAGTGTATTTTCGCGAATCTTATGGAAAAGACAATCAAGAATAACTTATGATAGTATATAGTTGAATGCATTGTTTTTTATCCAATCGCCAAAGTTAAACAATACAGGGCGGTTAGTACTTGGATGGGTGACCATTATAATATGCAGTACATAGTAATTATATAGTTAGTTGTACAAATTGTATTATTTTTATAGTTAAATTAGGCTTTTGTATTTTTAATTCATTCATATTAAATGTAGAAGCTTTTTTCATATAGGTAATTAATTAATATGTCCAGATACTTAAAACATTGTAATAATAAATTTGTATTGAAGTTGCGTTTACCTGGTATGAAAACTCTAGTAACGCCGCTGAGAAATAATATTTTGTTGCCGTAGTTCAGAAGGTAAAATTGAAAAAGTTAATGAAAACCTCTGCTACCTGCACTCAATGGGGTGATTGTACCTACTGGTGAAAAATGGGCAAAAAGGAGAAAAAACGAAAAACATTATTGGCACATTTTTCATTACCGTATTCTTATTCAATTCACTCGTAAAATTACCTGTGTTTTTTTGTTATTGTTTTCCTGTTAGTGTTTTAGTTTCGAAATAATAATTACTCTATTTAGTACCATTAATATTTCTAAATAGTTTATTAGGTACCTATGTGAAATTGTTATGTGTATAAATCGTTCTCCAATGGTTAGATTAGCCAGTTAACTGAGTAGTTAGGCGGTAAGTTTAATGCCGGCATTCAACTGAATGGCTAGACGCAAACCGTTCAACATTATACTTGATCGAAGCTAGCCCGATTGTTTAAATATTATTTATTTATTTGGCTCTGTGGTGCTAGGATTGATAAACGTTGCATTAGAACCCTCTTTGTAAGTTAACTGAATGCCGGCTTTTAACTAACCCCCTTGCCATTCAGTTAACTGAGACAATATAAATATATTGGTTCATGTAATAAAGACTACAACTGTGTACGTGTCTTATGATATCAAAGTCATTTAGATCTTTCAATTGAATCTTTTGGTTAAACAGACAAACTTTTTCCCGTGAGGTCGCCGGCAAAGAATAGGTCTCCCACTCTTACGTATATTTTTTTATTATCCTGTGGAAGGCAAATATTCGTAAAACATCTATTATTACTAAGGTATTTTTTTTACCTCAGCGATGAGGTATGCCATCTATTGTGAAAACATTCTTATTTTTAATACTAACCACTGAGAGGACGACTTACATAATTATGACATGCAGTTGTTTACCATTTGTGTGGTAGAAACAATCAAACTTTATTTTCAAAAATAGCATAAATGTACGTTAATTAAAATGAATTACAAACAATAATATTTTGTATATCGTGGGCTCAATACTAGAACTAGACATTTCAAAATTTGGTGGTTTTGAGTTTTATATTCCCGATGTTCGCCTTTAATGTTTGAGCAATTTCTAGTAATAATCAGAGATATGTTATACGCTGGTAATAATTATGAATTAAGAGGCTTCTTTGTACTGCTATTAAAGTTTTTCAATAATATTATCCATTGTCTCAAAACTAGTGATTTTGAGATGTCTAGTTATAGTATGGAGCCCACGACATAATGTATTTATTTAAATTAAAACACTTTATCCCATGTATTACGTTTGTCCTAAATATTAGCCGAGTACTTTGTGTCGTGTTGTAAGTAGGGTGTGACGCCGCTTGTTTATTTTAATTCTCTTCTTTTAAATCCCTTTGTAATCTTATTAATTTTATCCGTGATTTGTTAGTTGTTGCCTTAATAATATATTGGATGTAAGCCAGGAATGAACAAAATAGTACCTATCGGGGATATAAATCAGCGCTAGCATTAGTTTATTTAGATCAATGTATTTATTTGTACCAATGCATTTTTATTCGATTGTTTTAAAATGCTGTGTTTGATTGTATGTCTTTATAATCTTAAAAGACAAATCATCTTGCATTTTATCTACCTATATCTTACAAATGTACACATAAACCAAAAAAGCTGTTTTTCATTGACTTCTTACCCGACCGTCCAAAGAAAAATATATCGGAAAACTATGAGAGCCGACTGAATTGGTATTATGTTACTGGGAGTAGAATAGCTTCATTTCTATTTTCTACCTTATGTTTCCGAGAAAAAACATGAAGGGTGTATTATAATTTATAAATTAAGTATCTGCTTCTGATTTTTTGTACACCAAAACAATATATTATGTTTTGAACAGGTATATAATATTATTATATTAATATTTTTTCTCTCATTGTAAGTTTCTTACAGTAAGAAGTTTATCCTTCAATTACACTCCACAAATCCATGTGTGAACGGCGGTATAAGCTGAAAAGTTTTGATAGGCGCTGTCGGGATAAATTCAGTATTTAGGCTACGTGAAACAGAAGGCATATTATATAATATATAGTAGTAATACAGGTAGGTATTAGATATTGTGTTATAACAGTTGTGCGTACTACACACAAGTTTCTTGTTGAGAGTTGTAACTGTCATACCCATGAGAATTCGGTCGTCTGGAAATCAAGTTCATTCTAAGTTGATGACATTTAAGGATTAATCGTTTGAGGTCACGTCTAAGATTTAAACTTTCTTGTGTATGGATGAACATGCGTACAGAAGAAATAAAGAGTGTAAGTCGTATGAAAGTTTTCATTAGTATAGGTACAATACTTATACTCGTAACACCTTTTGTAATAATTAAATTTAAACACGCGTTTGTAAACTTCGTTTTTAAAGCAATATATATCGCTAAGCAATTTATTTGAAACTCGATGTTGATCATCTGAATACTGTAAGTTTCTAATATGGAGAAGAACAAAATCAAGATCCATTTCAATGACTTTTAACTATAATATATCTTAATCAGTAGTAATAATTGGAGTGAAGGATACATACATCATAAGAGCTTATTTAATACAACTTTATTTTATATACAAATAATAATGTACCTACCTAATATATTCGTGATAGCCTGAGCCGCAGAGCGTACATAGATTATTATATCGTATTTTCAGTAAACTGTTTCAGTAATTTAATATAACACAACTGAAGTCAGCTTGTATAATAATATCTAACTGTTGAAGGGATACTGCTAAATATATTTTACACCGTTCACGTTTATTTTATAGTAGGGAATATTTTTTAATCAAATTATCCCAGCTCTGTACCGACTTCGGACATAATTTAATTTTCTCTCATTCAACAACGGAAGTTGGTACTTTTTAGTTGGTGGGGTACAACACACAAAATTCCTACGTGTCTGATGCTTACTGCTTGTGTGTGAGATGCATTTTCATGTATCATTTTATTATTTTTATTTTTCGTTATATATTATTCCGTAAGAACTGACTGTTAGTTATTCGTCGTTTGTTTTTAAAATCTGATTATTATTCTGGTTCGTGATTGAGCATCTGTCTACTTGGAACTCTTTCTCTGAGTACTCGTATAGCTCAGTTGAAAATTTTTATTTTATTTATAGAAACCGTGATAAAAGTACACCATATTACTGTACCAGACTGTTAAACGGCGTCAAAATAAAATCATCCATAATCATCATCATCATCAGATAGATATGAATAGTCTCGGTTATTTTTATCTTTAGGTATTAAATACGTAGAAACATATTTATTCAGTATTCAATATTTGTAGAATTCAAATAATTTATTATTATTAAGTAAAAACACTGTATATACCACTAGAACGTTCTAGTGGTATATACAGTGTTTTTACTTAATAATAATTCAAAATGGATTACCACAAAGTTACACTTAAAAATATCGAATACTTATCAAATTATTTATATTTATAAGTCTTATTCGCAGATTCAAATCATGTATATTTTTAAGTCAGATTCAACGTGAGAAACGTATTTGACAATTATCAATGTTTATGTTATTTTCATCCTTATACTAAGTTTTGGAGGGTTCTTTAAAAGGCAGGTGTTCAAAAAACCTATTAATTAATTAACATTTACCATTCAACGGTGAGGCCTGCCACCAATCTTGAATGTCTTACTTTTTGGCATACAGGAAAATAAATGTGCATGTTTTTTACATGCAGTATGTCGTTGGCTTCCCCACTTGTGTAATACGCCGTTATGGTATAGTAGTAATAATTATGTTCATGGTTAGTTTACTAAATGGTGTTATACAATATAATATATAGTGTGGCTGGTTTCATTCGTATTCCACATAAATTTTATCTACCAATTGAAACAATAATAATAATAAGCAATCAAATCAAATTTAATGGATTGTTATTATTTCCATCAATTGTAGTAGACTCCATCGCTTCAATCTCTCTCTACTTACCAGAACACCTAAACACTTATTAAAACTCACACTTGTATGTAATGTAATCTACAATTGCTTTTTAATTTTTCAATAGGTATAGCACGCGAACTCAATTAACACAACAGCTTAGATTCTACATAGAGATTATTTCATACAACTTGTTTGTATAACTACATAGAATACTTAATTCACATCCCTTTGTGAGAAGAACGTAGATTCATAGAACTTTAGAAGTTTTGCTCCATATACCAGTAAGTAAATTATTCTAAACTCTTAAACTTTATAAGTACGTAAAATATAAATAACACAATTTATGATTTTGCCTTCAGCCTTTCTAAATGTTCTCACTAAGAATATTTATACTTTTAAATATTTATTTATTCTTTTCTCTGCATTTATTAGGCACAAGCAGTATGCTAATATATATTTATATTAAAGTGGGTTAGTCGGAAAATATTGCGCCTCTGCGATTAACTCGCCCATTGTGCAAAATCATTTGTGTATACCTACCATATTTTAGTCTTACCATTACATATAATTATGGTTTTAACATTGTGTACAATAATAGTACCTAATTATAATTCTATACAATCAATACGCAGATGGCGAGTTTATCGCAGACGCGCGATTTCTTCCAACTTGTCCAAATATATACCAATTTATGGACAGAATTAGATATGTAGATCATGTTGTGTATATCTATTCAGAACAGGTAGTAGAGGAGATACTGAGTCTCGGTGCAAACTGTAAACGGTGCGTTACAAACCACTCCATTTCGAAAATTGTGTAGAGATAGAGAGAGTAAATCTTAAATTACATCACATCCTAAACAAACTTTTCCGTACCGCTTTAGTTGTTATTGCCAACAAAGGTGTATTGCAAGCTGTGACAAAACATATTTGAATTCATTGATTGTGAAATGGGTAAATCTGTACTTTAAATAGATCTCTTCTAAAGTGTCTGTTTCGCTCCTTAGTGATTTTCATAAATATGTTTAACCTTAATGTAAAATTTGGTCCTCTTAGCTATGCTTTAATTTTATTGATAGCGTTGTCTCTTTTAATAATACCACTGCCATTAATAGGATAATCAGTATGGAACAAGCTTTAAGCCCACATCGTATACTAAAATGGATTAATATTAGGTATCATTAGTATTACAATACCTACTATTATAGTAAAAATTTGTAAGTCCCAACAATGTATCTTTTTCCCTCTTATCGTACAACTCTTAAGATATATTTACAAAAAGGATTTTATTTTAGGTATTACTTAAACACGGCTATAAATAAACGGCCCGTTATATTATTTTCGTGTTTTTATTTAACACGAAGATTTTACTTGTTAATTAGATTGTAGTTTTGTTTAATTAAATAAACGAGTTGGGGTGTGCATAATATAATTCATTGTACAAGTCATTCCTAATTAAGCATATTGTGTTGACACGTACTGTGCTCGTGCGTTTTTATTGGTGGTTCATATAGTTGAAGTTATATTTCGCGTTTTGTAGTAATCCGTCACCATTTATAATAATTACTAGAAAAATAGATTTCGACATATACCTAGTACGCGAATTCATGTATAACGTTAAAAGCTTTCCACAACATTGTATACAAAATAATATTTTGATACACCCATTCTAGTTTTTGTTAAACTCTTTTATTTATTGTTAAAAATTCTGTCTGTACTATCACGGTATATCGTGGGGTTACCAAAACATTAACAGCACTTTATTGTCCTCTGAGTGGCAATAATATTTATATATTCAGAATGCGTGACATAATTCATCGCCTTATTTAAGATATCGAATGTCTTGTTCGAGATGTATTACCAATATATGCCTTTTATAGTATGTTTGTAACCCACAGAAAACAGTGAGAGACCTATTATTTGCAGGGGACTCGACGGATCGTTGATATAAAAAAATAATTTTATTTTGTTTTATTATTACGAAATACTTTATTGTATACCTTTGCGATTTGATTGATTAAAAACATGTGGCGTGAGAATGAAATAAGTTTGCGGTGGGGTAAATCAATCTTCGAATTTCCGCTACAAATCCAAGCAATTATCACGCATTTTTTTTAAACACGATATTGTCACTTTTTACATTCTTAAAAAAGTGTTAAGTATTTTATATTTTTTTTTAAAGTAGAAAAATATTTAATATATTAACTCTTTGAGCGCTGTTTTATAAACTACCTACTTATTTCGTTGGAATTCTATAAAAGGCAAGTAGGTATTCGTAAAATATCGCAAATGAGATAGTAACACATGTAGTGTTGTGGAATTCTCAAGAAATAATTTTTGGAGAAATTTACCGAGAAATTTCTCGGTAAATTTCTCGAAGTAGAGAATTTACCGAGATTTTTTTTTTTATAATATTGCTACAATTAAAGTTAGTCAATACCGGATATTTTTTCATATATTTTGTAGGGGAATTCCGCCGCATTATCGCCAATAAATAATAGGGGAATCCCCATGGGAAAAAATCAGAGAAATTTCTCTTCAATCAGAGGAGAAATTCTCGGAGAAATTTCTCGTTCTCGAGAAATTTCTCCGGAGAATTTTCTCTACTCACATCACTAAACACATGCAAGTCGTCTTCTTCGTAGGAATGAAAGTTTAAACAGTTTGGGTGGTATACCTCATCGCTGAAATGAAGATGTTAAATGCTTTGTTCGTGATGTTTTACCTTTAAGAGGACACTGAAAAATTTGTGGAAGACCTTACTAAAGACTACAATATATAAACACAATATTCTTTGTTGGTAATTATTGTTTGTAAAGTTTGATTTGTCTGTGATTGAATTGTATCCTCCTGAGAGGAGCATCGAAGACACAAATGTAGCATTAAAGGTTCTCACGAGGCGTTTTTGGCTGGCCAGCTTTTCATGTTGCCCGCTAGGGCATGCCCGTGAAGATAAAAGTTTTGCTTAGAAAAGCGGATACATAGAAGTCCCTCGACTTATATATCCGGGTATGGGTATCAATATTTTGGGGACTATAAGGAATGATCTATTTTACTAATTATGCGTGAATACAAACTTAAACACAGCTAGAGCTGTCATTTTTTCAGCTAATGTTATTATCTATAAACTTATAATACTTAACAAAAGATGTTCATCTAAACATTCTCAAGTTTCTTACTGAAACTGTTTAGAATCAATGAACCGTAAAGAGATAGTGAATGATGATAATGTCATCGTCCTACTACTCTTGTGTGTGTAAGAAATAATAATAATAATTAGATTAATTATTACGTGGTAGGTTATGGAGCAATAAAAGTACATACCTATGTAAGCTTGTTGATCAATGTGAGTTCCATAATCCTTATGGCTTAGTATCCTTCACTCATCCATTCATACCTTCACGGCGTATCCCAAAGTAGGGTAGCTAGTGGAATAACTGCATGTAATAAATATGCGAATTGTCGTCTTTGTGCCACTAAAAGTTCTGTATTATGTTAAGATGTTGAATATCTTATGGGATATTTGGTGAAGTTCCGGGGAAAGATAAGGTCTCCTACTCTTTCTTGTATTTTTCGAATGTTAAAGATAAGCATTCGTAAAACATCACATATAATGGGGTGTTCACATTTGGCGAATATCGCCAGCCGAATTTCAAAATATAACGCCAGGCGAAAAAACAAAATTCGCCGTACGCCCATTGATCGTCACACCTGTTCACACAAGTCCACCGATATAGAAACGATCTGTCAGATGCGCTTTGATTTTGACACTGTTTTCAAAATGGCGTCGAGATGGAGATCGCGAAGTGTTTATTTTTAGTCGAAAATGTTAAAGTAGAGGTTATAAGGCGCCTTTTAATTAAGGAAACAAACGCCACAAACCAACAAAAAAGATAACAGCTGTCACAAAGCGGGAAACATTATAAAATTTATAGGTTATAAAGCTTTTACCATAGATACAAACGCCGCGCATATCTGCGCATGTGCAAATCGTTCAATCAACTGTGGTGGTCAACTCGAGACGATATCGTTTCTACTGGTTTTTATCGTTTCAGACTAGCTGTCATTTTGTTCACACGGTTCAAATGGCTGGCGATATTTTGGTGCCTGGCGATATTCGCCAAAGTGAGAACACCACATAAGACATATTATTACTATTCTCTTTTAATTTTATTTGCAAATCGTTACAACTTTAGGCCAATGCGATGTGCAAAGAGCATATAACACCTTAAATTAAGCGAAGAGGTATGTTGACCACTATGAATGTCTTTTTTTATTGGAACAGCGAGAATGGTTTATTATTTTATTACGTGCTACTTAGTCTATTAGCCACACCACTTGAAGTGCTTTGATGGTATAGAGACAGCTAATGTTTTAGTTTCACTTTGTTTAATTGATTTATGATATACCTTCCTTTGTAGTTTACGAGTTTTTATGTAGGTGCATCTATTTTTGAGTTAGAAAAGCTATTTATTCCATTATAATATCCTCATTGAATATTATTGATGATTGCACGTGATATTTTCTTCTGGAAATATTGTTTCATTCTTTGTTTTGTGTGATATAGATACTATGCAAGTATTCAAAACATTCTGAGGGTCCGTATCATTCGTACATACGTACTTGTTATATGTATGACAAAATAGTTTGACGAACCTCTGTCAAACACTATATATGATAAAACACAATATATCACAGTAGGTACTTGTATGTAATTCATCACAATACACTATTGTTCGTTGGTAAACCGCAGTAGATTTATAGTTTCGAGGAACAAAATAGAACCGTTATCAATGTTCCATGCGTTAAATACCTACATTCATACACTGCTTACCTATTATTAATATGTCACTTACACAATGTAGATATGTACTGACTGCAAACAGGTATATGAAGTTAAAGAAATTGTCTTGTCGGCACATACAAAGATATGTTTAATTTTATAACCGCGCCTACTGCTAAGTCTTAGAAGCTTATTTGCACCCACCGAGGCTAAACTAATCATGCAATTTACGTACATTACACAAATAAATTTACTGAAAATAATATTCAAAAATTTGATCTGGTAGGCATATATATACCTTATACCTAATAATAAAAACTTTGTTATCTATTCCCAGTGAAGATGTTTTAGCAGTGGAATTCTTCAGAGGAAAGAACAGAACTTTTAAACTTTCTTTCCACCTTATTGCCTTTTGTAATACTTCCGACAACGATTCCTCAGTTTGATTTACAGCTGGGTAGCAAACTTTTTATACTTATCCTGCGATTTGTGTTTATTTAGCATAAATTCTGATACAAGTAGGTATACCTACTCTTCTCTGCTAAATCCACTCTGTAAATTAACTCACCATTGGTGTGATTACATTCCAGTTGAGTGCCATTACAAAATATTTGAAGTTGGAAATCTCACTGTCCCAAACATCGTTATTATTGCTTGACGAAGGTAGGTAGGTACCTACTTATAGCAGCTTATTATTTTACTTTCCGTGCTTTACTTTCGTATCTGTTGTTCCCTGTTCTCTACCTAAGTATCGATTGAATCTCCAGTTACGAAGATATTTCTGTGTTGATATTTGATATAAACCACTAGCTTCTTGTTACTTAATTTAATAAATTTACCACCCGTTGATCGAGGTTGTATGTCGTATAAGGAATTTAATGGGCTGTTAGAGACTCAACTGGCTTCGAATAGCTGTCCCACTCCACTGTTATTAAATGACAAAGTACCTATCAACAGAGAAGAAGAACGTGAAAATTATTATTCATGGAAATATTTGTCCAAGAGTTGGTTATGCTTCATAATATAATATCATGTCCTAAATAAAACGTTCGAACAATAATATTTAAAGGGATTTCAATGTATCGAAAGTACATTCTTTCGTCTGCTTGTGTAATA
Organism: Athripsodes cinereus; assembly: GCA_947579605.1. Taxonomy (NCBI): domain Eukaryota; kingdom Metazoa; phylum Arthropoda; class Insecta; order Trichoptera; family Leptoceridae; genus Athripsodes; species Athripsodes cinereus. The sequence continues at coordinate 17,049,124 of OX388308.1, read as the reverse complement.
GATAATATGTATATTGATAGGCTCGTACATTATCTTATGACCTACACCAAGTCATAAATAATAATCCATACTAGACATAAATCTCTTCTTATTTTACTTGCTTACTAATAACTTTGATAAGGGACCGGTTTCCAACTTTTTTCTTTAATACCACATTTGCACCAACTTATTCAAAGAAAACAAAGAGAAAAAACTTTTTTCCTTAAAAGTAATAAGCATTTTAAGAAGTTATTATGACTTGGAAGTGGCTATATTTTTTAGTATCGGCTTTATAAAAACGACTCTTATCCACGAAGACATCTCAGTTCGGTCTTCAAAACGGCCCATTACTACAAGGCATTGAGGATGATAGTAAATAGTTTCGAGTTGTTTTTGATAGTTGGGTAAGGCGTTGTCTAATATATACCGCACCGACCACAAGAGATATTCCAATATCGTACCCTAATTTCACGAGGAACCGTTCCTCTCTCTATATATGTAGCGTTCCATTCATATCACCTGTGATGAGCGTTTTGGAAGGTTAATGAAGAAATATTTTCCCACATTAATTAAAGATTTTTGGTATTGTCTCTGGTGAATTACGGCTACATGGAATTTCTATAATAATTCAAATCTTTATTAAGTTAATTATTGTATTTAAGCTGTAAGAATCTACAAGAGGATACTTATTTACCTTTTACGGTCATGAGAAACGAACAAAATAATATGGGTAAGTAATATCATATTGTTGCTTCGTGTTAATTACCTCGTACCTATTTGTGTCGTGGTTAAACATCATAGATAAAATACTGATTGTAGCAACAAATAAGTATTTAAATAATCTCCTTATGCTTAATAATCTATAGTCTTCTAAATTTCATTTGCTTGGTTCTTTGCACTTGACATTAAATGTTCATGCCCTACCTTTTAAATTAAATGTTGTGAAAATTTCGATGTTAAATTTGCTGATTTTGAGCGAGGTTGTACTTTTTCAATCAAAATAGTTCAAATCAAATATAAAACTTGAAAATTGGAATGAGGTTACATCGCTATGGTACTCGATGTATGTTTACGTTATTTTCGCTGATTCAACTTTCTTTTGCATTGAATTGACTCTCTTAATTTTATTATTTTAAAGTCGAAACTTTTATTTCATCCTTTACAACTGCACAATATCAACACAAGTGTAATGAAAATATAAACACGATATGCAGTTCCTACTTTGTATCTGTTGTTGAAACGTTCCGTTTTATTAATTTTATTCATAGTGCTTGGCTTTTATTGTGACGTGAATGTCTTTGTTTATTTGTTCCTTATATTTCCTTTACACGTTGTTTGTACTTACGTTGCGAATAATATCATTTTAGTAGCAGATCGTCACTAATGAAATATGTTAAAAGAAAATTGTTTAATGAAGACTTTCATAGCTATCTTTAGAAATTGTCTTATCGAGTTTGTACCTGTATCATCTTTCGACATTGCTGTGCTCCTAATAGCTTTACATTAACTTCACAGTTATGAACTTGACTACCTACCTATGACTGTTTCAGAAGAGGCCTGAAGTCTTGTTTGTGCATAAGACACGCCTTTTATCTTATTTTAATTTTTTCGACTTATATCAGTTTGTCATTACAAAAATAATGCTAACAATACTATGAATTCGCGCGAATTTGGGTTCAATCCAAAACGATAATTTATATCCTAGTCGCTGTAAATAACGCCATTGTTTTTAAAATCCATCCATTTGTATATTACGTAGGTACTTACCTACGTATTATTATATTTTATCAATATTATACAGTTTATGACTGTATTCCTTTCATTGTATGTTGCCGTGGTGTAAGAATTTGTATAACATAATATACGTGTATGTAGGCATGGCTTATTGTTTGATATTCCATCATCGGTACCTAAATACAGTAATCCTGTATAAAGCTTCATACGAAGTTTTTTTTAAAACAATTTTGAAAACACTCTACAACTTTATCTGTTTCCTAGATTTTGTAAGTGTATCAAATCTCGAAAGATGATAAATACTAGACTAATTATAAATTATACAGTTTTCAAAATTTATTTCATTTTGAATACGTACGGTATTCAAAATAATATGATCGTGATGTTATAAGAATTTCCTTAGAGTTAGTGTGAGAGTTGGAATTAAATAATATTATATGTCCTCAGTGAGATACGTGAGTACGTTTGAGGTCAGAACAGATCGAGGCTTTATAAATTAAACAAGTTCTGTGATAGATTATGAATAGTAGGCACCACTCCAGTAGAAAGTTCATACGTAGACTCGACCTAATATTATTATTCCTTTACCATAGTGCTAGAAATATACTATATATAATGATTTACAATCCATTGGATTGGTCTGCAACGAGTTTGGTTTTTTCTTCTCCATTCGTCTCTATTCTCAGCCAGTCTTTTCAGCTCTACGTATGAGCCACAGTTCATGTCCCTCTTCAGTTGGTCCATATATGCGTCTCTTGGTCGGCCTCTGCCATTTGTCCCCTCGGTCTTACCCTCCGCGATGGCGATGAGTAGTCCTGGGTGCCTGATGTTGTGGCCAATCCAGTTAGCTCGTTGTTGGCTGATTCTCTTAAGGAGTTGCCTTTTTTCGCCTACCCTGGTTATACTATACTACTATGTTAAATATCTTTGCTCTTCAATATAATATACTACTATGTTAAATATCTTTGCTCTTCAATATAGTAATAAATTTATAAATATTACATTCTATGATAAAATTTCTCATGAATTCAATACGTATCCATCTATCATAACATGATTCACACGATCTAAATTTTAAGATAGATAATATCATTATAATTTGGAATAATATTTTATTAGATATTTCGGTCTATGTTATTGTTTTGAAACCCTTCATTATTTAATTTCATTTTACCTAAACAAAATATTGTGTTACGTATTCATATGAATCAGCCTAATTTAGCGCTCTCATAGATAATGTAGGTATATGTACACATTAATACTTTTCGTTATATAAGTAACTTGCGAAGGTTTAGGTTGTTTTTGATAAAATTTGTGAATTTCGGGGAATTGTAATTACTTCAGCTGGCATTGGTTTTATGGATGGATGGTGAAGTTAAATCTTTATCAAATATCTGAGAATCTTTTTTCCATTTATTACCCTGAACATGATCAAGCGTACGTAGGTACATAAACTTTGTCTTATAAATACGACTCACGTTTTTAAACGAAATTCAATGTTTAATGTCGACTTAAAACTTTTCCGCAGATAAATCTGTTTTTCTTCTAATGTGCTTAAATTTCAACCGAAAAATCTCATTATCTTCGGGAATCAAAGCTGACGTAAGGATATTCGTCTTTGGTAAGATACGATGTATGTGCGGCGTTGTTCCTATATAGAACTTACACTCCTACTACAGTACCTACCTAGTAGGTACACATCTATCTATCTCTATACGGAGATAACGCGAATATAGTAGATATTTTATCGAGTGATCACATTTTCGTTTTCTTTAGCATTTATTTGAAACGCAAATTCAACATTTCATTTCGACGACGGGGAGATAATGCTTAAAATCACATTTATTATTATTCAGAATAAGCTTTTTAAATCTTCGTATTATATTGTCAAGTTTAGCTTTTCGGTAACATGGTGAGATAATCGCTTCTTTGTCACATCGTGAATCGTTATTAAAGTAATCTAAAAATAAAGCCTTTCGCTGAAAGTTCTATCGCAACATATAAACATGCTTATTTTGTATTTACACTAACATATAATATTGCATTATTTAAACACGTGTTGGAGGCTTTTATGAAATATGTAATAATTTTAAAGTGTATTCAAATACAGAGAAGGTAGACAAACACAGACGGCAAATGCCTCAACTTTATTTGAATATTGTATACAAAGGTAGCTTACGTTTCCAATTGAAAACGAAAAAGTTTAAGTTTATTGTCGAGAAGTTGTGTTGTATCCGTAATAAGACAATTAGCTAAACATAATCTGTGTGTAAAAGAAGAATTAGGATGGCGTCTTACCATTATAGTAGGGGATTTACGTAGATCAGTGTAAGTAATATCCCTACTGAAAGTTTCCTCGAGATAACCAACTTTTACTGTTCTTAGTACAATACGTTGAAAAATGTTCCTCATAAACAAGCGGGAGGCACTAGAGCTATGGAATCTTCATCCCGCGGAGGCCGGAACATTATTCCAGGGATTATTGTCTATGCCATGCTTCATAATGATAGATTATCTGCAAGTACACTATGTCTGGAAGGAAGGTATTAACAGAGAATAGGAGCCTTAACGCAATTTCGTATCAAATAAAACTTGTGGATAATAATGTTATTGCTTCCAACCTACCTGAGCGCAACTATAAAATATTTTATAGTTTTCATGATACATTTAATAATATGTCCTTATTGTATTGTGTTCTTAGTAAGTACCTACTACTTTTCTACCACTTATTTATATAAAATTATCTTGGGTGTTATGTCCGAAAAAGAGTATGAATTAAATATATTATTATAGGTACTTGGAAATGATGAGAACGGTTTCAGTTGAATGGTTTTTATATTATTATTGGACCAGTAGAATATTGTGAGAATTATTTCTATTAGGTAGGTATATCATATGAATATAACCTATGTGTATTATATTTGAATATATTTTCGTAACGAAAGGATATAATTATGCAAATATCAAAAGTACGTGATATATTTTTTGATAAGTATGCAAAATATGTCTACGAATTCAAACATTATTATTTCTCTTCATTGTAGATATTTTGCTTATTTATGCTTGAATTTCATAACAATGATAGTGATTGCATATTATCTTTGGTTCGGATTTCTCCATTGTTCTTGGCCACGGGAATTAGTATAATAGTAGTTAGTGAACTATTAAAAAGCCGTGTCTATATTTAATTATTGAGATATTTTATTTGTAACTAGGTACGTAAAATGGCAATGACAAAAGAAATAAATTTTCAAAGTCAAGTTATGTAATGTAAAGAAAATAATCCATTATATCATAAAACTTTAAAAATAGCCAGAAATAAACTATTGATCATCATCATCATCATCATCGCCCTCAACGCTCCTCTCGGGAGCACAGGGCAGAAACCAGCCTCCTCCATTCAGAGCGTCTCTGTGCCAATTGCGTCACCTCTTCCCACGACATTCCTTGCGCTCTGATATCGTTGTCATAGGAACGGTGTATTGTGAAAGAGGGACGCCCGGGCCTACGGAACCCCTGCGGACTATTGATACAAATTGTTAAATACGTCTTTTAGGTAGTCAAAGAATGACTTTAAAACTAGTTCACTAAATTTTGAAATTCATCAACCCGATAAAACATGATTGAAGAATAATATTGATAGATATACATATAAGACATCATTACATATATCTTTTGGTATATAGGTTTAAGCAGTGTCGTCTTTGTCATTAAGTGAAATGGAAGTATATCAGTTATTTTTGTATCTCTCGTAATAAATAAGTGAAATGATTTAGGAATAAGGTTCAAAGACGTGTTTCAAATATTGAAGACTGGTAGTCAATGTGAAACAAGATTTTTCTTTTTACGTTCGATTAAGGAAATCTTAGGACATGACATTAAAGAAAAGAACGAAAAACCATCCCATTTTTTAACGGTACCTTGATTTGTAAGTACTATAGTTACCCGTTAAGTATAATCACTCATGTTAATTGTAAAAATAAAACTGATTTATTACATGTTAATACCATTTGTCACTATTGTAATAAATGATTATGATAAGTCGATATTATTTCTCTGTGTTTACTACCACTTCTCCATCACGGCATATCCCACAAGTAGGGTAGTCAGCAGACCAACTGCATGTAATAAACATGCAAGCTGTATGTATTTGACTTTTTTCGTAATACGCCACTTTATTTCCACGTAATATTATTATGTATACGTATAGCATTAAATGTATGTGAATATGGTCGTGGTGTATCGATTTTCCTTCATAATTTTCATTTTATGATTATTTCCTAAAGACACGTATAACGTAAAGACTAAGGAAATAATTTGAAAAAGTATTCTGCGATTTTGCCGAGTCAAGCAATAAAAGTCTGAGAAAATTCAAATTTGTATTCGGACTCTTTCTATTCTCTCTCTATCTATCCCATCCCATCACAGCATCGCTCATAAGTGTGGTATTATAATTTTATAATAAATAATAACATTTTAAGACAATCAGGATAGGTGGCATAGGTCTCATCGCTGAGCTGAAGATGTTAAATGTCTCTCTTAATGCATTATGTTTTGAGACATTTACGTCTTTTGCTTTGAATATTGTTTTTGTATAAGATTTTATCTTAAATACATAGAGTTATGTAATTGATTGTAGGAAAATAATAACCTTTTTAATTTAGGCATCATACAAGGCATTTAGGCATAATACAAGGCTGTTAGAGATAGCATCGCCTTTTGTTTGCCTGACGAGAGCAATAAATCTTAAAAGTCTATTTGTCATAAATAAATTGTGTGGAAGTAGGTATTCAATACTCAATATAAAGTAAGTTTGTTTACTGAATACAACACGTATAGTAAGATGGTTCATAAATGTTATAAATTTTCGACTTTCTTTATTTTACAATTGCAGCAATATTATGTATGAAATTATCTAGATATAATATTATGTACATATTATTATTATTATTATTATTGTATTCAACACAGAACTCATTAGCGAAAGTAAAAATCGTCCAATGCTACGTTGATGTTATGAGAAAATAATATTATAGTAACAAGTCATACATAATGTATGAAAACAGTTACTTTTTCATAGCTGTAACGTGTAATAACGTTACCAGAGTTTTCACGGTCACATCATATCATTATTGTAATTTGCACTAATGTTTTTTCATTGTAATTTGTACTTATGTTTTTTCATTGTAATTTGTTTTAATTTTCAATAATTACTTACTTTTTTTATTATTAAGTTACACCTATACTGATAACATAACATCTTTCGTCCAAAGCGATCTCAGCAGAAAAAAGGGAAAAGATAGAAATAAAGTCCATGAACATGACGATGAAATGATGTTAAAAAGTATCTACAATAACATTCAATTCATTAAATAATTTTAAAACCCAGCTTACAGGAGAAGTTGAAATTATGTTTGTTCTATTATCTAGTCTAGTGAGTAACAACATGTTACGTTGGCGAGAACAATTTTGTGAAATTGAGACATTAAATTGTGGGCACTATATGACATGGTAGGCCCCACTGTTGTCAAATGTTATATTTCATAGAAAAGTAATATTCACGAAATTGTTGCCATATGTAGAATTATTTTTTGGTCACCACGTTTAATTTTTTTGTTGTTAAGCAAGCACTAAAATAAAATAAAACCGGCAAAAAAATCTAATTTGAATACAAATTTCTTAAAGTTTATATTCGAGTTAGATTTTATTTTTGCTGGTTTTATTTTATTTTTGCCGACAAAAATAAAATAAAACCAGCAAAAATAAAATCTAACTCGAATATAAACTTTAGGAAATATGTATTTGAATTAGATTTTATTTTTGCTTATTTTCTTTTTACCGTATAAAGTTTATATTCGAATTAGACTTTATTTATGCCCGTTGTATTTTATTTTCTCAAATAAAAAAAGAAAGAAAATATTTCGTCAAAAAATCCAAATAATATTATTGTAGCAACAATTTTCCTCCTTAGAAAACTATACTTGACAGATATCTGACATTGGGGCCTACCATCTCAATGAGTTCCAATTGTGTAGATATTAAACTCACTTAATATCCATGGATTACTCTCTCTCTCTCTCTCTGGAGATTTTTTTTTCCAATCAATCGGTTTTGTCGAATGTATTGTAAACAATTTTCACGAAGTCAGATTATGATTGTTTAATAAATGCAACCGAAAACTTGAATTTTATCAATTCAATTTTACAAACATGGAATAAAATTAAAAGGGATAATTAATTGAACGTTATAATGGTACCACCGTATAAACGTAGATGTTGTAAAAACATCTGTTTTAATATTCTTGTTATCAAGTGCATATTTTACAAACGAACTAAATTATTATTTCGTTAAAATAATTGAATAACGCTCGTGTTTTCTGGGTATCGGTAGATATAGGTACAAGCATCTATTGCTAAATGAGAAAATGCTGTATGTATTACATGGGTTAACTGTCGGAATTCAATGCAACATCAACTAATATAATGCACAAATTACATAATTAAAATAAAATAATAGTATATAAAAGAGCTGTATCTATGCAAAACTTCCGTGATTGTATAAATTCAAATGGTAATAATTATATTAGACAACATTTTAACCTGGCTTAGAAGGATAATCCTTCGATATTTTTTTTGGTATTGTTGACTGATTTAGGCCCGAAATTACAATCAGTAGCTTATCGAGGAGCTTTGGTGAGGAGGCTTAAAAGTTAAGTCGAGCTTACTGCTCACACGAGAATTTCAATCAATATTCGACTGCGGCTTGACTAAACCGCAAATATGATTAAGTTGGTAGCCCTACTAGTTGTTTTATCGTGATTTTGTCTATGCATTAACCTCACATCTGTCATTTTAACGGGGACGCGCGCCATTTTTCGTATTGTTGTTTCAATTTCATGAACGCTCTTGTATTTTTCGTTCCCGACGAAACAGGGTCAGTAACGAAAAAACCCAAATAGAAGCGCAAATGAAACAACCTTAGCAACAACAAACAAAAAGCGTAATGATGGCGCGAACATATGACATTAATGTCAGTGTGTTCTTCTTGTAACTAGTGGCGCCTCCTGGTGATGAAAAAAATAACTGAGTTTAAGCGAGCTTAACGTTGTTGAGGACACCCCCGGGTATTCCTTAACTTAAGGAGTAGGTTAGCCGCAAATTCGTGCTAAGGAGACATTGTAATTCGCGTAATTTTGGTAAACGAAGCTTTATGTGTTCCTTAAGGTTAAGGAGGATCTTAAGCCTTCATTGTAATTTTGGGCCTTAAAGGTTGGGTTAGGTTTCGCATATTGTTGCATTTTCATTGTGTACCTTTGTATGTATGTATGTATAACAGAATACACCCATTTGTTACTTACTTTTAAATTTATTATTTGACATTTGCTTGATGACATGTAACGCGTTGTGAAACTATTCTGTAAATAAACTTTGAGTGGTGCGAAGGTTGTTTATTGTCGCGTTAATTTTACATAATTTGTAAACAAAATAAATAAATATTTATGTATTTTCTTAAGTAAAATTGTATTTAATCGTATTTTTTGTATTTATAGTTTATCAAGATTTTATATTAGCTATGTATATCTATACCATCACAAGATTTCCCGCAAGTGGGGCTGTTTGTGTGTTACTCATTATAGGTACGTTATATATATCCCAGTTGTAATAAATAATAAATGGAAAATTATGTATATACTAAGATATAGTGGACATTTCGTATAGAGGGCAACATTTTCCGTATTACTTGGTTGGTAAAGGCACATACAGATTCAAGAGCGGTCTTAAATATTTATATTATAATGATTTAGAGCAAACGGCAAATGCAGCGGTATGTAGGTGTTTGTAATAGTAAATGCATACCTATTTACATTCATTCATTGGGTGGTATGTTATAAAGGTATATATTATTAGATACCTACCTGCGATATAATGTGACTTACTATGTATACATGTACGAGTATATAGTATAATTATATAATTACTGTATATATTATATAATAAATTAACTACATAATTTAAATGTAATTTACTATATTAAACTAGGTATATCCTCACGCGGTATCACAAGCGGGGTAGGCAGAGGATGAATGCAATGTGTTATTATTTATTTATTCTTCTCCTTCTATTAGTGCCGTATCAGGTCCCTCCGACGTTGGCGATCAACTCGCTTTTAGGCTACTAGCTCTATTTTACTCAACTCATGGCAATCTATGAGAATTTGATTCATGTGATCAAGCTACGTCCGCGTTTTCCCTCACCCTCCTCTTTCAGATAAATATACCGTCTTTGTCATTCTTATATCATCCATACACTCCACATGTCCAAACCTACGTAATTTATTTACACGCATTCTACGAGTATCCACAATATTCCTCTCGCATTCACTCATTCTCCGAATATCCCCATTCCTCACATTATCACGCAACTTTTTACCATTCATTCTTCTCAGCGATTTGTGTTTTCAATGTAACAGGTAGGTATGATATTCAACAATCGAATTCCCACTACATTACCTAGGAAATGGGACAAACAACGTGGAGATAGTGTAGGTAATGAAAGAAAGGAAATAAATATATATTTAATTATTCATTATTCGTGTGTGAGTTATTCGCGAGTGAGTTTCTGGCAAAAGCAGTTAAAAAGTATACATAAACAAATTTTCATGCATAGGTATGAATTGATTCAAACATTTATAATTAATAGCCGTGTGATATTTCGATACATTTCTTAACTTAATAAATGTCAATCCTTGAACATATAAGAGAATCAGTTACGTACAGATTAGTTACGTATATGAAAATACTGATAAGCAATGTTTGTGTCCGATGGATTATTTAAGGATCTCTCTGATATTTGTTCATGTCCGAAAAAGGATTAATTTACAAGGACTATTATTCAAGCAAATGAAATCGTATTAATCCTTAATTAAGTAGTGTTGTCTCATTGACAACTAATACAAATATAGCCATACTACTCTCAGAGACTAACTATGTACATATGTATGTAAGTAGTATAAGTAGTATTACTTTTGTTTGAGTCATCATGAATTTCATTAACGATTTTTTTGTCGTTATAACAAGAGTCTTTATCGACCTCTCTAAATCGTCTGAGGGATTAGGGAAAAGGATTTACTATAATGTATTTCACCAAATTTCTGGAAATCATTAGACATAAACGGAACGTTACTTGTTTTATTCAATAAATTTTTGAATCTGTTTAACGCAATCATATTGAGACCCTTGATTTACATATATTTTATAGGAGAATTTTATCGTTTGGATTTCATTTAAAATGTTTAATTATGAGAATTCTTATTAAAGGTTGTAGAAATTCAAGCATTGAACACGTGCATGCCAATAACTCACTTCCTACTTGAAGTTTCAAAACAAAAACTGAATATGAAAAAGGGATCTGAACACATTACTCCTATCTTGTATGACTTGCATTTGGTTGAAGGTAAAGCAACGAGTGGACTACAAGATATTAAGTTAGATGATGTTTTTTGCTTTGAAAAGTGTTTTATCACCTTATGTGCGAAGTGCGGAAATTACGAGATCGAGACCACCAGTGAAAAACATCTCGTGCTTCGTTTAGCTCAAAGTGAAGTAAAAAGCAGACTTGATTGAGCCATTTCAATCTCGCAGGACGGGCTTTGAAGCATCTAATATTACGGGTCCCAGATGCTGGAACAAGCTGCCTCTAAATTCGTTTGAGGAGGCGAATAGAAAGGGCTTCAAAAGAAATCTGAAATCATTCTTTATTGCTGAGATCTTCGAGCGATAGACACACAATATGGCGCTCATGAAGTCATATCATGAGTAAACGGCGCTTTACTAAACTTTAAATTGTACTTAAACTTAAATGTATAAATACACAAAGGCATTATATATATACATACAAAGGCCTTATGGATACACCATATGAATAAACTGAGGGGCTGACCAGCTTTAGCCGCTTCGTAAGGATTTAACATACTACATTTATGTCTTTGAGGTTCCTCACAGGAGGGACAATATTACATATTATGGAAAAGTATTTACATATTACCTTCTTCATATCAAGTGTCTACAAAAATCAATATCTATGTTTTCTACGCCTACTCATTGAGCGATGTGACGTGAGAAAATGGATCGATACGGAGACAACATTTTAACATTTAATGTTCTGTCTTTTGAAACCACGTCAACAAATAAAATATTCATTTCCTCTCGATTTACCAAAACTCTATGCTATCGATCTTATGGAGCGAGGATTTGAATACGAATTTAAGAACAGACACCATTGTGTTAAAGTAATAGTTGTATAACTTTGTCGATGCGGTTAGAGGAAAATCTATGAACTTTCTATTATTACCTACACTGTTGGTATAAAATCCTCGAATACAATGTAATATGTACCTACTTGCTGAGTAGCTACTCCTGTCTACCTATCTAGTAGGTACACTCAACATAAGTTTGCACTATATAATTCCACTGGTTATTTGGAATCGCTTCCATTAGAACTACGTTTGTAAACATATGTAAGTTTTATCTATAAGTGTATTGTTAGGGAAGATTGTTGTTACTTTGCCGTGTTATTATTATTATTATGGCATTGACTCAACTTTGTAAAGAACTAGGGAAACTTCTTAAGTAACTATCATCAATGGTGAATTGTATTTACATTGTTACACTTGAATAAACTTTATGCATTAAATACTAATAAAACTTTGCTTTATTAGCCATCTATCACAAGTCAATGCATATTTCTGAAGCGAGTAGTAAAAGTAATATCAATTTAAATGTGATATTTTCATAGGAATTCACAATCAGAAAACCATTAACACAACGAGAGCATTGAAACATTACAGCAATACTTCGTCTAGAGTTGGAGAGTTTTCAATGTGTACCATTTTTGTTTAATACTGTTTAATACAGATACTGAATAATGAAATCACCTACTTGGGTATATCGTTTTCTTTATGGGATAAGTTTGATTAATTTTACAAAGTATTATGTAAATTAAAGGGCGTTGGAATTGTTTTACAATAATACATTAATTGTAGAAATCTAGCGCCACTGTTGAATTTTAATTAGCTCGAGTGACCGCAGTATTACCAATATTATGATACATACGATTTCGTCCTTTCCTAAACTTTGAATATTGAAAATGTTTTGAATACAAAGATGTGATCATGTTAATAAGTTAGGTCTCTAACCTTTGAATACTGCGACAAATAAATATTAACTTTCTTCTCAACGATTTTCCTGTGCATAAATATGTTAATACACATATATAATAATTTTCATTCACCTCTTTTCTATTATTCACTGTGTCGGTGTTTAGGTAGTACAAGTCTATAATGAAATTAAAAATAAACGCTTTATTTCTCCACTTTATTGATTTTAATTGACAGAGACGTCTTTCGTCTTTCAATAATGAAAAGACAAAAAACGCCTACATGTAATAAGTAAGTATGATAATATTTACTTGAAACCTTCACACTAATTTGTATTCGTGAAAAAAATATTCATTCGCTTTTAAATCAGCTGTTTCATTTTGGAAAATTATGAGCAATAACGTTCTTTAGTTGAATTATTACAGTACACGAATCGTTATCAATAAAATAAGGTTGTGAGCATTCATCAAATACTTTTACTGATACATAATAAAACATCTCTTGTTCGGAGAGTCTGTCCCGCAGGCTTAGGGCTTAACTAGATTACATTATTAGGAATCTCGTCGAACAGTCACATAGATTTGGGGTTAAGCTGATAATCCGCCATAATCTTTGATTATCATGTTCACCTATTCGACATTGTCGACATTACCTTGATTTGCTTCTAATGGTTTGTTAGATATATTGGAGTACACCTAATATATAAATAAATTAGCTTAATGACATCCTTTATATTGATTGGTTATTTTACATACCTTATAGATATATCTTCACAATTGACGTAATATGCAATTAATCGCAAGATACTCGTATATGTTTTTAATTTATATTGGAAAATGTACATAGTACGACTATTTGTTGAGATTTATTGAAATATATAATTTGTAATTTTGTATCAATTTATAAAACGTACCTACACGTGAAAATTAAAAAAAAAAACAATTCGGGAGATTGTTTTTCTGTTGTCCTAAATAATATTATTTTTTGCCTTTTATTGATTATTTTCGATTGGTATTCTATATTGACATCAGAAGACTGGACAAGGATATGTAGCCTTATCTATATCACAACTGTCTACACGTATTATTTTCCTGTAAGATATTCCCAGCGCCATGTTTCCATATTACCCCTCTATCCCAAGTAATTCATTTCAAATCCGAAGTCGTCCTACAAAACCCCTATCGGCGCGCCGATAAGTTCAATCATTAACTATTCCTATCTCGTCCAGGTTTTGTTGAATAAAATAATTTAAAACTCTATGACCAATAGACATTAGGACTACTAACAAATCTACAAAGTGGCACGTTATTTTGTATGGTACTTTGGTGAACTTCTCACGGTTTAGGCGCGTGATATAATAATACTCCCAGACATGGCTTATTTGAATAAAACACGGCACGCCATTACACTATATACACTAATAAAATTATTCAAATGCAACCAAATTGGTGTATTGTCTTTTATAAGATTTCCCAAAAGTTAAAATAAATACTTTGTATTTATCCCTTGTTCCACCCTTTCCGTTTTGGTGAACGACCAACTTTATTAGCATCTTGTCCTTCAATAATATGCCACCAACTGTAGTATGAAATACAACGCTTCTAATAGTTTACACAAACAAACGACCGGAAAAAGATGCCTTGTAAGCTTTGGAAAAAGTAAAAGAACATTTATTCAACGATCTTGTGTATTAACATTATTATGAGCGATTTTCTGGAGTTCAAACAATACAAATTAGTTCATCAATTACAATTTGCAACGTTATGTATTTTTGTCATAATTTAATTACATTATTCGGTATAAAACTCTTTGTTGTGCACAGTAATTAAACAAGGATTTAATTTATTTCATGTAGGTACCTATCTGCCATTATTAAGTTTATTAAAATCAAACTAAATTCTCAGCAAATTATTTTTGAAAACCATTGAATTTAATTTAAAAACAAAGTTAGTTTCATTGAAAAATATTTTTTATAACATTGTAATTTCAACTACGCAGTATTATAAAAAATAGCTTGTTAAATTTAAAAGCCAAAATTCGATTTTCTCTGTGATGTGTTGATTTAAGTAATTGAATTTTTGTGTTGTTATTTTAATATTATTGATGATACGCCTGTATGTATCTCATTATATATTTTTGATAAAAAGTATTATTAGTATTGTTATTATACCTTTGAAAATTTATAATAAAATATTGTAAACATGTGCTTATATTTTATTATTTTTTGCTGCTAATGACATGCTTAGTATCCATATGGAAATTTGTCCCATACACAGTACGAGTTTTTACTTGACAAATAAAAGGTTTAAGGAAACACATCGTTTTTACAGGACACTCGATAATTTACTGAAAAAGAGTGGGATACCTATTATTTATTCACCGGGGCTTCCACGGATAAAGATTACGATTTAATATTGTGTATATTGTAATTTTTTGTCATTTTGACGAAGAATGTCCGTATTTGCATTTTCCAATACAATTCAATCTATAGTTTTATTTATGAATTTTTAATTTGTGTTTTTTTATTTGTTTCAGGTATGTGCTTCTACTTCATGGTTCAGTTTTAGTCTCTTCTCTTTATCACATCGCTATTCATGCGGCAATAAGGCAAGTCAATTTATATTCTCGATCTCCGTGATAGAAGGTGCAGTGCAACATAAGATTATTCGGACTTATTATTATTTTCCTTGTTTGGTTGTAAATTATGTAAAGTTTGACCATACGTACTGTAATATGTTAGAATTTGCTGATGTTTGCGTATTATGCAGACTTTATGGAAAATGCCACACCGCGCTTTCTATCGTATATCTTTCCATACGAAATTTCAGGCTATTTTCAAATCGTGTGTTATTTGGCCGGATGCCATTTAGTTCCTGACCTTTTTTTGAAATGAAATGCATGTTTAACGAACACAATTGAAAAGTTTCAACCGTTCTTTTATGTGTGTTTAAACTCACGATATTACCAGATCTGGTGTACGTCCAGGCCGTTACTCTACTAACAATATAGAAACTGGAAAATTGCCTACGATAATTTGACTCAATAAGAAAAGTTTAATATTGGCGTCAATATTGTTATTTTATTTGAAATGTATTTGATATTCAGAATTTTATGCGAACAATTAGACACGTTTCGTTTCTGACACGCTGCTTTGTAACAACTTCCTATTCTGCGTTAATTGTATGTATGTTGATATCATTGTGGATTGTTAAACATACACTTGCAAGAAATAATTTATTTTTTAAATAAACAATGCGTTATACAGTTATAACTTTTCAGTATTTCATGGATCGGGACTGTTGAAGTTGAATGTGTTTATTTTATCGTTGCATAATAGGTTGCTTGGTATTTCATTATTATTTTAGAAAAAAAAAAACAAAAGTTATATAATTATGTTTTCTCGTTATTTAAAAAGTTTTCTAAAACTTTATATAATATTTCTAATGAGAAATCTGTGTTAGTTGGAAGACATCACTTCTGCGATAAATTAGCCCATTGCACAATATCATTGATTTGTATCACATTATTTTATAACTTTGTAATTATGTATGCTCTTTATTGTGCAATAGAGTTATTCATTATTATTATTCTGTTGTTTCAGTAAGTGTTTAGAAAAACCTTTCCACTAAAAAATATTTGAAAATATTTGTGTACATTGATTTTTTCGTCTTTTAATAAAAATCAACTTTATCGGCTAATATTTGTTATGCTTCCTACATGTAGCGTTATATCTCATCGTTATATTTTAACGAGCGACGATGTAATCAATTCAATTCCTTGATTAAAGTTACATTTCATTGTACTGGTTAGTTTACGCTTGTCGACAAGATTATAATCCCGTATTATACATATTATCCAGAGAGACAGATTGAATGAATGTATTTAATAACTGGAATCATTAAAACTAACATTTTATGTATCTCATTGTGTAGTTACTCTCTGCTTAGTAACTTAATCAATAAAATTATTATTTAAGGGGGGAACATATAAATTTTATTACTTCATCATTTTATTATAAAAGTTCAGTATTATATAAATCTCGTGATCTATCGAATATTTTTTTCATTTATAGCGTCGTCTGTAACCAATATAACTTATCGATGAAACATTAAATATTATTCACCTATATATTATATTCATTTGACGTAAATATCGCAAATTGTGTATACAAATGGTTAGTTACTAATGGAGATGGTTTGATAGATAGAAATTTGTAGATTACACAGGTGGAGTGCAGTTAAGAATGTGTTCGATATTTCTAGTCTAAATGTTGAATTTACGTATGTCGATTAAACCCGGTGAGCCACAATTCACCGCACATTGAATTTGTATGTACAAGTATATGGATGTATTATGGTTTACACCTACACTATGTAGTTACTATACAGACTACGCAGTATAATATACCATTATCTGAGTTGAGTTCAGTTGGTTGTACAGTACCTAATCACTAGTCTGCCAGATGCAAATCACTCATTGTGTATACGTGATGTATTTGGCAGGATAACAATGAACTCCTTGCCTATAATTTAATCTATAATTTGATGCGTGTCATATTTATTTTCGACTGACTGATTACTGACTGCCTTAGTTAGCTCTCCACCCTCTTTGGCCTTATTATTTCATGCAAACTGTCGGTAGTGTTTGTTATTACAGATTTCATTCCGAGCTAAGTAGCTCTTTCAATTTGACCATTTCAGTCTAATTTAAGCTGTTTATTGTCTACATTTTTGTTAGCACGAGCATGAATCGTGCACTTATTTTTCGGTATAATTCCCTACAACGGACATATTCATACTTTCATGGGAATATTTTGAATGTATTTTTAGTAGCCGTGATTATTGTGTTCACTTGCTCGTATTAATTTCATGTTATTTTGAAATGTGAAATTATAAAATTGTTTGCATAGAATCGTTTCATTGAAACCTGGATTTATTTTGTATATTTCATATAATCATATTATAATTGCTCAGAATATTGAATTATGTATTTATATCATGTAATTGGTATTCATTCGTCCAGTGTACTTACTTTTACTATTGTTTAACAAAATAAACAAACAAAATCATCACAGCATTAGTGTGCTATGGTTAGCCGGAATAATGGAAATAACTAGTGAATGGATTATGTTTTTAATTTTTATATTTTTAAAATTTAGTTTTAAATGATTTTTTAAACCCATTACTATTACATATTACTTATTTAATATTGGAATCTATCTATCTATCTATACAGCCACTTCTGTCCACTGCTGAACATAGGCCTCCCTCATATTTCTCCAGGCAGCTCTATCTTGTGCCTTCTGAATCCAATCACCAGCAATCCTCTTTACGTCATCTGACCATCTAGTGGGCGGTCTCCCTCTACTTCTCTTATCTTCTCGAGGTCTCCACTCCACTACCCTCTTTGTCCATCTTTGATCGGTGAATCTAGCGACATGTCCCGCCCACGCCCACTTCAGTTTTGTAATTCTTTCAACAACGTCAGTAACTCCGGATCTTGTGCGAATTTCTGTGTTGCGTATTCTGTCTGACAGTCTTATGTGGAGCATGTCCCTTTCATGTTTGCGCTGTGCCACTCGGAGCTTCCTGACGGCCGCTTTTGTGAGCGTAAGCGTTTCTGCACCATAGGTCATGACGGGTAGCACGCACTGATCGTATAATTTGCGTTTCAAACATTGGGGGATGTCGCTAGTGAAAAACTTCTTCAGGTTACCGTAGGCTGCCCATCCAAGACATATTCTTCTCTGCAGCTCTACGGTTTGGTTATCTCGTGAGAGTGTAATGCTATGTCCGAGATATTTATATTCATTGACTTCTTCTATTGTTTGGTTGCCAATGATAATTTTCCCACCAAGAACTAAGTTTGTCATCAATTTTGTTTTGCCTGCATTTATAAGGAGCCCCACCCTTTTTGTTGCTTCCATGAGCTCCTTTAACATGTCGCACGCCTCTTTTAGATCTTCTGATATTAATACGATATCGTCTGCGAATCTCAAATTGCTTAGGTTTACTCCATCCAATCTGATACCTTTATTTTTCCCACTTTAGATTCTTGAAGGCATATTCCAGAACTGCTGTGAACAATTTTGGGGATATTGTATCCCCTTGCCTTACCCCTTTTTCTATGGGAAACTGGTTGGTGTTTTTATGGAGTTTTACACTAGCTGTCGTATTATCGTATATAAAGTTGAGAAGCTTAGTATACCTGTAGTCTATGCGGCATTGATGTAGAGCTGCTAAGATAGCATCTTTATTAATGGTATCGAATGCTTTTTGGAAGTCGACATATATTAGCACCAGAGGTCTATTATATTCTATGGTTTTTTCTATTAGTATCTTAAGGGTCAGAAGGTGATCACTTGTGCTGAAACCTGTTCGGAATCCGGCCTGTTCGTGTGGTTGATTGAAATCTAGTTTTTTCTCTTATATTGGAATATATTGTACTTATTGACCAATGAACATTTCACGTGGTGATTAACGAGTTAAACTATATATTATTATTACTCTATTACTAGATTTGCAAACTATAAAATAATACACTGTGTCGGTGTTTAGGTAGTAGAATTCCATATCGAAAAATAAAACAGGTGTTTAATTCTACTCAAATTGATTGACAATGTCCTCATAAGACGAAAGACGTCTCTCTCACAAAATAAATCTTTAGTAGAATAAAACACCTGTTTTATTTTTCGATATAAAATAATAATAAATTTGCAGCATGCTTCTGTGGGAGTAGACGAATCCACAGTTAGGCAGCTGTGTTCTCAGTCTCACCCTTGAGTATTCAGAGGGTACAACGGGTCTAATTACCAATTATTATTATTAAGTCTAATTGTTTAACCCTAAATAACATTCTACATATTGTATTATATAAGTTAAAGTTGTATTGGATATAATTATCTATTCATCACATATTTTGAAAATATCAAAATCAAAAATCAATATGAATGACCATAATAATAGTATTCCAACATGTACTTATTTAAATACTACTTTTTAGGAGTATAATTAATTGATTTACCTCGATTAACTAAAAAAAATACTTTATATATCACAATGAAACACTTGCTTAAATACTTAATTATGTGATTGTTTAAATTACAATGTGCTTATTATATTCCCTTTTATATTAAGTTGTTAATCTTGTTTTAGGTTTATATTCCGAGGTGTTAACGCCATGTTTTTCGGTCATGAATGCATTTTTTTTATTTTGTAAATACTGATTATTAGATGTGTTGTTAATACAAACTTCATTTACCGAATTATTTCAATTTAGATCGAGATATTTCGTATATGATTCTTATATTCAATATTTTTAATCAATGCCAACGATTCTTACTTAGTATTTATGAAAGGCCTATATTTGCATGTAATGGTCATGACAGTTTGTTATCCATAATGTTGTAGTTAAATGTGTTTTTTATGAGTTAAAATATCTCCCCTGCCCACGATAATACTCAGAGACATTTGTCACGCTGTCGGTCTTAAACATTAAGCATTTAATAAAATTTTATAGTAGGTATTATACTAAGTTGATCATTAAGCTTTATTGATTTTGTTTTGTTAAATTAGACAATCACTTATTATTATTGTACTACAAAAGGTCAGCTTAAAGAATATTCATAAAGTACTCGCCAAAAACCCGTCATAAGCCTTACTATGATAATGAAGAACCTCATCCGAGTGTTTTTGCGAATAAAATCAAATATTCCTTACGGCGCAATTTACATAAAATGTTCAGATTCTTTTGTCTCCATCCTCCAACATTTGTAAGTAAAATATGGATTATTTAAATATTTATACCCGAAAATTTGTCTTGGTTGAGTCATTTACATTATTTGCTTAAAGTTTTAGTACATATTTCAGTTCAATGATATTTATAGTATGACAGTACCTATTATTGTTTTAAAATAGTCCGTAAAAAATACATACGAGAAATATAATAGTTACGACATATTCACAAAGGTTCCTTTATGAACGATATTTTTTTGTTTTGCTATGTTCATATGATGATGTCATAAGCAAAGTTACATATTATTTTTATCAATATTCACGGTTTAATAAATGTATTTTTTTATATTTTTACGTTCGATACAATTTCTATCTCAAACAAAAGTTTACAGTCAACTTTACTTTAAACGTGATTTATACCAGTAAGTATGTACAGTAAGAAGAAAATTGGAAAGCTTTTTATATTCTTACCTATTTTATTACTATGAACGAGCCATACGATGTATTTAATGAACACGTTGCTTGCTAGTAAATATGGTTTAATTTGGAAGTTTCTATCTATTTACTTTAGATGACCCTATTCGGGACACGCACATAGGATTGGGATATATCTTTGAATGATAGGAAATTGAATTCATTGAAGGTTATCGATGAAATTAAATGTACACATAGAAGACAGTTGGGCTGTAGGCAATTGGTTGGACTTAGTTTTTCTTATTTTTTATTTGAGTTATCGGTCCATGTTTTCACTCTAACACTGTTGGTTCTCTTTGGTGTGCGACTCCATTGAAATTCATGCCACATCACGCCCACATTTTCCCATGTATAAAGGGCCGCATTATTGATAACGGCAAATTTCCCTTTTCTATTATAGGCCTGGCACACAAACAATCACGCCGACAACTTCTATTCAAGTTTTTACACTTAAAAATGTATTTCACAAAAGAATGCCTTTTTGTTTCCGTCATTCTTGGCAGTTTCTCATTACGTTTCACCCCATTCACTCAACACAGGTTCAATCAGAATTTCCTATTTTGCTGCATTAATTCTACCACGTAATGAAACGATTCATCGTTTGGCCATTTTTCAAACATTTTATTGTTGGCTTTCCTTTATTCTTATTGTTTGATTGTTGTAGAAAGTATCAGAACTTTGAATAATAACTCATTTCACCATTTGTATTGTTATAATACTTTTTCAGAAAACGTTTCCTTGTATTCGATAGCTGTAAGTGACACAGATTCATTGCTATTGTGAACGCATTTTTAAACAATTTTTAACAAAGAAGTTCTTTCTTTATTTAGTTTGTTTTGTAGTATGTATTTTTAGTATGTTTTACTTGTTTTGTAATCACCTTTGTAAAATGATCAAACTGAAAATATAAACATGTTTTAAACTTCTCAACACAATTTATTTCCTTATTCCTGCTTATTTGTGTCCATAATTTTATTAAAATAAATTGTGGACCTATGATATTTGCCTTTATAGGACGCGTAAGGTTATTCTCAAACGGATGTGTATGATATTTAAAACAAGAAAGTTTCTTTTACATTTTCCTAGAAAGAGACAGAGAATACGAATATCTCTGACTAATATGATATTACTTTTTTATGCATTTTCAGAGTTCTTATATTTCCATACATAGTACGAGCGTAGTATACCATTTCTGTTATCTGTTGTCACTTTTGGAAGATTTATTACCAAAAGTAAATAGTAACTTTTTTTGTTTATTTCGCAAATGAAAATTTATATTCTCCATACCTTCTGACAAATACATAAATAAAATTATAAATGACTGTTTTTTTTATCATAACTTATTATCGAGCTTTTTGTATACAAAACTTTCCGACATACAGTTTTGATTCGCATTTGTACATCTGTCTGATATATTTCACATTATCATGTTGTCGAGTAGGTATCAATTTGTAATAAATATTACATGTATACTCGTACGAGTACATTCGTACTAAGCTAATAATAGCTATGTTTGTACTATGATTACCTGTGGCGTGTCTTCCATAAAAGCCCAAAAACCAGGCTCTACCTGAATTTTTGAAGCTCGAGAATAATAAAAAGATGATAAAAGTTTACGCATTAACAATCGGAGAATTGAAAATTTCGCGAGAGTGCGTCCAAGTGAGCTGTTATCGGGCTAAGTTCTGAAGATGAACAGTAAGTTTTAAAAACGTTTAAATCCTTTACTAAATATGCGTTAGTTGTAGGTATTAGATATATAATATTTTTTTAACTATCTACTTTGTATCACTTGATTCTCATTTAAATGTGAATATATTTTTTTACTTTGTATAACATTAGGTAGTGGTGGATAAGATATTTACTTAAAACTGAGATATTTTTTTTATCCATCTGTATTAAAAAAATATAAATTTATTTCTGTTGATTGTAAATACTAAACGGATAGTGTAGATAAGTGTTCAATTATGTATTTTTTTTAGCAAAGTAAATGACGATTTTTTAATAAACGTATATATTAATAATAATAATATGTGAACATTACTTAAATACATTTTTCGTAGGTGATCTCCCTAGTAGGTACGTCTATCTACTAATTTTATTTCTATTTAGGTACTCATATGTTGTAAGGCTTACCCTCAATCTTCTACTGAAGACATTTTACGTGGCTTGTAGTACTTAGTAAATATATATTCGAATATTTTTGATTTCATATTGTGACATGATTACCACAGTATGTATAGTGTATACCTCTCTCTTTTTACCTCGTTGTCCTACAAAACATACGTGTACATATGATTATTATTATAACCCCCTCCCTTTCGCACGTGATGTGAAGCTGCCGGGCAAATCCCTTAGTTGTGTTTTTTTATTACAGAGATTGATGTGTTCCTCATATTTTTGTCAGGTATAAACACCTTTAGTAAGTTAGCCCCGGGGGATCCTATTTTTTGTTGGAAGGTACCTGGATTCTCAATAAAATTATGTTATGATTATCTATCAGACATTGGACTAGAAAGAATTTTACGAATTCAAAGCTCGTATTGAAGAGAAAAATATATAGTATTATTATTTTTTATATACTGTGCTTTGTATTAAATTGTTCATAGTTTAGATACTTTAATTGGCCATGTAAATTATTAAATGTATATTATTGTATTTTTCATTGTTAAAGCTGTTGTAAATATTAAAATAAATAAATAAGAAAAAATAAAAAAATAAATAAAAAAAATATGTCGAAGCCATGTAGTTCAATAAATAAAATTAACCTTTAATTCTTCATCATTATCATGCCGCTTCCCTTTCGCAGTGGGCAGAAAGGATCGAGCGCCACTCACTCCTATTCCTGCATACACTTTTCCTCACTGTCATACAATTTCTTATACATGCTCTCCTATTCAATGTTCTTAACACGTGATAATTTTCGAACGGTCACATTTCATAGCACTATTTCTCCCGGGCATATATAATTATTTTATTTCATTCTGTGCTCATTCATTCTTTTCACTTGACCGAAACACCGTAGTTCGTTCCATTTCTTTCCCGTTATTACCCCAGCTTTCATTCCATATTCTTTACGAATTACATTATTAATTTTCTCAAACCATATTTCTAATTTTAAACTATAACAAAAGAATGGCGGGGGTATATTATTTTATAAATTTAACCCTTTTTAAGTACCTAATTATAGTGGTAAGTTCGTATTAAAAATATTACTTTATCATAAATGTAAACTTTGAACACATAATAGGTATGTTTTCTCTAAACGTACCAACCTTAATGAATTTTAATAAATTAATGTCTTTTGTCTTTTGTCTTCCTATGTTCAACAATGGACGCAGGGAGGCTGAAATGATGATGATGATGATGAATGTCTTTTATGATTACTATATGAAATATTGCGGAAGGATTTCTTACTATATGAAATATTGCGGAACGATTTCTCTTTGAAGATGTAATTATCTACTTATACCAATAGTACACTAAACAAAGTATTTTTTGAAAAAAAAAATGTTGATAAAAAGCAATTGAATTTGTGCTGAGTAAATTTAATACGTGTTTACCCATACTTCCGAATATTCGAAGAAAGAAAGAATACTTTTTTTTCATTCACTCCTTTATTTAGCTACCATCTACAACACTTCTCTGATCTTATCAATCCAGGTGAGTCTCGTCACATGGTTCTGAGAGAAAATATTTATTTGTAAACAGGGATTAGTTGAAAATAGCTTAGCAACAACTACAACCTTTTTTAGAATGTCTTTGTTGTGGTAAACCTTAACTTTTATTTCGAATTCATTTGCGTTGCTTTGCAGAGATTCTATATCTCTGGGGACTAGAACACCATCACTCCATATTAGATTACCTTTAAATCTTTTATTCCTTGTCTCTTTCTCGAGTCCTTATTTTCTATCTTCATGTATTGACTCGATGGTAGGTATTTAGTTTGTATTTTTTTATTCTTTTTATTGGGTCCAATGGTTGTCCTCCGATAGAAATAAGATCATCAAATTTGAACGGATTGATTGGTTTTTACTCCTTTTATTGTAAACATCGAACCATTCATCGCAGTCCGGTTTTGTGTTCCTTTGTGTTACTTAATACGTTATATGTACCTATATTTAAAATCTCGTTTTGAGTTTTTTTAGATCTGTTCAAAAATTGATTTTCAGTCATGATTGGTTAGTAGTTCTAGACTGTAATTACATTTGGAATAATTTATATAATAACTGATTTAAAAATGTTTTAATTTAAACTTTCCGTTTTATCGCCCGCTCAGAATAAATTTTCGTTTCATTTGTATTTTTTATTTTATCGAAAAATGGCGGTCGTTATTATCAAAATGTTTCCCAAGAGTGTTTTAAATTTCACCTGCTTCAAGCATGCTAATTTATTTGTCTCTTATGATTGTACAATGATATAAATTAGCATATTATGTGTGAAATTTTAATGTTTGTATATAACTCATATATCTAAC
Organism: Athripsodes cinereus; assembly: GCA_947579605.1. Taxonomy (NCBI): domain Eukaryota; kingdom Metazoa; phylum Arthropoda; class Insecta; order Trichoptera; family Leptoceridae; genus Athripsodes; species Athripsodes cinereus. The sequence continues at coordinate 17,023,573 of OX388308.1, read as the reverse complement.
TAATCAAGCACTTTTTACCAGCACGTCATTATTAATTTTGAACATTTACTACTGCTTCTTCTTCTACTACACCATCACGGCATATCCCACAAGTGGGGCAGCCAGCAGACAAGCCGTCTTCTCTGTGCCAACAAAAACTTAAGACATTTTTGAACATTCATCCTTTAAATTTCATCTTATATCTTTTAGCGTTACTTTTACATCTTAAATCTATTTGATTATTGATTTTATTACATTTGTTGTATTAAGTAGCCCAAAATCAATTTCAAAACCAATAGTATATAAAGGACATGTTGTACTGAATGAGGTAAATTCATTATCGTTCATTCATTACACTATACTATACCCTCATGCCGTATTCCAAGTGGGATAGGAAGAGAGAGTGGTAGGGTACGTCATACAGATCTGTCCTTATATACTGTAAAATAAAAATTAATTGCATCACAATAATGATAATAGTGTGTAATCTCATATCCTTAATATGTTTTTATTAATAAATTCGATCACTGATACAATAATTATTAGGTTTCAATAACATTGGTGCCTCTCTAAAATAAATTGTACTTCATGTATATATGTATTTGGTTAGTAACATAAAACTCCGGGTCTTTCTATTAAGTATCAATTTTCATCTCGACTTGGATACATAATGGTCCATAAAGACAATACGATAAATAAAAAAGGGTTGGATGATTATACTTTTTATATTACATCCTAACAACTGTCTCTCATTTTGATACATTTTACATTATTTTTAATATGAATATTTCAATCTTTATTTGTGGAAAAGTATTTAATTAAAAATATTGTTATTTCAAATGTTTTTTCAGACAATATTCGTTAATTGATGATACCCCACTTTGATCGATTGTGTAGAATGATTCAGCTGAAACATGCGTACAAAACCACTTTGTTTAAAGTGTTCAGAAGTCTCTGGAAATGATAACGGGCGGGATTCTTATACGTAGTTTCGATGGGCCCCGATCCATCTATGATGAATGGAAGATATTTAAATAGTATTTTTTTACGTGTACCTACTAGAAACACCTTTTTTATTGCGTCGTTTCTGTTGCTATCGATTTGTATTAATCGACGGCTGTTAGTACGTAACAAAACATTCTACGTTTTTGTAATGTATGGAAAACACACATTATTAGTCATAATTATGTTTGCATTAGAAGACTGGTGATTAATTTCCAATATTATTTTCTAACTCATCGCATTATTGTACATAACAAAATAATATCAGAACTAATGTTTCAAGACAATATTGCGTTATATTGTAGATAGAAGTACATATATTTGTAGTGTTATTTTAGGTAGATTTTTTCCAAGTCGGTAGTTCGTAATAAATTATGATACGTAACATGTTATCTGTTTTATTTGTACTTCATAACTGATCGATTGCTTAGGCGTGGCTCAATATTGTAAGACATCAGGAATTATATTGATAATGTAGGTATTGCCAACTTGCTGAAATATAATCATTTCCGACACTATGTGTTTTAGTAAAATATTATGTATCGGTAGTTGACACAGTATAAAAATATTATAACTACTTATATACCTCCATAAATTGAAATTATCCATATTTATCATCACTTCATATTATAATTTCTTACACTAAAACTAACGTGCAAAGCTGAAAAGGGAAATTCGAGAAGTAAATAGCCTGACTTCGTCATTTAGTTTACTCTTTGTTATTCAAGTTTGTTAACATAGACAGCTGTCTGTCTAACCTACTTTCCTTCTGTTAATAGTTTTTATTTAACAAATATTATTTCAAACCAATTGCATTTCTTACGTCACAGTATTTATTCAGTTTTCAATGAAGTGCTTTTTAATTTACCCAATTTTTATTACAAAATGGTTGCATTCGTCTATTTTAATTTTTGTCTTGTAATAAATCGACAAGTAGATGAATCTTTGTGGTGTGAAGAACTGATTATGTGTACAATACCAAAAATTACCTTTGATTGGATTTTTTTTTTTAATTTTTCTTGCAGGTGCCTCTAAAATATCAAATGGCGAATGAATAAAGTAATGAAGGTTTTGTAAATGTTTTTATATTTTCAGTTTACTATCACGCTTAGTAACCAGGTGAGCTCAAAATCTATCCATGATATCTTATAGATATCTATATCGAACTTATTGATATCGATGTGTAAATAACAGTTCTTCGATTATTGAAATATTCCTTTCGATGTACCTATGTTGTATAATAAATTATGATTAAATATGGTTCTTTAGTCGCTAAAGTTAAACAATTCATATTATATTATATAAGCATAATAGAAACAGTCCGTGCTTATTGTATTTACTAATAAAATATTTAAAACATTCTTTTAATAACCAGCGAGAGCGTGATAATGTTCGTTAAAGTCTTAAGGAGATGTTATTTACGTTAACAGTCATACAAGACATTTAATTTAATATAATATTATAGGCATCAATTAATATTGTACACACATTACATATTATTTAAGATAATATTATTATTTTGTGTTGATGTTTCTGAATATGTATTGTTGTATGTAAAGTACATTATAATAATAATAATGTATATATGAGCATTGTTATGTTTGAATAAAGATATGAAAGACATGGTAAAAATATTAATGAGACTCGCAAGAAAATTTTAAAACAAACAATGAACATTCGAGATTCGTGTGTTTTACCGACTATGGTCTTTCGACATTTATATAAATACCATTTATGCTTACCGCAGAACAAATTTGTCGTGCAATCGTGTTATCATTTGATATTTTAGAATTCTAGGACAAATATAATATTTATCAAACAGATAAGACATTATCAGTGAATCAATTGATATAACTGATAAGTACTATTATATGTACACCGATCGATTTTGTGCAATATTGTGTTAAGTTCTATATTATAATATTATTATGTAGGTAGGTACCCGTATCACGGATGTTACTGGTGCCATTTGATTCGTACTATGTTTAATTTCTAAGTATCGATAATATAAGTTATATAGTAAGTAATATTTCGTAGTAATATTTTAGTCCTCAACAAATTAGTTTCAGAATATTATATACCTATACTTAGAAGGGAGGAAATGATCCGAGCTTACGTTTTTTTTAATTAGCGATAGATAACGTGAGTACACAAGTTCTTTGTATCCATTGGATGTCACAGATATGAATATTGTAGTTAAAAATAGAGATTCAACTATTATAGTAGAACTCATATTATTACTGCTAGTAAGTACTTTTATTTACTCAGAATTTTCTCTCTAGCCCAGTGTAGCTACTTTGAATTTTGAAATAAATGTAGCTCAAACAAAAAATACGTTGATTTAGGAAATAAGTTCGTAGATTTTAGAAAAAAAACCTGAAAAATCTGGATTTTGAAAAGTGAGAACCTATTTTAAAGTCCCTCGTCGCCAGACTTTCAAAATGTTATAGGAATTTGAAATTTCTTGTGACCTTCTCGGATTTGTTGAAGAATATTTTACAAGAAATTCGGAACGGAATATATTGCAAACTGTCATGATTTGATATAGCAATATAATAGTTCGTCGGTAGCCTGGGGGTAGTGTCTCGGCCTCGTGAACAGCGGGTCCGTGGTTCGATCCCAGGTGCCGGCAAACTCCCCTTTCACGACACAAGCTTTTAGTAGCTTACTGTGAAAGGTGTATAAGGTTGTATTTGGGTTTATAACAAAAACCCAGATATATCTTTAAAAAAAAAATATGATCATTTTGGAATACTTTGTTTTAATTCGTTCGAGGTGTTACGTACACCTTATCTTATCATGCTGCCAGGAAATGACAGTCGGTAAACTTTGGCGGTAAATTTTGTTTATTTGTCTTCGCCATTAATTTTTGTATACGTCAAAGAATGTATACGTACTAAGCAAGATGTTCATTTCATAATAATATTATACATATATGAAGTATTATGTATCTCTATGTGTAATAAATATTACTTTGTATAACAATAACTTGACATTCCTTTGGTTAGTAAGTAGTTAGGTACATGACTAGGTGCATGCATAATTCATGACTTAAAAACGGTATATGGAAATTTTAACTTAGTTAAATTTGTTGTTCAAGTACTCTTTGGTGATTATGTTTACGTCTTAAGGGGCCCCTTTAGCAAAAACGATAAAACATTCAATTTTTAACAAGTTTGGTACACAAACTCACAAAAATTGTTGACCCTACGAACATTTTGATTTGATAAAATATGAAAACAAATGTTAATTACCAATATCAAACTTTAACTTAAAAAAAAAACTCGATTTTAGCTTCATAGTATTCGATTATAAAAAAGCACATTTCTAAAAATAGAATTCGGGGGTGTGTTTGGTACATAAATGCACGAGAACCCTACAAATTTTCATATATTTGTTTTAATATTGAGAATAATTAGATAGTTATTACAATTATAGAACAAAAAATTCTATTTTTTTTTGTTTCTTTCATGGATATTGACCGATTTAAAAAATATTTTTTTGATAAAATTTCTTATATTTTGAAACCAAAAATCACCACATGAACTCAATTTTTTGTATACCTACTAAAAAAAGTTTGCTAAAATCTATAGTATTTATAAGCTTGATTGGATGAATAAAAAATATATATATTTTACAAATAATTTGTATTTTGATATAACAAAGAGTATCTAAATAAATCTCGTCAGTCTGCGATTTATTTATTTTTTTAGTAAAAAACTAATATTGGTAATAAATATTTGATTTTTTGTTTTATCAAATCAATATGTTCGCAAGGATCAACAAGTTTTGGCAGTTTTTCTATCAAATTTGTTGAAAATAGAATATTTTACTGTTTTTGCTAAACGGGGCCTTTAAGTTATGCGAGACACTATACTTCAATAAAAAGTTACTTTAATCTTTATTACTCTTCGTAGGCTTATGGGGTTCAATGTTATATTCGGTTAACCTTCTTGTTTTAATCTTTACATTCTGAGTAATATTGTATCAACCAAATGACATAATGCAGTGTACAAAAGGCAATGCTAGTTTTTGACAGTCAATGTGCCAAAAAAAGAACCAGTCATTTACGCTGTAAATGACGTAGTTGTTACTGAATACAAAAGAATAGGTGTGTGTAAATAAAATTAACATTTTGTACCCCCTCCCTCTCTTTGCGACCCAAAACACATGCGATGCTGTCATTATGAATCTCTATATCCATTGCAATCTTAACCAACTAATATTTTGTACTTCGAATTAATGTTTTTTATATGCAGCTATCAGTGATTATGCTGGCTGCCCCACTTTTGGGATATACCGTGATAGTATATGTTTACTTTTGGCGTACTTCGGAATCTTCGAATAACCTTAGAAGAATATTACAAAAAATGTATTTAATAACTATAAATCATTTAGTGTTTAAAACGTTTGAAACCTTTCTAGTCATATCAATGTCCATTATTATTATAATATGCATTTGTTGTGAAGTGTAAGCACGTATGTAGATATATTCATCTTTTCTTGATTATTGAGTGCATTGTACTTGTACCTATGTACTTACTCCGATGCTCTATTCCACTTGTCATGCATTGACAACAATTTAATGCGATCACATGTCAATCAAACGTTATTCAATACATCACTATAATGATCGTCGTAAAATAATCAGGGATCGGAATTAGTATTATGCTTTAGTGTATTTTATGATGCATAGGTACGTATATTCCTTGTTTGATCAATGTGGAACATAATCGAATTGCTGATACACGCATTCGTTATTTGTGACAAACTAACCGTTAAAAACATTTCTTATTGATTTTAAATTAAAATCAATTGGACTATGCAATTAAGGTACATGTTTATTTCCCGCAATGCATTTACAGCAATATAAAATTTTTCTTTTTAATAATTTGTGAATCTTTCGGAACTTTTTATACTTGTCAAATTTAAAATATTTAACGGAAACGATGACCATGGACTTATGAAATAACGACCCTTTCTATATTGACATATTTACTATTTAATTTATTCATGAGGAAATGTAACTTTTTAGTATAGGCAAGTTTGTTAATGGTGCCTAGATCCAACCAGTACAATCACTGTTCAAAGTCCCACCTCCATAAAGGGCGTCAAATGAGTTCCCTCTTCCTTCTCCTTACAATTGGACACTCCCCATGAACCAGTTATGACCATTGTACAATTGTTCCCCTATATTAGCAGAAACTACACAAATATTTGATGTCTAGTCATCTAATATTTTACTAACTTAATCATACTTTTAATTAGCAATTGCCGGTTCCATAAAAATATAAGAGACTCTTTCGCGAAATAGCTTTCAAAATTCTATTAGTTATTATGGGGTTACTATGTTTACTTGGTACTTGTTTTTCCGTGAAAATTTAGTTAAAAAAAAATTTCATCGAATTGGCCGATGGTGATTTTTTACTTCTTCACTTCATCGCTCTTAACGCTCCTCTCGGGAGCACAGGGGGCCTATTCTCCAATCTCGATTGATAAATGTCACCTGTGAGATATGTCGATTGAAAAACTCGCACGAAAGAGGGCAGAAACCAGCCTCCACCATTCAGAGCGTCTCAGCGCCAATTGCGTCACCTCTTTCCACGACATTCCCTGCGCTGATGTCGTTGTCATAGGAACGGTGTATTGTGAAAGAGGGTGTATGGTGATATACTACATATGTATTTAATATACCTACATACTTTCCGCATTCTTTCACGTTATCTCATTTCTAACGCATTTTATTATAACAAAAACACCAAAAATTATTATATACGTACATTTACATCCGTATTAATATTATTATATTGCAATACTGTTGTCGGATGTATCATTCAAATAACTATTATTTTGTTATTTCCTCCTCATTTTATGTTTTATATCTCTGATGAAGTTTCTATTAGATATACTACGAAGTATGTAGGTACAGTAGATCCTCGATTTAAAATCATACTCGTGATTTAAATGCAATATTTCAGTTTCAAAATAAAACAAATGACGACTATACTCCCCAAAATGTTTTTGTATTAGAGAATATGCATAATATTATATGTTCGTTAATTGTTATTGATTTTCCAATTTAGTTTATTGGTACTATCTTGACTGCATCCGTTGATGGTCTTTTATTTGATTTTATATTTTTCTCTGGCAGGAGAATTGATATAGGTACCTTTCTACACCTCAAAATGTTCTAGCAAAGCCGTAAAATATACATATCATTTAGACAATATTTTTAATTATGAGTAATTTGGAAGTTTATCTTATAATATTTGTTGACTAAAAAACACGTCCATGACGTTCTCTTACGCTCTACACCTCCCTATGAAATAATACTTAAAATGATTACATACGCGAAGCAAACTTGTGTTCCTTACAGGAGCGTTGAAACGAAAATAATTGAAGAGAGAAAAAATGTCTAACAAATGTTTACTGTATAAAATACAATCAATGGATATCATTGTGTTGATGTGATGTGTGTGAGATCGCTTGATCCTTCTCCATATTGCAGGCATTATGGATGGTTGAAAGGCGATAAGGAATGCTCGGTTTGATTTGTCTGAAAGGCCAACTGTCATAAGTACGATGTATTATAGGTATATCGATATATTATTATATTACTATACTCTAATATTCTTTGTGTAATCGATATCAATATGATATAACAATAATAATTTCTATATACCAAGTCTTAAGTACATTCGTATGTAAGTAATGATCACGTATGTGTGTCATTGAAATATGAAATATTATTTATTGACAAATATATTAGAGTTCGTCGGTAGCCTGGAGGTAGAGTCTCGGCCTCGTGAACAAGGGGTCCGTGGTTCAATCCCAGGTGCCGGAAAACTCCCCTTTCATGACACAAGCTTTTAGCTTAGGGTGAAAGGTGTATTTGGGTTTATAACAAAAACCCAGATATATATTTTTTTTTTTAAAAAGTTTAATTTTATTACATGTATGTAATTAGTAAACTGGCAACCCCACTTATGAGATATACCGTAATGTCGAAGATACATACATTAAATGTGATTCATGTTTCCAAATTCAAATGGAATGTTAATAAGTCATAGTACTAAAAATTTTGACGTAATATTTAGAAACAAGAATCTCGTGAACATCAGGTATTATTTTAATTTTTTTTTTCAGAACTCCTTGGTTCTAATTTCAGTCGGGTGTAAGACTAGTAGGTACTTGTACATAATTATTATGTAGGTATGTTATATTTGTATACACTTGTTTATTATACCGTAACATTATTTAATCTTAGTACATATCATATTGCCTTTTCTCGATCTAATCATAATGATGATAATGATATCCATGTACAAATTAGTTCACCTTTATTCTTTGTAATCGAAATCTCTTCATTTTTTTCTTTTTACACTTCGTAACTATTGTTTTTTAAGTATTGGAACTGAGGATACAATGCGTGTTATTAAATTGCAATGTTTTGAACATGAGGAAAGTTGTTTATCTGGAAATAGTGTTTATATTTAAAATGTTGTTTCAGAATGCTAGCACTGAAACATTTAATTCAACTGTAATAGATATCTTTGTTTGAAACAAGTTTGAACGATGAGACATTGTATAGAGGGTATTATTTTACCCATTTCTCATCTTAATAAGGTGCCCGCAGATAAAATATACAAACATACATAATGTATAAGAAAGATTAAAATATCATTAATATTTAAAAGATTATTTTTTTTCACAATAAAGAATATTAAAACTTTGTTGTTTGTATTAAATATAGATGTTAAAAGAAAATGTCTTTTGTGGGATGTTGTTATTCTGTTTCGTAAATTTTGTCAGTTCTGTTGTCAGCCAACACGTAGCATAAGTAGGTACTTTTTTAAGATCTTTTGATAAAAAATATTGCTTTGCAAAGATTTCGTTCTGTACAATATGTTATAAAAAAAAATCTTGAAGGAAATCCCTTTTTACTATAGGTACTATTATTATGTTCCATACAAAGAGTTAGTATTTTATTATGTAAGGTATTATAAAAGAGTCAATCCATCACTGTATTAAAATGTGTACATATTTTATTACTGTTCAATACAAGTACTTTATATGGATTCTAACTTTAATAATCTATGCATAAATGTTTTTGTCTGTTCGTAATTTTGTATGTAGGTATGTTTCTCTCTAAACAAACTTAATTTTATAATTTTTGTTGAGGTAAAATTACCCTCAATACAAATTTTCTCCTTTTATGCTTGTTCATGAAAAATAAATGCCAGCGTATCTATTTATTCCTGTATATTTTATTTTTGTAGGACCGTGTCTAAATAATATGTAATGTGAAAAAAATTATTCTCTAATGTTTGTCTAAGTATTGTCATCCCAGCATAAATTATTTTTATTAAGGGGATTTCTTTTTGTAAGTTTGATTTTTTACATAGAAACTTGTGGTTTCTTCAGTGGGTATACATTGTTATATTATACTTTGTGTGGTTAGAGTCAAAGGTGATTTAATGATGTAATTAGAAAAATTAAATTAAAGTAATTACGCAATGTTTTAAAATACTTACTTGAAACCGATGGCTGAACAGCCCTTGTAGGGCCTTACCGTCCAAAATAGTAGATCGCCGAGCCTTTCTATCTTCAGTAGTGGATTCCCAGTCAACGACCTTTGCTTTGGCTGCCTAACAGTCTTCTCGACCTTTGGGTATACACTGTAAAATATATTCAGTCGACATTTCTTCTCTGAAAATATTGTTTAAATTCCGAATTCTTTGAGTAGATTGTCATCATTTAGATACATTATTGATTTTACAGATATTTACCTCGTTTGAAGGAAAACTCAAACATAATTAAAGCCTAAATTTATCATACATATCACATGGCTGATATGCAACAAAAAGACTATGTATATAATATAGCCATATATGGCTGTTTTAATGTAGGTATCCATTTGGTGTTTGGACAGTGTATTTGTAGCTTGTAACTTTTGCTCAACGTTTCTTCTATTCATTGAGTACCTACGCTTCGTAAAAATTATGAATAAGTTCCATTCACGAATCTCCCCTTGACAACCTTAATAAATACCTACTATTTTTCACGATTTTGCATCATATCATAACTACTACTTTAATTTTACTTTGATTATATTACCTAATATGGTGTATAAATATGCATCAGTTATGCAGTCAATGAATTGATGTCGAGTGAATATTTTAATTAACACATCCATTATTTTTACTTATATAATAAAACACTTCGATCACAATCAATACTTTCATTTAGGCGACCGGTGTGGCACGGAGGCTAACGCACTTGCCTTTGAGTCACGAGGTCCCGGGTTCGATTCCCGGCCAGGGCAAAATGAAGAATGACCTTTTTCAAATTGTCCTGGGTCTGGGTGTTACATGTACGATATATTTGTTCAGTGCACTGTACATATATAAGTGTATTGTCGTGTTAGTACCCATAATAAAATATTCAAATCTTAGTTTGGGACTAGCTCGGTCTGTGTGAATTGTCTATACATGTTATGTTTGTTATGTTATTCATTCAATAAAGAAGGCTAAGTTTCTATATTATTATTTAAATAATAATTTAGACATTGTGTTATTATACATAAATGTAGTTAGTAGTTAATATCATAATTATGATCAAAGGTTTCTTATACAATATGTATCTTATGTAATAAATATTAAAGTAATTGATTAGTCGTGATGTGCCTTCCCTGACCTAGGCTATATAATACATACTATATACTTATATTATGTAATATACAATAATACGCTACTTCCAACACTTTTAATATTGTGGTAATATTGATTTAATATACTTTTGTACCAAAATTATAACAATAAAAAACCTTTGAACACAAAAATTAATTTGTGCGTTGTTGACACGGAGAGGACAGCTTGCATTTTGATTACATGCACCTGTTTTGGCAGTTGCTCAATTGTGCGATGTGCAGTGATTGTATAGTATACTTGCGAGTTCGTCGGTAGCCTGGCAGTTGAGTCTCGGCTCGTGCCGGCAAACTCCCCTATTAGGACACAAGCTTTTATTTATTGTATTTTTGTTTATTTAAAAAAAGTTATGAATGTTCAATTAAATTTACAACTTATTATAACCTTAAAACTAATTACAATTTAAAATATTATTTTCTATCATTTAGCTTACTGTGAAAGGTGTATAAGGTTGTATTTGAGTTCGTATCAAAAACCCAGAAACATATTTTTTTTTAAATAAAATGAACAAAAGGCGTACATATTGCTTCGAGGCAATGTTTTCCAGTACAGTTAACCACCTAATAGAATGCTTGATAAACATGTTAAATACTTTTTTTGTTACATATCTGCTATTTATATTCTGTTTGTTCATGTATTAATAACATTTTATTTCAAGGTATGTAACTATGTTGTTGCTCGCTACTAACTAAATTAATTATTTTTGTTATACACATCCTTCTCTGCGTCCTTTGTAAACAGAACACGAATATTATATTTGATCGATCGATCATATCGCTCCGTCTTTGTTACAAAACAATAACATAATAATAAATTTCTTAATAAACAGTATGAAAGTAATGACATATTATTGTTTATTAAAAGTGTTATTGTGCATGTCGGACGTTTTTGAATCTACATATTTTATTGACTTCCATTACTACTGCTACTACTACACCATCTTGACATATTCCACAAGTGGAGTAGCCAGTGAAACAACTGCAAGTAATAAACATGCAGATTGTTTTCCCTATGCCACACAAAATTCAGGATGGGTGGCATGTTTCATCGGTGAGTTGTAGATATACTTGGAAAACTTATACCAAAGAGTACAATACCTATTCTGTACCGGGAACTCCACAGGGTGGCTATTGGAAATGTTACTGATTGTACTGCCCGCCTTGATACAGGCTTAACCCATTTCTTCCCAACGTTGCGTTCACGCAACACTAAGTTTAACTTAACAAAATGCAGTCAAAACGAATTTATTTCACACATCTCATTATACATATGTTTAAAAGCATTCATTAGCTATTGTTTATGTGTTTGTAATATTAAAATTACTTTAACGATTTTTTTTTTCAATGTTTTTCAATAATTTATTTCAAGTGTTAAAATATTTTTAATTTGAATGTTATTTTCATATTTCTATATGCGAAATGGATATAAATGGATATGGATAATCTTTTTTTTATTATGTTGAACTGTGACGCAGCAATAAATGATTTATGTATACGTTGCGTATACGCAACGTTGGAAGTTCCCAGTAGCGTTCGTCCTAAGAAAAGTCGTGAATATTTGGTACAAATAAGACTTTTAAGTGAATATTTTGTGTTTATAAATATATTTTGTTATCTTAAAGATTTGTAAGTACATTTTATAAAAATATTATATTAAGACTCGTATTTTTTATGGTATTAAATTTTTTTTAAACTATTTTGCATTTTTAAAACGTATTTTTTGCCTTATTTTTTAAATAAAAAATGACTTTCTTCAAGAAGAATTTTCGTTTAGTGTTTTTAAAATTTTCATGAGTAATTTCCCAACTTTTCTTTAGTTTTATTCATTAAATGTGCTTATATTTTAAATTTTGAACAAATAAAAGCAAGTTATCGAAAATTTACAAAGATTTTTATTTTACCGGAGAACTCTCGACGTTGCGTCAACGCAACATTATGTGCGGTGTAAACGACAATACATCATGCAATTTTTTTTCTTTATAATATTATTACATTTTTATAATATTTTTTAATATTGCTTTATAATATTAAAGATAAATTTATGAAAAAATTGTATATTTTTTCATGATTTCTAACCTTGGAAAAAATGGGTTAAGCCTAGTGAGGTGGCAAAATGGAATTAGTTGTAGTGGATGTGGATGTTTGAATTGTATTTGATTGTATATTATACTTATTTTTGAAGAAATAAACGCATTTTTTTTATTTAAAAAAAAGAAGATATATCTGGGTTTTGTTATAAACCCAAATACAACCTTATTCACAGTAAGCTACTTAAAGCTTGTGTCGTGAAAGGGGAGTTTGCCGGCACCTGGTATCGAACCACGGACCCCTTGTTCCCGAGGCCGAGACTCTACCTCCAGGCTACCGACGAACTCTTTGAATTTGAATGTATAAAATATTTTAGATATTCATAATATTGGTCTGTTTATGTGGTTCTTTTTGTAAGACATTTGTCATATTACTAAGTAGACAATGCTCTGCTCTCGTGATAGGTAATCAGATTGTCTCTCTGGTCTGTAGACGTTATTGAATCTTATTCGACTGTAGTAACAAAAGTCACGTGAAGTAAAGATTTTACATCCACTTGGATCCTAGTCAAACAAAATCATTCTATTGCTACCTTACCTATATTTCCCAGATTGAGTTGGCCGGCACGTTTTTCGCTGACCGTTAGGAAATTTGTTTTATGTGTGTTCTAAGAGAACTTTCAATCTCCAAAGATGTTCAAAGGTCAATACGTGAGCGACGGTAAGGCGATGGTGAATCAAATTTAGATACGAATCCATGTGAGGACATTTGATTAATAATATAATACTATTATGAACTTTACTTTCATCTCTTCATTATATCACAATTTGTACGTGAGATGTTCTGTCATATATAATTAATCGTGGATATAGTTGTAATAAACTAGGATATTTTTCTTATTTTCAATAAATATTTTATTATAATTATATTCATTTATTTATTATGAATCATTCAGTTATAACAATAAATTAACAATTAATTATAACAATGAGCAGACCAATCATGATCCCTTCCTTACCAACTAGTAAACAGAAATTTGAGTTGCCTACTTTATTGAACAAAAAGGTGAAGAAAGAAAAAATTTTGAAACATGCATAAAAAATATATATATATAAAAATGCACTTATTTAAAGTCCACAAATCCAAATCCCTAAAAATACTGTTTTAGTAAGTCAATAACCCATTCAAAACAGCTGAAAGAAGATAAAAAAAATTCTCATATCTTACAACAGATGAATCCAGAGCCCCGAGACAGCCCCCCCTGAACTCCTGCCTACTCATTATTTTAACATCACTTCATTTACAATCACAGCCCAAAATCCCCATAAGGGATTAGGCAAAATAATAGACTTTGTTGACATATCTTTTATTAATAAAAGTTAAAAAAAAAAATATTAATATTTTTATTTCACGAGAAATAATGATAGCTAATAGGTAGGTTTCGTAAGGTTGTAGGTATGCTTTAATTTTTCTTGTAGTTTGTGAATAATAATTGTCGAACAATTATTAGTTTGGCCCACGTAATTTATATATAGGTACTACTATACATAGATACTTCAATTGATAAAAAATAAGTTTTTGCCGATAAAAATAATAGTAAAAGTTTTTATTTATTGTCTGATTTAGCAAAGGAACATGGTAAACGGTTATGCAGTAAATTATTTTTCTTTGGCAGTTGTTCAATGTGCCTGAGTATTGTTTTTTGAGAAACTTTTTATTTTGATAAATAATATGAAGAGGCCGATTTTTTTTTTATAATTTATTATTGTTTGATTCTAATGATAGATATTTTCTTTTGTGTGGTCTGTAAAGCCTGTTACGGAACAACAATAATAATATTATTATTATTGATTGAGTTAAACGTTTATTTTGTAAAACTTCTAATTAATTTATGCAAATAAACACAAGTGGTTTAAGTTTTGCTATTTTTGATAATACAGTTACCATATCGATCACTTTATTATAAAAAATAGTTAAATTTGACATGAAATAACATTATTAACCGAAGGCTAGTTATCATACAGTGTGTATTTATTAGACACTATAAAAAACATGCGAAGAATTCAACAAGTTAACTGTTTTTTCTTTGTTACAATAGCTATCATGGTTAAAGATTAGATTTATATAATTTATCGACTCTTATTTGTTGACTTGACCTTTATTTTGTTAAACTGTATATAAATTTATGTTAGAAAATTCAAATGGTTTGAGTTTTACTACTTTTTGATACATTGACTCCGTAGTCGAAACCAAGTCTCTGAATTTTTAAAGAGCAGTTAAACTTTACCATTTTTTTCCTAAAAAAAACAAACAGTCCCTTGATTTACGCATAGGTATCATTACGGTTTTCTCACAAGTAATAAAGCCATTGGTAAAACCGCGTGTTGTGAACATGCTGGTGGTCCTTTTCGCGCCATTGGAATTCTGAATGGGTGGCATACTACATCGCTGATTTGAGGATGTCCTTTTTGTGATATATTCAAATCAACATTTATATTTGATTTTCAGTACCTTTGCCTTCTCGTTATCAACCTACACAATTTTTTGATTATAAAATACCAAAATTGTCACCAAGTATTCCTTTATTTATTATCGAAGCTCGTATAATATGTATTTGTAGTAGGTTTGTATATATATTTTAATTTAATTCGCGTAAGTATGTGTTACCTTTTTGTTGTATAGAATTTCTGTGTGACTGTGGATTAGGAGCAGCAGATCATTTGGAGCAGATGTGAATTCAGAAATAATCAGCTTTTTAATGATATCCATAAAACTTCCTATTGAGGTAATAAAGCATATTATTTGGATTCGCATTATCACCATTTTGTTTTCAATATATTACGTAGCCATGTTCCTTGTTAGCAATTTGAAATTCACATGGTTCATATACCTACGTATTCAAAATGTGTTCCCATATGTATCGAGTAGCCTAATATATTTTTCAATTCCCATTTATACTCACAAATATAATGATTTTTTTTATCCCTTTTCCCTCGATACGAATGTGCATTGAGCCGTGTGAAACAGAAACGTTTCACTTTGTAGGCTTTATCTTGAGAGTTGTGTTTGTACGTTGTTGTTTTTACTACTCCTGAGTTGGGTTATCGACCTCAGAAAGGCTTCGGTGATCTTTGGTTGTATGTCTAGATCTTCGGGTGTGCCCGTTAACGTCCGTTGACCACCGACGTCTCGCTCGGCAAACTTCGGTAACAGTAGTAGTAGTACAAGGTACAAGTTCAAGTTTTTCTCAACGACTCTTTTGTTGTGTCTGAGGTAAGTAGGTATATTTATTTATACCTATATGATCTTTATCGCCCTAGGCGTATTGTTTTGAATACGCTCGATTGAAATCAACTACAGAAGCCAATAATATAAAATTTTCATATTTCCTTCAAGCATTGGTAAACTTGATACTTCTTTGTTTCCACTCAAATAAATGTCAAACATAGATATTCAACTATTTTTATAAACTCAATTTCTAGCAATAATCTCAGATGATTTTTTTGGAACATCGCATCGGTTTAAGGCATCAATAAATAATGATACTGTTAGACAAGTTTTAATAATGTTTTTGTATTGACATTTTATTTGATCGCGTGCTTAATTTCTGAGTCTTAAAATAAAAGTTGTGATAAAACAATAATATATATATTGACAAGAAAGCTGTTACCGGTTTATCGATATATAATTTCCCAATATGAGTCGTTGATAGCAGAACAAAGTGTCTGAGAAATATATTTAGATCTGACAACAAACTCTCGAAGATAGTTATCAAAGTAGGTTGGTATGTGAGGTAATCCTCTTAAAACAATTTAAGACAAGTTTAATCCTATCAACACCTTTGCCTTCCCTTAATGTAGGAAGGAAGTAAGAAATTGTCGAGAATATTATGAACCAATAATAATTATGTAGTAAATAATTCTCATTAAATTATACGTCGATATTCATTGAATTTGTCATTTCGGAGAAACATTTATTTATATACTGATTCGCGAGAATAAAAACGTTTATTTGATAATTTTCTTATAGATTTTCATTCGCATTGGTTTAAAAATCATAATAAATTATCTGCGTTCTCATTTCCATAAAGTTTACTGTCTTAAGTGTATGTACGTTCCGGAAATATGTACTGTAGTAGGTTTAAGGTCTTATATTGTGTGTGTATCACGAACCAATTTCTTAGAATTGCAATGATGTCATCGGACTGCCACTACAAATAAAAATACATAATAAGCTGATGTGCCTCCTTAATGTAGCTTCTACCAGCTCTGTATTGTAATATGTATCGTGTACATAAACGTTGGTAGGTACTTTATTTTTCTTACACAGTTCCGTTGGTTTGAAAGACTTTATTTCATGATAGTATATATTATTTCGTGTATAACGCTGTTATTATTAAAACTTCAGTTATAGTTTGGGGAATTATTTTACTTATCTTCTAGATTCTTAACTTAATTCTGAACTCTTTTTGTTCAAAACAGCTCATTACATTGTTTGTTAACCTTGTGTTGTTAAAAAGTGATTGCACTCAATACGGAATTCCATTGAAAAAGTCACGTAACATGCACATATTTTCCGCTGGTATTGTAAATGTTTTTTGACTAAAGAAATGGGAAGCATTCTAAGTTGTTCGTTATGAAAAATCTCTCGCAGGGAATTTTATTAAGGTTTATATCATAATACTGAATTTGTAGTAGGTACCAGCAATATATTATTATACCATTACGACATATCCCACACGTGAGGTAGCCAGTGGGTCAACAGCAAATAACAAGCATGCAGATTGTCCTCTCCGTCCATTAAAAAACAAGTCAATCAGGATGAGTTCATTTCCGAATTTCTTGAAAGTCTTATCATTTTTAGGTACACCCGCTCTTTACTAGACACTCGAAAACTTACAGAAAAGAGCAGGATACCAATACTTCACCGGGGACTCTACGGGGATAATATAAAAATCGATTTAACCCTAGTTTTTTATTAGTGTAATTGTTTTGTGTTTTTTTTTTAAAAAAAATCGTTTCTCAGTATACCTACATGTACTGTAAGTATACAGAGGTTTCACATGTAAAAGGCTTTGGCCGTAAGTATCTATTAATAAATAAATAAATAATCAATAAGCACCAGCAGGATAACATTAACTATTTTTAAATTTGTATATACATAGCTTCGTTTCTTCTAATTAGGTACTTGAAATATTAACATTGTGCTACCTATAAGCCTCGTTATATTAAACGAATCACCAAAATTCAAATAGGTACTTTTTTTTCTTCATTCATAACTTTGTGATATATGAAGGTGAAGGTAATTCTGGGAGGTTGTACAATGTACGAGTTAAAATATTATTTATGTATTGTATGTAGATTGGTGTTTAATCGCTGACTTACAAGTAAAATAGAAGTGTCTAGATTTTTAGTTGCCTGTAATCAATGTTTACTTATACACAATACTCATACGTTATCTAAATTAATGTTTCACCCTTAGATTCTATAGAGAGTTGTTAAGAAAATACTATACTGTCATTATATTTAGGCGTTAGAGATAATTAAATAACAATCAATACGTAAAAAAATGAGAAATTTATTCAAATGTGGTCGTAGGTAGCGTTTTGATGTAACAATGATTTATTTTAAGGTTTTACAGAAATCGAGCCTTATTGTAAATATTATTTAGCGATAAAGCATTTAAAGTTTGTGTTTTCCCTAAAGGTATTTGCGAACACAAACGATGTGCTTCTTTTGTTTTTATAAATAAAAAATGAATAAAAATTGTTGCTTAAAATGAAATACGTTAGCCAAGTAGTATGTTAGTACTAGGACGTATTTTTTTGTTCTTCCAAATGATTATTTTGTTTCCAACTGAATCCGTACTGAATACAAAATTTATCAGTCAGATGAATTATTTTATACCGCTAATAACCAACACGGATGTCATCACCGTTTTCTTGGTCTTTCGCCGGAAGACCATTACAGAATCTAGAACAAGGGGGAGAACATTACTATCTGTTGTATACGCAATAAAAATAACGATTGTTTTAAAACAACGCAGTAAAATATATGAAAACATAAACCGTTATATTTTTATGTATAAATATTCAGAAGAAAAAATAAATACATTGAACCATCTGATGTTAAATCTTAAGGTTTTTTCTTCTCGGTGAGATGATAATTATACCCATGGTCCATAATTATACCAAAAATAATAAATTGTTGGTGTTATTAGGTATTCTTAGGTATATTATATCTGTCTTCATTAGTGAGTGTTTATTGTATTGCACACATATGGTAATTCATCATACTACTAATTGCTAGAAAATATTTTATTTTACTGAGAAAACATTATCAAATTGTACTAAGTAGAAACGATTGGATATATTTTTGTATTAATGAGAAATATCCAACATTCTAACATAAATTGTTTAGCCTCTCTGTAATGGGTAGCTGTAAAAGTCGACGAAAACGAAAAACTATTTTCAGTGTTAGCTAATTGCTTTAGTGGTTTCAGAATTTGGGATTGTATTATGGGATCCGCTGAGGTCTAATGAATTACGTTCGACTCCATTAGATGAGTATGTAAAAGGTCGTAGGATGGGGATTCCAATTTCAGATGTCCTACTGTGATTCTTTCTTTATTTCACTATTTTCTTACTTATCATAACTACTTCTGTTCTACACTTCCGAAAGTAAGTTGATGTTTATTTACCTTTGTTTATCCTTATTAAATGGATATCTTCTATACTTACATCTTTTCTGTAGGTAAGTTACATGAAGAAACTATTTAAGATGCGTGCACGGCATACATATACGAGGCACGTCGCATTTTAAAAGTTTAAATCTTTGAAATGTTTTGGATACGCGTCCGTAATTCTTGTGAAGGATTTGTATTTCAGGCTTGTCGAATGTTGAGATTTTTTTATAAAAAGGGTTGAATTTTATTTGTCCCATCCATCAGTAAATTTCACCATAGATTCTAATAAAATCTAAACATGTCAACCCAACATCGCACCGCTTCGTCAAGTTGCCTAAATTTGATACAATTTTTTATTCTCTCCAAATCGATTGATTCTGATAGTACGGAATGAAAATTCGTGCGTAGCCACCATTCAACGTTTTGCAATAAATTTTCGTGACGCTAAAACCCTTTTTGTTGATTTTTGCGTCATCCCCCCCCCCCTTACACCCGAAAAGGTCGCAATTAAATAGGGAGCAAATGGTTAACCAATTTACTTTTGGCCCAACAGTTTCATTAATCCACAAAAGCCATTTTCACGGTAACACGTACACTTGTGCGATATTAATGTTTTGTGCGTAAACTTGCACGCTACCCATCAAAGATTGGTGCTCAGATTTGTAAAAAATACGCGTCTTAATCGGAATTTAACAAGTTAACGATGACACACTATCTGATAAGAAATATATGACATCCTAACTATTTGTTTTAAACTCTGGATGAATTTATTTATGGCGAACTGATTGTTATCCTTATCTTCCTGTATTTAGTCTTCATTCTGTCAAGATTTATCTGAGTTTTTTTACCTTTGTAACTACTATCGTGCTATGTTATACGTATATATAATACCTACCTATATAACATAAATATACCATTATGTTCTGCTTTATTTGACCAATTACGTTACTGCTTTTGTGTTATACTAATGACTACTTCACGTTTATTTTCTTCATTGACTAACTACGAAATAATTATGACATAATTTAATTATTTGGATATTCATTATCTCAGATTTTTGTGTAAACAGTTTGTTTTTAACGTCTATGATTTTTGTTTTCATTGAAAAAGCTTTACTAGATGAGATTGTTTTATTTATTGTTTTGTGAAATTGGGTGGTTTGCCAGATATTTCCGCTTATGATTTCCCTTTTTTGTTTCTCTTAATCGTGGCTTAGAGATATACGTACCTCATTTTAAAACAATCATAAAAAACGTAGCGATTAAAGCGGTTAAAGCTAAATATTTTGTTCATGCTTTCATAAAAGGAAACACGAGGAACATAAATTCGTTCATCCATAAAACATGATATTTTTTGTATGTTGGTACTTACGCGATGTGGTATCGCTTAATTTAGTACCCTGATGTACTCATCTAGTCTATTGTTTTATTGAGGAGTTATGTTTGGAATCCTAAAGCCGCTCATGCCTGGGATGATTTAACAAAATTAAAAGTTGTAACTTGTGTTAACTAAATGTGTACGAGTTTTCTTTTCAGTATGTGTTTTGTGTAATCCTGTAAGATAAACTTTTAAACATGTCAGCACCATTATTCAACATATTCTTGCATGCACTTTTGAATATTCTAAAGTATGGCATTTTATAACGAGATGCTTTCAATATACTCTACAAATTATTATTATTATCCTTTTACATCATTAGTTATTTGTTTGGTAACTCGATTTTAAAATATTTTTATCTTTACAACACTCTGATCTTTTCGAGGGTAAACGTATTCATAGAAAGGACAAGGTAAACGTATTGTAGGTATAATGACTATAAAATAAATAAATTACGCATTTCGTTTCAAAACTCATGTACAAGTGAAAAGCTTTGTTTCATTTCCAAATACATTGTACAAATTTCCGAACAGAGAATGAATTATTATTGTTATGCGCACGTGTGATTACATAAGAATGGTAAACACTATGAGGACAATACAAATTTTACCCGAATAATTCACTATGGATGGTAAGGAATCTCTTTTGTTTCTGAAGGAAATTGGTGGACCTTGTAATAAGCTAGTTTCAGTGAACTATTGTGATAATACTTAACTACCTAACCTAGGTAATGTGCTGTCTCTATAATATGTAAGATATTTCATTTGCCTATGTTATTGTTTGTTTACTATTTTTGTCTCGCACATTATATTCATATTCATCATGTTACTTTATGTAAATTTGATGGATAGGCTTTCATATTGTTGCTATGATATACATAATATCTCTGTAGTGAAGGTACTCGGTATAATGTGTACATATAAGTATTATATTATTATGGGTGTCACAGAATGCTGAGTAATTGTTATTGGCCGGTTTTTGTCATGAGAAAAAATACCGAATGAAGATGGAAAAAGGGATAATAGGGTTTTGTGTTTACTTAATATTGGCTTGTTGTAAATAGACTCAAATAATCCATTAAATAAACAAGCATTATCGTTTCACATTTTCTTTATACTCGTAAATATGAAATGATAACTTTTTACTCCATTCCACTGCGAACAGTCAGGCAGAGACTTGGCTCTTGCTTTTGCACATGTTACGAGACTGAGCCCATCGCCAGGATATTCGGTTGGGTTCGGTGAAAAAGATGTGATGACGCAACATCCATTATTATGATATGGCTCTGATGAAATATGTGCTAAGTCCGAAACGTATCATCTTTTTCGCCAGTAAAGAAAATGTAAATAAAAAAGTGGAACTATTAATTATAGAAAGACATTACTATGTAGAATGTACATACAATGATAATTTTATTTTTATCATTTAAATTATTTTGACTTTTCAGAAAGATCACTGTCATAAGACTGTATTATTGTCATATGCATAGGACTATATTGTAATGTATAGAATCATAATAATCGTTCAAATTTGATTTTTTATTTAAGGTATAGGTACCTTATATGTAAGGTGCTTTTTTGTACGAGAGTCAGTTTTACAAAGATTTATATCGAAAAATCTAATAAATTATTGCTTAAATTTAAGTATTTGTAATATTGTTATGTTTGTTGTTATTCATTAATATGGAGATTAACAAATTTAATACCTACACAATATTATGTCAATAAATACTCACTGTGTCGGTGTTTAGGTAGTAGAATTCCATATCGAAATAAATAAAACAAGCGTTTTATTCTACTATTGATTTAATTTACGAGAGAGACGTCTTTCGTCTTATGAGGACATTGTCAATCAGATTGACAATGTCCTCATAAGACGAAAGACGTCTCTCTCGTAAATTAAATCAATAGTAGAATAAAACGCTTGTTTTATTTATTTCAATAAATACTCATATCCTGTACACTCAATTATCATAAAATTCATCAAACAGAAAGTTATAGTACCTACAATGTCTACGTTCTTGAGTCGCTCACATTTTATGAGAGAATAAACATTTATCTTTATTATCAAAAATATTCAGTAGTTTCTTTTGATATTCGAAATCTTCGTTACTATACCGTTTTTCTGTATTTTTTTTTGTATTGAAGCTAACTGTTGTAAAAAATGAGGCCAATGAGTTGTTAACTGCTGCGCCCTTTGAGGAGAGTGTTTCGAGTCACTTAACACGAAATATTTTAGTAGTTCGCTCTACAGATCTTGTAGAGAGTATAAGTCTCACTTTTTTCGAACAAAGCGACAGTTTGTTTGTTATAAATAATTAGTTAAGACTTGTTTTATTTGAAGATTTCTCCTGCCTGTGTATGAGTAAGTATGCATATGCAAGTACGTGTTTTATGACGTGAATGTGTAAGAACAACCCGAGGCATTGTTCTTTAACTGTGTGAAACATAAATGAATGAATCACTTTGAACCATGTTTCTTTACACTTTTTTATATCTTTGCATCACTAACAATAATAATTTCTTTTGAAACTTGTTTGTTTTTCATCAATCAAATAATTTATATCCGTTTGTAACTGTTTAAAAAATCTGTATTCATCAATAATACAACTAGTGTTTATTCAGCATTGAGATATGTAATTTATTAGGTAGTTAGGTTAAAATAAAAATATTTTACTTTCTGTTTAGAGTTGTTACATACATAATACATAATAATGTAGTTACAGTATTTCCAAGAATGGTTTCGTTATCATTATTGAATTTTGCTGTTTTATACGAATGCTACCAATACATTTTACAACTACTACTACTATTATCCCATCACTATGACAGTATTCCACAAGTAGGGTAGCCAGCAGACTAGCCGCATGCAATAAAATTCAAGCTGTCTTCTCCGTCTCAATAAAAAAATATACATTTAGGATGGCTGGCAAACCTCATCGCTGAATTTAAGATATAAAATCTCTTTATTTTTTCGAACACCTGCCTTTTACTGGACACTCGAAAACTTGCGAAAAAGCGTGTGAGACCAATTCTTGATCGGGTGCTCCACGGAATAGATTTTACATATATTTTATAATATAGAAAATATCTATTCAAGTACCTACCTACAATATTATATAATCCAAACAAAAAAGGTGTTTTATTTATGTGTATTACTAGTAAGTATGTGTTGTAGTATTATTTGTCGGATGACGCAGTTTTATTTTAGACTATTTGAGTTTCAATACTTTCTATGGACAAAGTTTATCATCATTCCACTATTTATTTTCTAACGGTTGATGTTATATGTAGGATATCCGCCCAGTTGGGTCAACCACGACCCTTTGTGAATTCGATACCCCATCTACCGCAATGTGGGTGAAAACTGACAAATAATATTAGACATTTATCATGGAAACAATTCTCAATGATTTTTTAACACCCTTCTTTACACAATTCAAACACTGTGTGGCGCTAGTTGCTCAGAATACTGACAAATAGAAAAAAAATCAATGTTTATTATTGCAATAGGCGTTTATATTTCTTTTGGCCTATAAAGTATGAGATAAATAAGCACATTATCAGGTTTGAGCTGAGATTCACATGTTTTAAAATATTATTTAATAGAAATGCAATCTTTAAGTACATAATAAATCATGATTGATTATTATTATTTTGATTGTTATGACAGTTTGTCCATATTAACGTACCTACCTGTTCTTTATATAATATTATATTCTTCATGAAGATTGAAGATCCAATTAGCTAGTATAAAGTAAACATTACATGATTGTGTAAGGGTAAGGTATTTTGTGATGTAGCTAATATAAAATCAGGTAACACGGATTCAGATGGGCTTAATGAGTTACGGGTAGATTGATAGTCATTATTGTACTCATCTATAAAAACAAAACCCTTATACTTAGTACCTTCTCAGTATAAAGAACCAATCCACCCTTTGTATCCTCAAAGTACATAACTTTTGGGGAAATTACAATAGCCTTAGTTCCTCCTACATTAATATCTAACCCTTTGCCTCACCCTCCACTGTTTCATTCATTTCTTTGATATATTTTTATTTGAGTTGTGAATAATGACTGAATTGATTTTGATAACGACTTTGCCATATAATATTTTCAGGACAGTAAAATTTAATAGACACATGTAAAAAACATTTGAATTGTAGGTTTATGTTAAATTCTGAAATAACTTATTAACACTCATCTTATAAAAGTAATCAACAGTTAGTTATTTAAAGAATTTCAAGGACTTTTCACACACATTTTCTTATGAATATACTACTTATATTTTATAAATATATATAGGCTATCTACTTGTTATAATTACCTTAGTGATATACAAGTGGCGATAAATGCTATAAAAAATGTTTCATATAATTCCTTTTTGTCTTCATATAATCAGGTTTCATTCTATAATATGAGAACATTATATTATTAATATTACATATAAAACGTGCGTCTTGATTGTCGTATAACTTGATGAGGTATGCTGTTATTAATAACGTACCTACATTAATTAGTATCCTACTTGACTCGATGTTAACGTTGGGTCAACGTTTTGTCACTTTGAAAAGAGTATCATATCATATCACATTGCAATAATACCCTTAATTTTATTCTCTCCACAACGGAGGGGTAATTAACTGGTACATGATTGTTGTGGCTTTCGTTATAAAGTTAACCGTTTTATTTCGAAAAATGAAGTACTTTATGAAGAATGAGCACAATGCAAATACAAAACAGCCTATAAGAATATCTACCACGAATTTCCGTTCTTGCATTTTTACTTTACCCCTTCTTAAGATCTAATATTACTCTGTCTAATACAACACATTTATTTTAAGTAGGTAGGCCTAGAAAATCTATCAATGGCAATATAACATTTAAATTAAAGCAATTTAGGTAAATAATAAATATAATAAATGTGTGACATACTAAAATAATAATAAGCAAATATATAAAACATTTTTAATTCAGCGATGAGATTTGCCACTCGCCCTGAACGTCTTATTTTTCGTTAGTATGGAGAGGATGGCTTGCATGTTTATTTCTTGGCATGTGGGATATTCTGTAATGGAAAAGTAGTAATAAATGTATAATACGAAAAAGAAAAATAATCGCATCTACTAGACACATACGATTTATGATACTAATTAGGTCTTCAACCTGCTTTCGAAAGGGAATATTTTATATTTTTTGAACTATTAAATATTCATAACGTGAAATTGTGCGTGGTTCTCCGCTGGATGGATTGCCCTTCATCTTCGTCTTATTTTCTTCGATGAATACTTTCTTGTGAAATTACAGTCAATTTCTGCTTTCGAAACTCTACGAAATGTGTTGCTTGGCTAAGAAATTATTCAACATACTTTTCTTAAATTATATTCATTTTCTCATTCCATAGATCTTTATAGAGAATTCAGACAAAAAATGGTAGAAGAGATTCATGTAAAATTACACTTTGATGAATAACGAATTGGAATAGTATGTATTATACATAGGTCTTGGAATTGTACATATTTTAGGTTTTGTAAAATACTCCAACAAAACAATATGTACTAGGTACGTAGTAATATTCCATTGTGATGAGTTCAGCTTAAGATTAATAAAATAATATTTTCTTGGGTCGCAGCAAGAAAACCTAAAATAATACAGATATCGCCCGCACAAATGTTATTCCATCTCCTATCTTCGTGATTAATAAATACATTTCTCTTGTATTTGAGTGAGTACATTCATGATTTAATCACGTCCATATTAAATGTAATGATCATGATACTTGGATTGTTATTAATAATATTTAGTATCAGACAGAAGCTGGATTAAAATCAAGTCTGAATTCAAATTTCGGACTATGGTCTTATATTGATGATTTTTTTTACAAATTTTGACTAATTTGTATTAAAAAATGTTATTGAATATGGATAAGTATTATGATTATGATGGACAACTTATTTTGCTGATTTTCAACATTTACTTGATCATCTGAATGTGAAGAGTTCAGCCTTGGTCTCTAAAACAGCTATTGTCTGAAATTTGTATGACATAATTGAGCTGTAAGAACGGTATGAGTAAATGAACTGTAGAATAAAATGTATTTTTTTTAAAAAAAAAAAAAAGTTATATCTGGGTTTTTGTTATAAACACAAATACAACCTTTTACACCTTTCACAGTAAGCTACTAAAAACTTGTGTCGTGAAAGGGGAGTTTGCCGGCACCTGGTATCGAACCACGGACCCCTTGTGTGATATATATATATAATGAGTTACAATCCATTGGATTGGTCTGCAACGAGTTTGGTTTTTCTTCTCCATTCGTCTCTATTCTCCGCCAGTCTTTTCAGCTCTACGTATGAGCCACAGTTCATATCACTCTTCAGTTGGTCCATATATGCGTCTCTTGGTCGGCCTCTGGCATTTGTCCCCTCGGTCTTACCCTCCGCGATGGCTATGAGTAGTCCTGGGTGCCTGATGTTGTGGCCAATCCAGTTAGCTCGTTGTTGGCTGATTCTCTTAAGGAGTTGCCTTTTTTCGCCTACCCTGGTTAATACTTCTTCGTTTTCGACGTGCTCCGACCAATGGATCTTAAGCATGCGTCTGTAGCACCACATTTCAAAGGCCGCCAACCGTCCACTTTCACTCTTGCTGATGGTCCATGTCTCACAACCATAAAGCAGAATGCTCCATACAAAGGCTTTAGTAAGGTTCTTCCTTACGCTTATGTCAATATTTGGGGATTCCAATATCTTCGATTTTTTGTTAAAGGCGATCCTTGCCTGGTTTGTTTGTATGATATAATATATATAATATAAACGTATAACTATTTTAAATTTTCTCCCGGAATAATGTTACCTTGTGTTAAGAACTTGTTTCATATTTTCAAGAAGTTTAACATCATGCACAAAATTGGATGTTGCTATCAAATTCAGTATTAGTCAAACCGAGTCTCATTTCTTTATCACCGTCTCTATAATTTCATCGTTTTCGTCTCTATCATCGCTGAATCCATCATTTGGCGGTAATATTACGCCGAGAATGAGACCGAAATATCAGTTGGTTACGTACAATATTAGGTAACTACTTCTACTACTGTTATTACAATCTACCGGTTTAGTAAAAGTAGGGAGAGAGCATCATTGATTTTATTAATAGTTTTACATAATATTCCTTGCTACAGTAAGTACTCGTAAATAGGTAGGTAGGCAGACACGATCGCCATTACTTTAAGAGCCCTTGATAGGTAGGGAACTCGAAATTGTCACATGATTTTACGCAACCATTTTTCAACATTGATTATTAATTAATTGCAATATTTTCGTGATCGAGATGATATTTTTACTGTTTGTTTTTGATAATATCAAAATTTGAACATATTTTAATGTATTTTTAATAATAATGAAAAAAAATTCCGAGAGATTCATGTAGAAATTATCGATTGAAAAACACCTTCCGAAATTTCATCACGACTAGCAGAGGTATTTTAAGACAATCATCTTAGAGGTTACATAAATGATGAAGTAAATTTAGCTCCAAGGATGCTTTAGAAAAATCCTATTTTTCTTAAATTTGGGTAATATTTAGCCATATTTTATTAAATATGCGAAAAAAATGGGATTTGTGACGTGCACATAAGAAAATATAATTTTTAGTTCGTCAAGTTCGAATAAGGAAAACATATTTAAAACAATTTTAATTGAATAATTTATCATATGAATATAAAAGCGTGATGTATTATTTATATTGTGAAATTTTCATTTTGAATTTTCCGCTTGCGGGAAAGTTTTTATGAAAATTTCCGTAGAACTCAAAAATCGGCTTTAGTTCGGCCAGCCGAGCCAAAGAGTCGGCACGCTGTTGAATCTGCGTCTGATTATTTATTTAAAATTATTAAAAAATAGAGATGGTTTTATGCTTGAAACTACATAATTACAGCACTAGATTACTTTATTTTTACCAAGGAAACATATTTTTATATGTGTCATCAAGTAATCCCTATATAAATGTTTTTTTTTTCATAAAAAAAAACATTATAACTTAATATACCTAAATAATATTTATTTCCATGTCTGTCAAAATGCGAATCGACGAATACGAGAATGAGTGTTCAGTAGGTACTGTAGATGAGGAGTTCACAAGTAAAGGCACACCGATCCATTTTTCACAAATATTTAACTATGAATGAAGTAAAATAAATCAGTGAAGTTGATATTTTCAACCGACGGTTCTCGGTGGAAATTCATGTTGAATTATTTACAAATAAATCACTTTTTTATATTATATCCACTGTGACTTTTAATCAACAAAAAGTCACAGTTTAAACACTACAAATAAGTGTTTTATATAATTAATTCAAATAAATCAGTATTTTTTTTTATTTTTAATTAAATGTTGGTGAACTTGTTTGTGTACTCAATAAAACTGTAGATTGACCTCAGCATGTCCGCCTATTTCTCTTTTTGCTTATTAGTTGCAACATATTTACTTTTCTAATGATAAACACAAAGTGCCAGCTAAAATCCAATTACTAAAAAATGAATACAGAAAATATGCTCTTAACACTAAATTACAGTTCGTTTACCTTACAAAGACTATGATAAAAAAATACAAACACTAAAAAAAATATATCAGGTATCAGGGAACTAAATTGCTGCCGGTACCTACTCTGCAAAGAATTCACCAAATTTATTTAGGTATGCTGTTTTCTTAGTTTCAATGTTCTAGAGTTGATGTAGGTAACTTTGTGTATGAACTCCTCAGAATGACATTCACCGATGTCAATATTGTTGTCATAGCAACATTTTGTTATTTTTGTGAGTATAAAATATACTAAATACACTGATTTATAGTTTTATTTTAATTTTTTCATTATTTAAAATGACGAAAGAGTCATTACGATTAACGAATGTGAGAAAAAATAAATAAGCTTCATATTATTCACATGATCAAAATGAGTGAGTATATTATAATGATTGATTTATATTATATTGTTTTTGACATATTTTTTTTGTAACGTAACCTTTCCTACAGTAATTATTAAAAATAAAATATTTTAATACGCGTGTGTAAGCAAACAATGTTTCTGATATAAATTAATAAATTCTTTATGTTTTATACTTTCCAGATTATTAGATGATTAGATGATTAGTGACATTAAAACGGTGATGGAGAATTACTAAGACTTGACTAATCATTTGCAAATGTAAGTACATAATTTTTAACTGATATCCTGATATTTAGGTATATAGTAAAATCAGCACGTATTATCTTATTTTCATGTTACTATTTCAAATAAGCTGATATATGAATACACGCAACATGTTTGAATCTCGGATACATATGTATGTTTTAAAACAAGCTTTGGTACAATTATTATTATTTTATTTTATGTATTTATTGTATTCTGCTTGTAGTGTGTTCTTATATTTAATGTAATTTGTAACATAATGGCCTTCTGAAACCAGCAGATTCTACCTGCTGTTTGAAGGTTTCTTTTAAATAAATAAATAAATGATGCCATTCACTAGTTTGCGAATGATTTAGGTATTCCATAAATTATACTAAGTAATAATATAAAATTAGTTTGTGAATCAATAGTGAGAAAATGGTTTAATGTAAAAATAGATCTCAACATGCATTTGATTTTTAGATTATTATGAGTATTCGAAGTTTTCTAAATATGCATATTATATATGTACATATTTGCAGAAACCACTTTGCATGTATGGTTACTATGGAAACAAATAATATTTATATTTTGACATTCCATTTCCACGTGAAATTTTAACACAAAGACATTGTACTTTAATAAGACTGTGCATTATTGGCCGGTTTCAATAATCTATCTATCCGCTCCTGTCGATTGAAATCTATTGTGTTCTATATTTTGAATCATACATTTCAATCGATAGTCGCGGATAGATAGGTTATTGCAACCGGCCATAAGACATGATTACACATTAAATCACTTTATTGCTATAATTTTGTTTTATTTCTATGATGAAAAAATACTCTGCAAATATATGGACAGATTGTGAATTTATCCTTGTATTATGATGTCTCAAATATTTTTTTGTGATACTAAATATGCATGAATCATTCTCTCCAAATCCCGGCCTTTTTGTTGTTTGCAATTTAATGGTGGAGTCAAAAATAATAAACAAGGGAAAAACATATTAAATATTCTTATATACTTTTGCAGCACTGGTGCCACTTAAGGGAGCCATCATTGTCACTTAATTTGACGTCCCAGAAGAAAGAATAAATTATGGTCAACTCAATGCAGAATGGTGCAACAAATTATGGATAAACTCAAATATAACTACTTTAAGTGTACTTTTTAAGGTGTATAATATAAATTATATAATTGTTGCAGAATAAAACTGAGTATTATTAAAAAAAAAGTATTTGAGTACTTTATTGGAAATATACCCACTTATACGCCCACATATATGTACATAAAACAAGGTAGACATGAAAAGCTAATAAGCTTTTTTTTGACCAATGATTTGATGAATCTATCTATACCCTCACGCCACATCCCATGTGGAGTAAGCAGAGAGAAGGGAACGACAATTAAGTAAACACCTACCATTATCCAGCAAAAATAATAATAGTCTACCTACCTACGTGTTTGCTATATTCATGTATAGGTATATGTAGGCCAATTTATAACTCTTGGGGCATGAATGCTCTCTCGCAGGTGGGCCTTGGTGACCTCTGGTGCATCAATTGCATTATACATGCCGTTTTTTCAATGGAGTGCACGATCTTGTTAAAAATTATGTCTTTGTACGCAATGATTATTGTGTCATTTGGTGTCATAGATAATGAGTGAAATATACATCACGTACGTCGCATTTTTTATCTCCTTTTTCAATTACCGCAAAAAGAGAGACAGTGATTTTTTAATGTTCGTAGTTTTTCGGACATAATATTAACTATATTATTATTATGTCTACGTGTGTTAGTGACCAAGTGGTGTCATAGATAATGAGTGAAATATACTTCATTTCTTTATCTCGCTTTTCACTTACCGCAAAAAGAGAGACAGTATTTTTTTAATGCTTCGTAGTTTATTGGTTCGTACGTAGTTTAAAAGTTAAAATTTGGTGTAAACACCTGTTTTTAGGCAATTCTAGCATATAGTCGAACGATTTCAAATTAAATTCTGGCTGTGAAGTCCTGTTAATGTCGTAGTAATTTTATCATATTACAGTATAATGTATTAATGTTACTTATAACTACTTATTCAGTTGATGTTTAACTCTTGTTTATTTCTGATTGAAGATTGTGATGGATTTTAAATTAATTCTTTGGTGATTTAAAATTCGATAAATATTCAGTTGTTTCACATAGTTAACTGCCGATAATATTTAGTCTTGTCGTATTGTTATTTGACTGATTTATAAGGCAAGGATTCGAGCTGACGTAAAGAATTGTGAGTGTATATCTTGAATTATACTGCTCATTTCTATCTATTTATTTATCTACCCACGTGTAGTCTAGACAAGCATAAATTTCATTTATTTATTGTGATTGTCTCAACCTATATTAATTTATTGTAAAATAAATAAATATGAATGTCTTCCCTCGACTTCTAGAATTGAAATACGTGTACTTTCAGTATAGTTTTTCAATTTTTCATTCCTGGAAAAAAGTGAGTGGGTCAATATTATTTTATTCACCTTTTTCATATAAGTCACAAGTAGAGATTATTTGAAGGAACTTTGGTTTCCTGGAAATCATCAGTTGTAAATTTGTTACATTTTTAAACATAAACCTTTCATTCACAAAAAATATACAATCATAATCATCATTCGATAAAAATCTTGATATAAAAATATAAAAAAAACAACCCTTTTTGTTACCTATTGTTTGTTGACTTTAATATAATAACTTTCATAAACATAACGTATTCGATAACATGATGTGATAAGCGATTACATCGAGAGATGGACATATATTGTGTACGTTAAAGTTAAATAATATACGTTGGTTGGTACATACTTCATATTTACAATAGTGTTAGCGTGCTTAGAAATCAATGTTCCTAAATAAATAAACATGCTTTATGGCAATTGAGTAGAAAAGTAGACGTGAATCAGGTCACTCACCCATATTATTGTTTTGTTATGATGTTGTGAGAGGCCAGAATAGGGAGGATTATAATAGTTGCAAATTATTGCTGTTAGCACCTTCTGGCAGTTATCTATTTAATGTAATTAATGTCTCGTTATAGGCTTACAATATTTCTCATTTTAATAACTTATTATAATTATTTAGATTGCGTACTGTTCATATACAGAACATACTGTGCACGTGTGTATTTATTACTGTGTCTTTGAGACGAAATGCATATTTTTTATTTTATTTTAGTAAACATTACCTTTAGACTTGCGTCTATTATCAATGACAAGACTCTCAAAGTTTAGGAAATATTTGATGATGGATGGAAGCTTGAAAAGTTTAAA
Organism: Athripsodes cinereus; assembly: GCA_947579605.1. Taxonomy (NCBI): domain Eukaryota; kingdom Metazoa; phylum Arthropoda; class Insecta; order Trichoptera; family Leptoceridae; genus Athripsodes; species Athripsodes cinereus. The sequence continues at coordinate 16,990,326 of OX388308.1, read as the reverse complement.
ATAACTACAGTAAGTGAAATATACAATTTCAATGTATCAAATAATACTTTATGATGAACTTTGCAAATAAACAAGCCATGCGTAATTTTATTAGTTTGACTAGCAAGTGTTTTGTCAATCCAGACATATTTAAATATAGATACTAATAATCTGTGTTGATACAATATCTTACTGTACATTTGCATATTATTACGTATAAACACAGAAGAGCTTAAGACAATCAAAATATCGTCTACTACATTAGCCATAGGGCTGTGTTGTGGCAGGAATACAGGTATAGAAATAAGCAAATATAAAATTGAAAATTACATGCTATAAATGTGTCATATATTGGATAACAATGACAAATTTAATCTTATAAAATTGATTATTTTTACACCGTGAACCTGATGTATTTATAATATATTCCTCGGAATAGAAAACACTACACGCGTCCGACTTGTTAACTATTTATTGTTGAATTGGAACACAATAATAATATATGATACATTATTCCACATAGCCTTGTGAATAGTTTAATCGATTAAGGTACTTTACTAAGATTCTATTCTATTCTTTACAAGATTATATGCTCATTTGCGAATGATATAAGATTTTCGTTCATACATTATAAATTAAGTTTGTCGGTGAGTTAACATGGCAACTAAATAAATTCATGGTTTCTTCTATTTTTTGCGTTTTCTATAATCATTTTAATATATATCAATCTATTAAAAAGAGCCCACAACAGTGATAACAACTAGCGCCTTTGATTGGAGGGAGGTTATAAAACTGCTAAAGTTTTTGATTGGAATAATATAATGTAGGTATTAATAATACCTTGCTGTATATACATCGAGTTAAATTTTCTTTGATGATAATAACAAGAGCATTGAATATTTTCAATGAACGATAGACGCACAATAGAATAAAAGGGTATTGAATAGTGTTATGATAATAACACACATATAATATGTATTGTATATGTATAATATTACTTCAATGTTTGCTCAAATAACATATCATAAATAATATTATTGAAACGTATCCTACAAAGGGTTGTTCTATATAGAAGAAGATAGGACGAAGAGCGATAATAATATTGTAAAAGAAATAAAATTATTGTGGTGTATAGATACATATATAAAAATAATATTCATTGAAAGTTGACCGGAAGTGGACAAAAAGTATTTTCTTGTCATTGTTGCTCGTATTTTCTTTATGAAAAGCGTTTCGATAGATAATATTTCACTTTTTTATATAAAGCACTAACAATATTGTATTAATATTATATCATATCCGAGTAATACCAACACCGTTAAACAAAGCATCTTTCAAGTATTCAATATATTATATTATTGTAATGCTTAAGTGGTTATACAAAGTAGGTATAAGTATTATTTTATAATATTATTTTTATCTTATTTTCAACTTGCAAGATAATTTGAGAAAGGGGATACGGGTATAATAATACGTAATTGACGTTAAAGTCGACGGAGCGAAATATTTTCGTTCAAACTTGTCATCGTTAATAGGCGTCAAAATGTCATTTCTTAGTATCTCTCAGAATATATTATACTAAATGAAAGTTGATATTCGTATTTTTTGTATATATTCTACTATTATGTATTGTGTATGCCAATGGTTCTTGTTTCACATCTAAAGGGATATCTTATATTAAATTGTTGGTCACATTTTTTCTGCAGTCGAAGAAGAATTTATTACAATCTCTACCGGAAAACATGCAGAATTTCGAATAAGCCATATTTTGATAATGGTTGGAATTTTAACTAAAACTAGGGTAGATCAATAATAGGTAATCTTTCGCTTTTAAATGTTCTTTTGGCGATAACAGGGTGGAGGGAAACCCTCTCCACTCAAAGGGTATATTGCGACAATTTATTTGATTATATGACCTCATTTCTAGTGCTCTAATGTATTGTAGTGGTAGGAACGATAATACTGTGAAAAATGTTTTTGTTCTGAAATCTTTGGACGAAAATATGGCGTTATTTTAGAAATTATTAACTTATATTATTAAAATACTATTGTGTTAGAACTAGTATTTTATCAGTAATAATACTAAGAAAATTTATTCAATAAATCACACTTCATTGTGCTTTTAATCTTAATATTCTTTACTATTAATCAGTTTGTTTTATCAACCACAATATTTGGTACAATCAGAACTGCTGTCACATTTTGTTGGGTCATTGATTATAGAAAGAATACAGTCAGTAGGTATAATATCCAGTTATTGTGTTAATTTTTTGTATGGTTGATTAAACATTTTATTGACTTTTAACATGCTATTCAGAATATATTATATGTGTAATAATAATATATATCGGACATTTTACCATTTTGATATTTCTATACTTCTCCTAACTAGAGTTACGCTTAGAAGTGAAACAAAAATGTAGTGTATTGTCATTAAGGTAATATACGACCTCATATTTTTGGTACATTATGTAATTATAACTTCTTCGCACTGCAAAGGTCAAAATTGTTACTTTTTCGTCTGATTGTTTGAGACATTTCAAAAAATGCTTGTCTTATTACAATGTCAATCTGTTTTTCATTTCTATTTACAGCTTGATAAATTACTTCAAAGTCAAAATACTTAGCCGACACTTGTGAATTGCTGACCTTGAAGGAATATTTTTTAAATAACAAGTTTGTTTAGATAACGAGCACCTTGGCAGAAAGTCTCGTTTTTTTTTCTTAAATAACTTTTTAAGAAAGCAATCCGTTTTTTATTCACTAATACAAGCTTACGAGATAAAAAAAATTAGTTTCCTTGCTTCACACAAGATAAAATTTACTTTACCAATGAGAATTGTAAAATTTTTCCGTGAAGCACCCGGCTAAGAATTGGTCTTCCAAGTTTTTTAGTGTCTTGTAAAAGGTAAAAAGGCAGGTGTTCGAATTTTTTTACATTTTACTGCTTAAATTCAGCCATGAGTTAGACCACCCACATTGAATGCCCTAATTTTTGTTGGCATAGAGAGGACAAGCTTGCATGTTTATAACATGCAGCTGGTCTGTTGGTCTCACTTGTGGGACATGTCATGATGGCATAATAGTGTCGTTATATTCGAAGCATGTTTTAACTTTCAATGAACCTCTGAAAATCTCCTACTTTAAAAATATGTTTTTATCATGAAGATGAAGTAGATCGGCAGCGGGATTTGAATATCAGATTTAAAAAAAAATGTTATCACACCATATAAAAATATCTTATATATTTTTTAAATTTCATGTAGAATATCTATTATCGTGGTTTTAATTTATAATCTATAAACTAAAGATTTATTTAAGCTTCCTATTTGATAACAGTCTGAATAAAAAATAAATAAATTTAGTCGATCATAAAATTTTGCAGCCTATTCGGTGAGTAAGGAATTATCAAAGTATCATTAAATATTAATTCAAATTGATAAGCCCTAATTGCACACAATACATACAATAAAAAAGCAATACATTCAACAATAAAGTTAGAAACAAACAATTTTGTGCAATGGGCGAGTTTATAGTAGAAGCATAATATCTTACAACTAACCCATGAAATAAAATTATATCTTTCATATAAAAAAAGTATATATATGAATGTGGCTGTGTTGAGTTAGATAAATTTCTTTATTTTATGTTTAATGTGACATTTTATTTTAATACTGTAGGTGCAATGTTTTATGTTTTTTCTCAGATTAGCTTACAGATAAAAGACACTTTTTATGATAGTACCAGATTTACTACAAATTTAAAATCATTTTATTACCGGAGTCAATTCAGTAACCAAGAAATAAAAATACTCAAGTTTTTTTTATATGTAGCACGCCTCGATACAGGGCAACCTATTGCTGCAACTTAATTGTAGTATTTTTTTTTTTTTTTTTACGCGGCGGCAGAATTGCCATCCATACTTCTCAGCATTATACAACCAGATAAGTCATGGTCACACAAAAACTTAACAGTCTAATGCCGGTAATTATGTCTTAATTCTAATGTCTTAATTCAATCAGTCTAATTATTGATTGAATTTAGTGTTATTTATTATTATATTCCGTCTGAGTTAGGTACAAAACGAATTTAAATTTTTTTTTTTTATTCCTATTCATATCCATAAAAAGTCGAATCTAGGAAGTATGTATGATGTAAATTATTAAAGAGAATGGTTTCTTGACTATGTCGTCAACTTGCAATGTGTTACAAACTATACTTTTTTCTATATTTGAAGCAAATTTTCAACCATTTGACATTCAGCGTATGTAAATGTAGATGATTTATAATTTAATGTATTTTAATCATTGATTTTTTTGTACTTTTGAAAAAAACATTAGAATATAGTTAAATCGGGTAAATAAAAAAGTAATATTTAACCTTATTTTGACCTCAAATTTTGGCAAAGGCATAAATTTTCTGAAAGAAAAAGATTAGATCTAAGGGATAATAAAATTTAGTTTCAAGACAAAAAACTTTCTACGTCGTTTGTATAAAGATTAAATGTAAATTTCTATAATAGTAATAAGACTAAGATTTCAATTGAGATACTTACTGAATTATAAAATTCTCTTCTTTATATAATAAAAATAAATTATGGTATTAGCAACGAGCATGTTAATTCTTTTTTTTATATAATTCTATTTTTTGTAGCCGTTTTTGTTATTAAGCACTGATGATCCTTGAATTTCGTAGATAAATTTTACAGAACAAAAAACGGAATATATTTTTTTTAAATTATGTTATACTGTACCACCACGTCACAGTGGAGTAGTAAGTGAACTAACTTAAAGTAATAAACACGCAGGTTGTCCTCTCCGTGCCAATAAAAAATAAGACATTAAGGATGGCTTTAATACCTCATCGCTGAATTGTGGATCTTAATTATCTTGTGCGATAATTTTCTTACGGGACACTCGAAAACTTACCGAAGAGATAGGAATACCTATGTTTACCGGAGACTCTACGGAAGAAGTAAATATTCTATTCTCATACATCTATTATATATTTATGACCCTGTTTATTCTTTTTTATCATATTAACTCAATACTGATGGATACACCTATCTCTGTTGGTTGGTCTATAAGATTTTGTTCTTGTTAATATGATCCTCTCGATATTCCCTCTCTCGTTCTGAACCGAACTCTACTCTAACACCTTATCATCTTCAAGTTAGTGAGATAAAAGTTTTATCTTGCGTACCTTGTGCTCAATTATCTGATAATTGTCGGTAATAATTACAGACTAACTCTCCCCTTCGTTTGAAGCAAGAAGTTTGGAATTATCATTTAGGTACAAATAATGATTTCGTTACAATAATTATTTAAATTACCTCGAAACATTGAATGGTTTTCCTTTTTGTCTCAATAATTGATTGATTAAATTGGTCACCTATTATACATCACCAATTAGTCAACTCTGTGTACTTTCTTTTCACATATTTCATACATTTGCGTTCTATAAAACTAATTATTAAAAATGAATTTAGTTTATTGACTTTCACTATACATCTATAATTTTTATACCAAAATTCAGTATTTAATAATGTGTGCTTTTATTTGTTTCAGGTAATATCTTTACGGAAACAGTTTTCAAATTGAGTTCAAAATCGTGGTGGTGAGATAATTCTCTTTAATTTCATTTTAATAATTAGTGAATAATTAAAAACATCTTCAGACATGATTCTTGTATAGCTTGTGTATTAAATAATAAGTCCATTTTCGTAACGATTCACTTTTGAATTCCTAGTTAAATTGAATCAAGTCTCAAAGAAAATATACAACAAGGCAAGACGCTCTCTACAATTATCTCGGTGCTAATTCAATAACAGCAGAATGGGAATTGCAGTTCGGATGGTTTTAACCTTAATTACTATATTCTTGTGCAATCTAATAGTTTTCAACTGTATGCTGAAATTACTGCTACATAAATTGAAGTGGTTTTGTTACTTGATATTGTGACGGAAACTGATAGTATTGGGGGAAATTTTAATTATTAAATTGTACGCTAAATATTCATAACATTTCTTCTTTTTGTCAAATTAGAATCTTAATGAATGTGGGATATTTAATTAAGATGTGTTGTGGGTGTAATCTGGAATCTATAATGATTGAATTACATAGCGTTTTGTTGATTACTTGCGATGAAACTTCCTACAACATTATTTCAGTGCTTTATTATATGAAATATTAATGCGGAAGTTACAAAATATCTAAATAGCTGAATCAAATCCACCAGTATGAGGGATGAATTTTATATTTTACTATACTATTCTATACTATACCCTCAAGCCATGTCCCAGGAGGGGTAGGCAGAGAGAACGGAACGCCATATAGATCTATTCTTTCATACTTCTTTCGCTTCCTCTACATTCATCCAGATTCTCATACATGCACGCCGATTTCTCTTACTCAACACTCGTCCGTCCTTAAGAATTTGGTCCGCGTTATCAAGTCACGTGGTTCTTGGACGTCCGCGCTTCCTCACACCCCTTCTTTCAGATAAATACATCCTCTTCGTCATCCTTTCATCTTGCATTCGCTCAACATGTCCAAACCATCTCAACTTGTTTACACGCATTCTGTCCACAACACTCCTCTCACATCCGATCATTCTCCTGATATCCTCATTCTTCACTCTATCTCGCAACATTTTACCAACCATTCTTCTCAATGAACGCATCTCCACAGCATTTATTCCACTCTCGTACTTTTTCAACCAAGTCCAAGTTTCGCTTGCATACATAAGTGTCGGTACCAGAATAGTATTGTGCATTAGCATTTATATTTTACTGTGGTGGAAATCACAAGGAAGGGGGTGACATGTAGCATCAATGAAATAAAGCGCAACATAATAAAATTATTTCTGTTCGTGGTTCCATTCAAATGTAGAGATCAGCGTTTGGTTAGAATGAATAAGTAAAAAAGGTTAACGAAAGTCCCTGGTAAACAATAAACTCCCATTCTTTTTTGTAAGTTTTCGAGTGTAGAAGACAGGAATTTGTAAAAAATTACGTTTTACAACATTTATAATCATTAGTTCAGTGATGAGGTATGCACCCATTCTGAGTGTCTCTACTTTCATTTGAATGAAGAGGACGACTTACATGATTATCACAAGCAGTTGTCCGCTGGCTACTCCACTTGTGGGAGATGATGTGATGGGATGGATGGAAAATTTTATCAACGATATTGACATTTTTGTGTTAAATTGTTTAATTTCTTTATTTTTCTCAGAATCGCATATTCAAACTGATTGTCCATCGTACACTGTACCTACCTACATACTCGTTTATAGTCTTGTTTTGTTTTTCTTTAGTAATTTGTTGTTACACGATAATCAAATTTTTTGTCTTAAACCTATATTACTTATTATCTTTTGTTAATTTAACGTTCTATATAATTATATTATGCATGTCTTTAAGTCGTGTAATTTTGAAAGCTATCTTGCGTAGTTAGTTCGTCTGAAATGAAGAGTGTGTGTATATGTGTTATCAAATAGTAAGTAGTGAGTGGTACAATTTGTGTGATGTTGACTGTCTGTTTAGGTATTCTAGTAACCACAATATCTGCAGGCTTGGTTAGTGTTGTCACATGTTGTGTTCTAGAAGACAATCCTGGAATACATTATACATATAGTACCTTACTTGCTAGACTACATACCTATGTGCAGACAATTATCCATGTCTTACTGTTTTAGTGTTTCTTGCAGTCAACATATGTTTACGTGTCAGCTTTAAACCCGGTTACGCTCAGGGTTGTCAGTTATTTATTTATTCCAATTTTACAGGATACATACAGTTGACACAAAGTATATTATAATCTACAACATGTTTAGGAAGAAATAAACCAGTCAAGATCTCTAAATTACCTTTAAGTGCTCCATATTTATTAACTTCTTCTTGTTTGCCCTTTACCTTTATCCCATTTATTTGGGGTCGGCTCTCTTAATCCTCATCTTCCAAGTTTTCCGGTCCCCTGCATTCTCCAAACTCAGCTCTGCCTACCTCAGGTCCCTGGCATTTGTGGACATCCAGTTGGTAACCGGGCTGCCTGGTCTTAGGTCCTACTTCTATGTCCATATTTATAAACGATATATTTTTTTTTATAAAATCTAACTTTGGATATGACTTATTATTACCATTTTGTTAAAAATATTTAATAAATTTTGTTATAAAAATAAAATCAAAAACACTGTTTACTTTCACTTGTTATTTATTTTAAATATTTTAGCAAAGATCTTTCGTTATATTAACATCATCAGTGCTCACTTGAAACAGTGTTTTTGATTTTATTTTTATAACAAAATTTATTAAAAATGAACTTTCACCAAGTGACTACCGAAAAAATTAATAGTTTAGTTTTAAAAATATTTACATTCGAATGACAATGTTTTGAGAAAAATGTGATATGATTATATTCCATATGTAAAATGTTATTACAAAAACTATAATATTTGCCATCAAATAAAAATGAATGATGAGTATTCGGTGACAATATTTTGGGAAATGTGATATGTTCATTTTCCATACTTAACATGTTGTGACAAAAACTATAATTTTTACCATCAAACTAAATGTATGAATTATCCAAAAGACGGATTACGTATAGAGGAAATTATTTCTTTAAATACACATACGACCAACATAATTATAAAGTAGTGAGTATTATGTGGGTATTTGCCGACTTACCTCTAAATGTTCCTGTATCTTCTTACTCGAGTACATTTTGTATGCTATTGTGATTGGTGTGTTGGTTGTATTACTTGCTTATCCCAACGATTAGATGTCTACGATTTCATTGCATGAATCTTAGCTTGAAATGTGCATGCGGTATTATTCATAGTAAACCTACCGTTCAATACTATCTTATCTATATTTATATAGATAGATAGGTAAGATAGTAATATAGATATAGATAGATAAGAAGTATGAGACACTATTCGTTTTAGTAGTAATCTTGGATAACACATTAGCCACATCGATCTGTCGAAAAATCAATAGATTTTTGAAATGAAATGAATTTTCTATCTATCACATCAAAGCATCTCCTACATGTGAGGTAGTCAGTCCACTTACTGTATATTATAATGCTACGAAGCAGTTTCTCCTCCCCGTACTTTCAAAAATAAGAATTCATAATGGGTGACATTATAATAATAATAATTATACAATTTATATATGGCGCCCTTTAATGTTGCGTGAACAACTCAAGTTTCTCCCGAAAAGTATTGTTTTCAATTTGGTCCTAAATGTGGTGGTAGACTGATTCTTTCAGACATGCTCCATCGGTGAGTTGAAATTTTTTTATGTTGTATACCAGGGTGATGTTTTTTCGTAAAGAATCATTTTTCAGGACTCATGAAAAGAAATCCACATTTATCTATTAAATTATCTTCTTTATCGTTTATTAAATAAATATATGTATATTTTTTTTATAGTAATGAATATAATTTCACTCATATTGTTAGTTACTATAATTATTTTCGTATTCCTTTATTATTTCGAAAAACTTCTATTTATTGTATTAATAAAATTTGTATAGTAAATCCCTTCAACATTTTTAAATAGTACGCTTGTTAGTATTTAGTGTTACGTACTGAATATATTTTAATATTTTTTAATTCCTTTATTGAATTTGTTCACCTCGTTGACGATTGATTAATGTAGAGTGTCGACTTTGTATTTCAAAGTAAAAAGAAAACAATTGGATTAAGCGATTGTCACGAAAAATATGTATGATTATTTAATTGTGTTCGTCGAAAAATATGTATGATTATTTAATTGAGTTCGTCGGTAGCCTGGAGGTAGAGTCTCGGCCTTGTGAACATGGGGTCCGTGGTTCGATACCAGGTGCCGGCAAACTCCCCTTTCACGACACAAGCTTTTAGTAGCTTACTGTGAAAGGTGTATAAGGTTGTATTTGGGTTTATAACAAAAACCCAGATATATCTTTTTTAAAAAAAAAAAAAAATAATGGACAGACACTACAATTGTCTTTCATCAATAAATTTATTCTACTTATTTTAGTAGGATTTAACGATGTTTACACTCCGTGAATTTTAAACTATTAGAATTTTTTTATGTCGTTAGTCCGACCTTTCTTCAAAAGAAGTAAGAATATTTTTAATTTAAAGATATTTGATGTAAAAATAATATTTATCTCATTTTATTGCGTACTTTAAAGTTCTTAGATTTGCGAGACTATCAAACTAGTTTCATGTACATACTAAAACATGTTATAAGATTTTGCGAATAAATATTCAGAATCTCTCCTAGATTGACGAATGGATTGATTTTAGATGTTTTACGGAAAAAAGATAAATGTGTCCGAATCAAAAAGCGGCACATTATTCAGTTCTTCTATTTAACCGTCTTAGAAAGATCCAATCTTTGAAAATGTTTTCCAGATTAATTTTCTTCCGTATTTTAAGGCTGACGAAGCGTGAAAGCTAATCACTTTTATATCCCCAGTTTTCAGATTCCTATCAAAACGCTTTTACAAACTCGAGGAGTTCTTTCTACTTTTTAAATATCTTGACACTTCCTGAAATCCTCTCTATGACTCTTTGTTACTACTTACTAAAACAAATAACATTACAAGTTTTAGTTTTGTTCCACGGCACGCTATAGGACGTTAATTACTCGAAACACGAATGTTTGTGTTAACTGTTAACATTTCTCGAGGAAAGGCTTTGAAAAATGAAAGCAACATGTTTGTGAAATCACGTAATACAAACAGATTAGTGTATCTTTCGTATTTATAAAAATCAACGATTGATGGAATATTAGCAGCCATCAATGGAGGATTTTCCCCGTTTGGAATATTGTCGTGGTATAAAAAGAGCTGCAAATGGAGTTCATAGGTATTAAAAATATATTCGTGCGGTATAAAAAACGTGATAGGAATACAGAGTATACCGTACATACACATACATTATAGACTTTAGGAATTATCCCATTTCAGTGTGCATATTATCGGAACAGTTCGTTATTAATATTTGATGACACGATGTTCGTTTTACCTCTCTGTGATTGAAAAATGTTTCGTTTGAAATCTCACCGCCAAATCCTGATTTTTGGTCAAATAAAAGCGGTGACGGTTTGTTTTGTAAGTATATTGACATAGAAAATCGGAAAATGTTTGGTTGTCATTCAGAATATCTCTTGAAATATACGCTGCGATTATATAAAATAGGTATTCATTTAACACACACAGAGAGTTGATAAAACATTCATAAAAAGAAGAAGAAAAATACACATTGATCTGGTCAGGCCAACCTCCCAATTAAGCGTGTCTACATATTGTAGGCATGTTTTTATTTTCGTTATTTATTTTGATGTTTATTTATTTATTAATTAAACAGTATTTGCACAAAAAAAAAACAAATTATAAACAAATATACATTTCACACTTATTATTCGGTTATTTCATACTACATACTATAATATCATTGTGTACTTATTTATAGTGGCGCACCATAAGATCGAGCAATTTGTTTAGGCTGCCCAAAAGTTCCACAAATAATATGCGAAATTTCTTTTAAGGTGAACATGTGCACTTTACGACATATTTTTGCGAAATATAGACTTTTTCAGCGAAAAAGCAACACATCAAGAAGGCTGTCTAGAGGACTTTAGAATCATCCGTTGTTCCATAGAGTAATTTGTGTGTGATTTTCCCTCCTACCCTTAGGTATCCCTTTATATTTTATATGAATGCTGCGTTCCCACCTAAAAAATCTACCTTACTTCCTTTTTAACACTCATTTTAAGGGATCTTTATTGGTTTGATCACAGTTTTATACTTATTGTTATATATTTATTGATACAATTGTATGGTCCATAAAGATTGTAAATTAAAAAATGTAGTGAAAGTATTGAAGTCATTAAAGAGTATTGTATTACATCTCGTTACATTTTAATAATATTTTTCCATTTGTGATTGTTGAAATTAAATTGAGTAATATTTATTTGTACCGGGATACATAACATACATACATACATTTAGTCATAATACTCGGCACTCCCACATTTTCCACAACAATATTTTATTAGAATAAACAATGTCTATATTACCAGCAATTTAAATTTGATTTATTTTTATTACAATGTATGTAGTACCATTACTTGTATTACAATGTGGATAGTAATTTCATGAATTATGTCACAGTTGATACTAACACGGTTAAATTGATGGAAGTAATTCGTTAAATTAACGTAATTTATATTGTAAAATGTCGTATATATTTATAGTCTACCTATATGATCTTCTTTTTCACACTTAACACTTACTTTCATCGAGACAGCTTGAATGGTCTAGCTTTAATAATATTGATTTTTTTACTGACAATATATTTAACAGATTCGATCCACAGATTTCCGTTTCGTCCGAAGTCCGAGACAACTACTATCAGGCTATCCACTTTGGCCTACTCGCAAACCAATTTCAATGAGGTCATATTCTTTCAATCTCTTGATGATTATTTATGAAGTTTGAATTTAATACATTAGCCATATCAATACTTAAATTAGTTACACAATTATAACAAAATTATAATTGAGTTATATTTATGTTATCACGGATAATTAAGATACCAAATCAAATTATTTTGCAATATTATGAATTTGTCCATAAAGTTAATATTTTCAACCGACGGTACTTGGTGGAAATTCATGTTGAATTAATTAAAATAAAACACGTATTTGTAGTATATCCACGGTGACTTTTTATTGGACGCGAGCCGGCTTTCAAGAGCTTCCGCTCTCATCATCAGGCTGGCGAAAAGTAAAGAAATTACAGGTTGGTAACAAATATATATAGTATGTCATTGGATAGCAAAACAAAAGTGGTGGTTAAGACAGTGGTACTCTATTTCAATTGTTTGTTACCACTGTCTTAACCACCACTTTTGTTTTGCTATCCAATGACATACTATATATATTTGTTACCAACCTGTAATTTCTTTACTTTTCGCCAGCCTGATGATGAGAGCGGAAGCTCTTGAAAGCCGGCTCGCGTCCAATAAAAAGTCACCGTGGATATACCTACTACAAATAATGTTTTATTTTAATTAATTCAATTTGTCCATAGATAAGGTTACCGAACATTGTCTTATCTCACTCTACGCTATCACTTATTGTTTTATTTCGAAATTATTTCGTTGAATACAAGTACAATTATTTGTTAGTTTTTGCAGGTAATTTTTTTACATTTCTTCTTACAAATCTTACCTATATAATTGTTGAGAGGTTAGATACTTCCAGGAGTTTGTTCATATACCTCTGTTCAGAAAAGGATTTGTATTGGAAGATAATCTGAAAATATCTTTTAGATATACGTCATGCGGTTGATATGTTAAGTAGAGGAGTTGTTACTTCGTGACATGGCTATATTTTGAAGGGCCATTATTTTTACTACGTCAATATATTTCCGTTACTCATACATAGATTTCCCAAGGGAGTTGGTAATTGTTTTCGTTTTGTATTGTCGAAAAGGTGGTACGTACATACATACAGTGGATCACGATATCTACAGAATCGCTGTGAAATATGTCGACATAAAAGACTACTTACTTGACCTAAAATATTACGTCTAAAATATACTGACAAGTTATCGAATTAAGGGAGTATAATTTGGAGTAAAACTTTTACTTTCGGTAGCTACGGAATCATTGAAGCATCACGGTTACATTTTATAATCCTGACTTAATGGAAAATGTAAGAAGGCATATTAGGTTCCGCACGGCGCAATTTTTTGAGTATAGTTGTGCATTAAAATGTATTTATTATTATTTTTGAAATAAACTCTTTTTGTTATTTGATAGTATCAATGTTATGTAACAATTAAGAAATCTAACTTTTAGAAATATATTTTTTTAGAAATTATAATTAAAAGTAGGATAGATGTTTGTATCTTGGCTCCATACAGGACAGGATTTGTCACCTCTTTTGTGGGATAGAACGCTTACACTTAAAGAAGCTTATTGGAATGGTTCAAAATGAAGTTCTTGAATATACATAATACATTGAATCAAAATTTAAATTGTTTTTTTTTTTTATATAATTTTTATATGGTGTTGCATGGCTCCGTACGGTAAACATGTAAAAATGAATATTTTAATCTTTTTTGAAATATATACTTTTTTTTGAAAAACTTCCTCTGAGATTCATTTTCCCGGAATGCCTCTTAGTTTTTTTTTTCATCCCTGTACATCGTGCTATTATCATAATAAAAAAGTGAGTTAAGTTATCGTTCACTTAGTTTGGATGTTGTAAAATGTATTTTTCTGATTCTTTCTGTCATATTTATGTAAATAATAACCTAGGTCTAAATAAAAAATAAGGGTTAATGTTTTGTGGGTACTTATTGCGTGGGAGTACTTAGTAGAACTATTTATTTATAAAATGTATTTGTCTGGTGAATGGTAATATAAACTTAAGTGCGAAGAAATACTACAATCGCATTTAATATAATATCTAGGAATGTTAATTAATTTTTAGGTAATGTCATTCATTTCACCTAATGCGGGGTTTGAGAGGGACGGAAATATAATATTCTCTGCGTGGGTTATCTCATCGTATAACAATAAAAATAATAATCCTCTTTCATTTCATTAAACAAAAATTATTTAAATTTGTATAACTCTTTCATTGTCTACTGAAATGATTTCGTGAACACATGAATTTTAATGAGAAGTAAGTTGTGTTGACTAGATGGTACGTATACTTAAATATTTAGGAACGTTATTTTTAATTTAGCTTTTCTGAACACTATAGACGTGTTTGAAACCTGTGTGTGCCAGTTTTGTATTGCGTTGATGACTGCATTTGTAATTAAAATGTACGCATGATTCCTATTGTCATTTGGATATATTGTATAATTAAAAGTAAAATATGTATATTAAGGCATTTTGTAAGTTGCTTTTGTGTTAGACTCTTTTGCTTTCTTTGTAGGTGTATCTATACCATCAGGCATATCCCACATGTGCTAAGGCAACTGCGCATGTGGGATATTCTGCTACATATTTATAACATAATAACTGCATGTTATAAATATGTAGCAGAAAAACTCCCTATGCCAATAAATAATCAGGACATTTTGGATGGATGCTGTACCCATCGTTAAATAAAAATATCGAATATGTTATTCGTTTATACTAGTTTATAGGAAACTCAAAAACTTACACTAGATAGTGTAGACCTATTTCGTCCTTCTAAAGAGTTTGTACAATTTTCTGAATCGTGTATGGTATGAAATGTCTAAATATTTGTGAATTTTATTTTCCAGATAAAAGAAATCTTCATTTTATGATGTTCATCTTACTATGTATTAGAAAATATCATTAAAATATTGCAACGTCACAAAGATTCCTTCTAGAATGTCATCTATCATTATACTTGTGCTATTATGTCGATATACTCCCGACTCTAATAAGCTCGTTATTGTCGTAGTTAAAAATAACAAGAGATAATTATTAGAGTATTCCATATTAAAATTTACTTAGTTACCATTTGACTTTTTTTTTGAAGGAAAGAATCCCGCAAATATTAAATAAAACTCTATTTTGACTTCCGTTAAATTTCTCTATGTTGAACATCCTGTAACTAACTTCACTTGTCCCCTGCCCCTGGCCTCGGTAGCACCCGTCTGACGCTTTTGCGTTGGGCGGTGGCTGAACCGAAAAGAAATAACTTGTGTTAAAAGTGCTAAACATTAATTGAAACCTGTATCAAAATAAACTGTACATAGTGATAAGTGACTTGATTAATTTTAACTTAGAATTTGTTGTATAATATTAAGTGCTTGTGTAAAATGTAACTGTGTGTCTGTTTGTGTTGAACCGGACAGTAATAATTTGAACCATGAATAAATGTTTTGTTATTTAACTTAACTTCTGTTTTCTTTTGATCTATGAAACCAAACTAAGAACTCTACAATTATCCCTGAACTGAGACTCAAGTTCTTCGACTGAATTAGCTGGACAATGTATAAAAGGGTGGACTGGAGTCAGAGAAAGTTTTGGAGGGAAGTGTAATGGAAAGTAGTTGTGAATAATTTGAGAACTAGTAAATAAAAGTGGAATAATGCGTCTACATAAATGACGCCTGCAACGTGTGGCCAGATTTGGTTTCATAGTGATAAATTCAGTGTAAAAATAGATACAATTAGTTTTGTTATGTGATAACCTAATTAAAATTTCGACGCATTAGAACATTCAAGATGGCCAACGCAATTGCGTTTTGCAACGTAATTTTCTCGAGCCACGCCCGAAGACACGGCTCAATTCTAAAACGACTCAACTCACACGGTCAACACAGAACACGCAACGTCATGTTTCGTCTCTCCAACAAAAGTTTAAAAATAACAACGGTTACGAAGAATAAGTGAAAGATAAATATCAATTCTAGTTTTAAACGTTTTATAATAATAATAAAATAATTAAATACAGTTTTTTGCAAATAAATAAGTACAATTGTACGTTTGGTACTCAAGTAAAACAATATTAAACAGTGCTAGATGATTTCAAGTTCCTTCGAACAATGACTTCAATGTCTGAATGAAACATAATTCAGACCAAATGTCCAAGAAGCGTTTCTCCAGTTGTTCTGCCTGTGAGGATACCCTGATACAGAGCCAAGCGGTGGATATTTTCAAGAGATGAATGAATGATGAGGCCATGTTCCAGCGTTTTTGATGACCGTAGAGCAGTTCCACTACAGATGTGAATACAACAAATTAATATTCCGATAATTGTTCAACGTTCTTTTTGGTTACGTCATTGAAGGCTAGGTACCAAGGAAGGAAACATCTATTGCGCCTGGAGAATCGTAATGTATTGTTATAGTTCTTTTTCTTTTCTCATCAAGATCCAGTGTGCAATTGGCAGTATTGCAAAGCAGTAATTGATTGTTGAAATGTCTCAAAATTGTACCAATGTTGTTGTGCCTACCTAGCTATACATAATAATAAGTTTGTATGTGTGGTAGCTTCTGATGGGGAATTTCATTTTGATGATAAATTTTTGTTTTGATTTTATCTTAAAGGTAGATTTGTGTCCTTGGTTGTGAATATTAAATTCGTTAAAAGAATTTTGAAACAATTAGAGTTGTAATGTTGATTCTATAGAGAACTTTTGAATGCAATATCATCTATGGTTTAATGCATAGTGAACTAGTGCTGGGATAAAATTATTAATACTTATATAGTGCTGGGACAAAGAGTTAAATTAATAATTAATTTTTTTGTGGAAATAATTTTTTGAACTAAGTTGAAATAAAATAATGTTAACCTTTCACAACCTTTTACGAATTTGAAAATGTAAGTACACTTAACCCTTTGTGGACGTTAAGTAACAATTGAAAATAAATGTAAATTTTTGTTTTGTAGCAATTGAATTTTGAACTTGTTGGTTTAACTCTTAGTGAACGCGATTGAAATTGTTAACCCTCTGCGAACCGCAGTTGAATTTTTCTTGAAGTCAAGTAATTGAAATACAACTGATTTTTTTTAATTTCAAAATGTCTGAATACTTAATTACGCCCATCCCTCGGGTGGAAAAATCGAACACAAAAACATTGAAGCATGCTTTATCCCAAAGAGGTGTAGAACCTGCGCAGTCACTTAATGATCTACGTGAACAATGTAAGGTATTTAATAACAAAATTTCAAATGTTCCTCAACTTTCAGAAAATACTACTTTGCTGCATGTTACCAATTCTAGTTGTGCTATCGCTGCTGAGGAAAGTGTCCCCAGTTGCGACCGTTCCGTTACTCATCCTCATGTAACACCTCGAGCTAGATCTACCTATGCTCCAATAAATGTAAACTTTTCGTCATGGCCTATCCCTGTATTTAACGGCAAAGGTGACTTAATCGAATTCTTTACTCGCCTTGAGGAGATTTGTCTTTCTCGTCGTTTTGATATAACTCTTTTACCTACTGTTTTGCCTGAATTTTTGAGTGAGAAGGCACTCACATTTTTCCGAGCTGCTCGTCTCAGTGCTTTGCAATGGGATGAAGTAAAAGCCACTTTCATTGATCGTTTTGATAGCGAGTCCATTACCTCTGAACGTCGTATGAGTATTTGGTGTTCAAAACAGTCTTCTTCTGAAACTGCCTCAGATTATATATCCCGTGTCACGATGATGAATCGCGGTCTTAAATCTCCCATTCGGGAATCAGAACTTCTAAAAATAATTAAGAAAGGTCTTTGTACACATTTTGCTGCTCCTATAATTGGTGCTAACCCCATTACTTTAATTGATCTGGAACGAGTTTGTACGAGTTTTGAACGTTTGTCACTTGCTACTCCATCTACTGCCTCTCCATCTGCTGGTTATGTACCCGTACGTCGCCCAAAGGTTGCTTTTACCCATAATCAATTTAGAAATAACAATAATTGTTATTCTTGCGGCAGACCTGGTCATTTGGCCAGAGATTGTAAGTCGAAAGTATCAACATCCCGTACATTTCAAGGATCTCGCCATATTGTTAGAAGACCTACTGGTAATCATTCGTCGGCTTCTCAATTTTCTATGCCCAATCTTAGTTTGCCTCCGCCAAATGTTCCGCGTCATTCAAAAAACTTGTAAACTACCGGTCCTTTGCTCCCCCTTCTCTTCAAAGGAGAGAAACTGAGTGGTCGGATTGGTTAGCTTCGGTACAATTATTTCATCTTGCCTGTCATTTGAATGAAGTAAAAATCACTAGTGGTTTGGACAATCGTCCACACATCAACTTTAAAATCCGTCATATTCCTTTTAGAGCTCTTTTGGATACTGGCGCTGCTGTGAACATTTTAGGAAAAGATATTTATAAAACTTTTACAAGCCTGGGTTATCCTCTAAGACCCCATGTTCAAACTCTTTTTGGTGTTAATAATTCATCCTTCCAGTCTATCGGAAAGATTGTTCTTCCTCTTTGCTTCGATAATAAGACTATTCATGTAACTTTTATTGTGGCTCCTTCTGTTTCTCATGGTATAATTTTGGGTGTACCATTTCTGGAAAATTCTGGATTAGCTCCTCGACTTTTCCCTAACAATGCTAACTCCTTGACGAATCCTATCTCTAGCAATCTTGTATTTGCTACGTCTTCGTCTCCTTCTTGTTTAGTTTCTGTCAACGATCTTACCCCTCAACAATGTTCTGAGTTGGATAAGGTAAAAAATCTGTTTACTGGTATCTCGTATGAAGCCAAAGGTTTAGGACGTACTCATCTAATAAGTCATGTCATTGATACGTCTGACAATCCTCCTGTTAAGCAAAAGACTTACCCCCAATCTCATGTAAGAAGAGAACAACTATGTAAAGAAGTTGATGCTATGTTAAAAATGGATGTAATTGAACCTGCTCGTAGTGCCTGGTTAAATAATGTTTTTATTGTACCCAAAAAAGACGGCTCTGGTCGTTTCGTTTTAGACCCTCGCAGATTAAATGACGTTACAAAAACCGACTCATATAGGTTACCCAATATTAATCGTATTCTAGACAATCTTCGAGATACAAAATTTCTAACTGCTCTTGATTTAAGTCATGGTTTTTGGCAAATGCCTCTAAGTCCTGAAAGCCGTTCAAAGACTGCCTTTTTTGTGGAAGGTAGAGGACAATATCACTTTAAAGTCACTCCTTTTGGTTTGAAAAATATTCCTGCAGAAATGCAGAGACTTATGGACAAGCTTTTCTCAGATCTTGGAGATCATGTTTTCTGTTACTTGGATGATATATTGATTTGTAGTCCATCATTCGAATCCCATATTGACACATTGAAAATTGTGTACCATCGTTTGAAAGAAGCAAACCTCACCATCAAATTCAAAAAGTCTGTTTTTTGTAAGGAATCCTTGAAATATCTAGGTCACGTGATCAATCAAGACGGTATTGCGACCGATCCTGATAAAATAAAAGTTATGTTAGATTATCCTCGTCCCACTTGTACCAAAGAATTAAGAGGTTTTCTTGGAATGTGTTCTTATTATAGACGTTTTATTAAATCATTTTCAGCTATTGCCTCACCCCTTTGTAAATTAACGAGTAAGAAATTTAATAAACAATTTTCCTGGAATAATGAAGCAGAACAATCATTCCTTGCTTTAAAGTCTGCCATGATAACTGCCCCTGTATTAAAGCCTCCTGACTATTCCTTACCTTATGTTCTCACTTGTGATGCTAGCGCAGTCAGCATAGGAAGCTTTCTTTCACAAAAATTCCCTGATGGAACTGAGTATGCTATAGCTTATTTCTCTCGTAAACTTTCTTCTACTGAACAACATTATTCCACAACCGACCGTGAATTGCTTGCAATTGTAGAATCCGTACAACATTTTCGTAGCTACTTAGAAGGTACTCATTTTACTCTGATGAGTGATCATGGATGCTTAAAATATCTTAAAACCATTTCTTCTCCCAGTGGTCGTTTAGCTAGATGGGCTATGCGTCTTTCTCAATACAGTTTTGATTTTGTCTATAAGAAAGGATGTGAAAATAAACTTGCTGACGGACTCAGTCGAATTCCTGTATCTGCTTTCACTTTTCCCTCTGTGTACACCAACGTCACCGATACATGGTATCGCAAAGTTTATAAATCTTGTCAAGAGAAACCACAGGATTGTCATAATTTCCTGATAGAAGATGGTCATCTCTATAGGTACTGTAAGACTAAGAAACCTAATAATTCTCTTCCACTTTCTTCATGTTGGAAACTTGTTGTGCCCTCTGATCACCTTGTATCTTTGATTTCCGAATATCATGATAATAACTGTCACCCCGGCGTGTTAAAAACACACGCTCATCTTTCTCAAACTTTTTATTCCCGTGGTTTATTACCAGCCGTCAAAGCTTACATAAGCCAATGTCAAGTTTGTAAGGCCTATAAACATAATAATCAAGCGCCTCACGGATTAATGAAATATCCTAAAC
Organism: Athripsodes cinereus; assembly: GCA_947579605.1. Classification (NCBI taxonomy): domain Eukaryota; kingdom Metazoa; phylum Arthropoda; class Insecta; order Trichoptera; family Leptoceridae; genus Athripsodes; species Athripsodes cinereus. Next base: position 16,969,430 of record OX388308.1, on the reverse strand, counting down.
CCGTCACTAGACCCATGGAATCTTTAAGTATTGACTTAGTAGGACCTTTACCCATGTCTTATAAGCGTAACATGCATATTCTGACTGTTGTGGATACTTTTACCAAATATTTTTGGGCTTTTCCACTGAAACATCCCACGGCAACGGAAATTATCAAACTGTTAGAAGAACGAATTTTCTTACCTTATAATATACCCAGATGTGTAATTCTGGACAATGGCAAACAGTTTATCGCAAAAGAATTTAAGGCATTTTTACATTCATACGGTATCGAAGACTTATTTTACAATGCATATTATCATCCACAAAATAATCCCGTTGAAAGGTACAATTCTACTCTGCTTACCGCTCTGTCCATATTGGTAGAACACGACCAACGGACATGGTGTTCTAAGCTTCCAAAAATTTGTTCTTGCATAAATAACACTATCAATGTAACCACCGGTTACACTCCCTATTTTCTTATTCATGGTACAGAATATGTTCCCCATGGTTCCTTTCATAGAACTATCACTGCCACCGATGAAGGAAGTTTCGATGCTTTTGCTGATCAACGACAGCAACGTTTATCTGAAATGAATACCCTTTACGACGAAATTTCCACTTCATTAACAAAAGCTTTTCACCGTAATGCCAAAAGATATAATTTGCGCCGCACAACACTTCGTCTGGACATAGGTCAAATTGTCTGGAGAAGATCTTTTGTACAAAGTAATGCTGGAAAGTATTTTTCAAAGAAATTAGCCCCTCGTTTTATAAAATCTCAGGTTACCCGAATCATATCCCCTTCTGTTTACGAGCTTCAAGATATAAATGATAAAGGTATAGGAAATTACCATGTTAAAGACATTATTAAAGTATAGCTTCAAATTTTTCTCTACATTGCACTTGACTATGCAACAAGTTCGAAAGAGTTGTTTTTTTTTTAATTTACAATTGATGTATTAGGTTAAGAAGTTTTAAATCACACTGACCCTGCTTGAGCTGTATGTACTGTAATGACGTCACTGTCAAATGACGTATTGAAATTTCATTGTTTGTGTTGATTAAAAACTTAGAAAATTTGAAAACTTGTAATAATATATAACTTGTCTTGTCGCCATGCCATGAAAATGTATGTACTGTAATGACGTCACTGTCAAAGGACGTATTGAAATTCCATTGTTTTGATAAATAGAAAAAGTAAAATAACTTAGAAATTGGAAAACCTGTAATAGTATATAATGAATCTTGTTACCATATCAGAATAATGTATGTAATCACTACAGCTCAGGTACGTGTAAACTTGTTAATTTTAAGTATGCCTCAGAGGATCTTCGCAATTCAGACTCTGAAGGAATTTTGTAAAAAAATTTAAAATATGAATTTCGTGGCGCTCAACCTTTTGTATTGTGAATTTCCCTCTTGTTTGTGCCTTTGGGTGAATGAGGTTGCCTTTCCATCTCTTAAGCTAGCCATTTCAACATGCAACTTATTCATTAAGATCTGAACTCCCCCACTGGCTCAGGCAAGGGACAATACTTGTTTAATTTTAAGTTAGGATGTTAAGAAAAACCGGATGCAATTTCGACCCTTCCTTATACGAAAGTATAATATTTAGTCGTTTTCTTTTGTAATTGGTCTCTTACCAATCTCCTACTTATGTGGTAACTGTTGTACGTCATATGATAGATGAAGGATGGAAGGTATAAAAGTATGAAGTATGTCAGATTGAGCCATAAATGTTGAAGTATAAGAGTGTGTGAAAGGTTGTCACTAATTGGGATAGTAGATAATAATTGTAACAATTGTATTAAAGGGTCAAGGTTGCATCGGTAAAAGGAAAATTTTGTAATGTTTAGATTGTTTCAAATTGTCTGGTTCACCAAAATTTTAATGACAAGGTTCTCACTTGGTATGTGAACCTGTTGGTCATTTCGACATTATTACTGTATAGGCATGCGTACCCTATCAGTAATGTTCAAGTGTCAAGAATGAATGTTACGGAGTCAGTTGGATGATTCGCACTCTTCCCTGTTCATCTCCGGAGTTATGCTGATTTAGAGGTGTGACTAATCGTCTCACCCTATAGAAAGTCAAGCATAACTCGAATTTAGTTAAGTTTTTTTTTTAAATTTGTATTTGCTCGTCTGGAACCTCTTGTGGTCGCCAGTCGAAGCTAGCCCGACAAGCCATTGTCATTGTAAGAGATTGAGGACGCTCAAATGTTACGTACAGGTTCGCTTGGAAAAGCTCCGCGCGAAAGGTTGGACACCTGATATATGTCGTCAAGCCTGTGCAAGATGGGTCGAACACCCCATGGAAATAACATGTTTAATTCAATAGGGTATAGATTGCCGCCCTTAGAATAGAGGTAGATCAGGTATAATGGTAATGAGATTGGTAATTCAGGTATAATTGTTGCAAGATTGAAGGTCGGATTGACTACCCCCCTTTATTTTATTGTCAAACTATGTATTCTGAAATTACTTGGGTGTTGGGTTGTTGTTTGAGGGTTATATTGTTGAAATTGTGAAAATAATGTGTAATATTGTAATTGTTGTCTTGAGTTCGTAATGGTGTGCTTGGAGGAATGTCGAGGGTATTGTCTACGATTTCCGTATCTGCGACCTGCCCTGTCGGTACATCTTCTTGGTCCCATTATTGGCTCATGACGTGTACATTCCTGATGAGGATTGTAATAGAAGGTGAAATTAAGTACAAAAACTTTGTAAAAAAAAAAAAGTATTGATATATGTAACTCATGATTGATCATCATTAATTCCTGTAATGTCACTGTGCAACTGTAATTTTCCATTGATGTGTTGATAGTCTCTGTAACTGTAATTTCCACTTTGTAACGTAACAATGAGACTTTTCTTTTTTTTAATTTTTTTTCTTTGTGAAATGACTTGAGATGGAATGTCGTAGTTAAAAATAACAAGAGATAATTATTAGAGTATTCCATATTAAAATTTACTTAGTTACCATTTGACTTTTTTTTTGAAGGAAAGAATCCCGCAAATATTAAATAAAACTCTATTTTGACTTCCGTTAAATTTCTCTATGTTGAACATCCTGTAACTAACTTCACTTGTCCCCTGCCCCTGGCCTCGGTAGCACCCGTCTGACGCTTTTGCGTTGGGCGGTGGCTGAACCGAAAAGAAATAACTTGTGTTAAAAGTGCTAAACATTAATTGAAACCTGTATCAAAATAAACTGTACATAGTGATAAGTGACTTGATTAATTTTAACTTAGAATTTGTTGTATAATATTAAGTGCTTGTGTAAAATGTAACTGTGTGTCTGTTTGTGTTGAACCGGACAGTAATAATTTGAACCATGAATAAATGTTTTGTTATTTAACTTAACTTCTGTTTTCTTTTGATCTATGAAACCAAACTAAGAACTCTACAATTATCCCTGAACTGAGACTCAAGTTCTTCGACTGAATTAGCTGGACAATGTATAAAAGGGTGGACTGGAGTCAGAGAAAGTTTTGGAGGGAAGTGTAATGGAAAGTAGTTGTGAATAATTTGAGAACTAGTAAATAAAAGTGGAATAATGCGTCTACATTATGTAGACAAGTGCATTCCTTTGAAGAATTGATTTATTGGAAATATTGCTTTACTATATTGGAGACATCCTGACTTGTATAATAATGTTATTTTGGTTTCAATTTAAATGAATTATTACGTTGATATTGTACCAATAGAATTCCCGGCTATGAAAAGGTATTATACTATTTTCTGTAAGTTTTCGAACGTTCTGTAAAATGTCGATACAAAAGCGTAAATCGTCACGAATAAGACTAGTAACGTCTTCAATTCGGCGATGAGTATGGAATACTGAATACAGTTAGTCCTCTGGGTAATTAATCCATTGGTTAACGTACCTATTGGAGATGACGTGAAATAGATTGGTATTCAAATTCAATTTTGAATTATATACAAAAATTCTTTTAATATAAATTAATAATAAATATGGAATTCCACAGCGTTAATCACGAAACATTCGAAAAATTATCAAATTCAAATATAAATTTAACACTTAAGATACAATAAAAATATAATTTGTTTTGTTTTTATCTTAAAATAGAGAAATTTTGAGATATTATAATATGTCTATGTCATCACGTAATTGTTCACCAGTAGGGTAGATAAAAGTATAAAAACTATATAGAACTTGCAAGATATTAAAGTACCAATGATATTCTTACATATTTTTTTAATATTTAAATAATAATTTAGAAACATTTTCTATTTACTATAAATTCTTTTCCTTCTTATATAATGCGATTCAATAATAAATAAATTGATCATTGATATTTTTTTTCATGAATATACTCTTATGGTATAAATTCAACCCTATTATATCATGTAATACCTATATCCAATACGAATCATTAAATTGGTATTACGGTAAGAATACTTCAAAGGAATTTTCCTCAAATTTTCGCAATATTTTTACCCAACTTTTATTATCTTGTAACAACATATTCCTTATGTATTTTTCATATAATTTTTTTATCGTTGAATATAAATTTTATTCTATATACCCCCATGGAGACCCTGGTAAAGATAAAGTCTCCCACTTTTTATTAAGTTTTCGAGTGTCCTGTAAAAGGCTGGTATTCACTAAGATGATTAACATCTTCAATTCAGTGATGAGGCATGCCACCCATCCTGAATCTCTTAGTTCTTTATTGGCAATCTGCGGGATTATTACATGCAGTTAGTCCATTGGCCACCTCACTTGTGGAATATGCCGTGATGGTAAAGAGGGATATACCTAGATATAAAATTTTACTCTCCGCACATTCATCATTGAAACACGAAATTTAGTTGTTTCGCTCTGAATTAATTATTTACTTCTCACAAGCCCAGTTATTTTAATAAATAAATTGATTATCAATGTGTTACGCGTCTTCTGATTCATGTCATTTATTTTACAATCACTCACTCCTACGACACAAGCATATTATTACCATCCTTGTTCGGGGTGAAATTGGGTAAAAAAATAGATGAAGTTTCGTTTGAATAAAGTTATTTCGATAGTTTCTACCATCGATAGATCAGATAGATCTTTACTATCACAGCATATCCAACATTGAAGAGATACTTACCTCACGCCTGGATTTCTCAGAAGGCGTAGACTCCCATTTGTGCACACGTTAAGACCAAAGTTGTCTTCACGGGCAGGCCATTGGGTACTTGAAGAGCCGGCCGGCCAAAAACATGTCCAACAGGTATTTTAGCCAATGGACGAACCGCAGGTCGTCTTTTTTGTACCAATAAAAAAACTACAGATTATTTGTGTGATCATCACTGATGTGAAAATTGCTTTTTATTGGGCGCTTGAAAACTTAAAAAAATGAAAGGTATATTCTGTTCCGTGTACTCGGCTTCTGTTTCAATTGATTTTGATCAAAAGAATTATAATAATATGGAAATGAATAATACCTCTGTTTCGTTTTGCAATGAAATTTCCCCAAAGTAATGATGTCGGTTTTATAGTGTTTTATCCGTTTACTCTTTCTCTTTTACTTCCCTCGCTTAATTTACCCATGGAAATGCTCCGCAAATCACGATGAAATATGACCTCCATTCTCATGATGGAGGCGTCAATTAGTCAGGAGTTGTGGAAGGAGAATAACTAAAATATAACAACAATATTATTCCTTAAGACCTTTGTCTTAACCGTATTTTTTTACATCATTCATTTATTGATATCACGTTGAATAATAATTTTAGTTTTTTTTTGCCAATGACAAAAATACGCAAATTTTATGAGACCCTAGGTAAAGGTGTTGAGGTATACCTATTTAAGATTTTTTGATAGTATCTATATGAATCAATTTAAATTTAATCTTAAGTTTTGAGAAACGTCAAATTAGTTTATATACCTATTACAATTTGATCGCGTTCTTTTTTCAATTGTTGCAATAAACATTCAAGCCGTCTTCTCCGTCTCAAAAAAAAATTAAAGATATTCAGGATGGGTGGCAAAACTCGTCGTTAAATTTAAGATATAAAATGTCTTGATTTTTTAGAACACTTGCATTTTACAGGACACTCGAAAAAATATGGAAAAGAATGGGAGAACATTTCTTTACCGAGTGCCCCACGGTCAAGGTTTGCTCACGGTTTTTGATTGATAATTTACCTAACATATATTATATTTTCAAATATTTAAACCACAATTGAAACTGAAGAATTTCATATATCACAAAAAATTTAATTTAATTAAATCTCGGAATCGATCTTAATACCTCTTTGGTATTAAGATCGATTCCGCGTCGGGAGTAGTCTCACTCAGTATTCAATACATTCACTTTAATGTTAATTTATTTATCTATTTATTTGTTCTGTAGTGTACAATGATTACAAGCAATTTCACGCAGAAATACAATTTAATTAAATACATTCTTACAATCGATATACAGAGAGTGAGTGTATCGCGGAGGCGCGATTTTTCCATATAACCCAATTTCATGAATCGATCATAATAAAAAAAACCTTTAAGGAAGGAAGAAAGGAGGTACAAAAAAGAAGAATAGTTAGGAAAATGGACTAGGAAACAGATTCCAAGAAAGTGTCTTTTTTAGACTTGTGATAGGTATAAAATCTGAACAAGCGCTTATTTTTTGAATCAGTACGTCGGTTTGGTTCGAGAGGACAAAGGACTCATTATTATCTGATCGTATCTATTATTTTCTATAATGCTCGTTGAAATTCTACGAAAAAAGCGCCTGCGTCGAGCCGCCTCAATGACTCGCTAAATTATGCAGAAGTAACTTAGTTTTACTTGTGGTTTAGATTAAAAAATCCTCCGATAAGTATAATGGCAGTCTGGGTATATTATTAAGGGTACCAGTGTACGAGGAGCGAATAGTTCATAGTTGTAATTATATTTTATTGGATTCTGTGATGGAGTTTCTATGTAAATATCACAAAAAATTCCCACAAAAATCATTATACTTCTACCCACACAATTAAGAAAGAATTATACTTCTTTTTTATGTGTAAATGTTATTTCTGGTTCATGATTTTTCATAAACGTCAATAAAATTCCTTAATTAAAGCATTGTGTAGTAGTCCTTGTGTTTCTTATTATCTGCTCGATTATTTTTTGTTGCAAATTGATGATAAATGTATAATTTTTAAAAATTCTCATAGTACATAAGTCAGTCGTGGAGAAATGTCTAGGATCATATAATTCTTATACTTGACTGGTTAATGTATTGTTTTGTATATTGTCTGTATCCTGTACAATATTTGTAAAATAGATAAGTAAATTCGACTGCTTTCTTGATAATAATTAGTATATAAAAAAAATAACATATCTATTCATTAAAGTGTCTAATATATTATACATTATCTTTTAACTGATAGTAATGGATAGTAGGATTATTGGAACCTACAATTAGTCATTCAGGTAATATCTGTTATTAAAATAATAATTTATTTATAGTTCAGTGTGCTACAAATCGAATTAGTATTGTAAGCGTTGCAACTTTATTTAATAAACGCTAAGCATTTTCGTTGCATTGTTGCGACTAATACTAATAATATTGTATTAAAATTGTCGTCACGTATTCTAAGGTGTTGACATTACGGTAGCGTCACCGTCGTTGGGCAGGTAGAATTATTAATCATACCTCCACAACCAACAGCGCCATCTATTCCATCACGAGGTTAACTTATTATTTATTATTGTATGTATGTACTAGGTGTGATGTTGATAATAATTATAATTGCCATTTACATTTCACGTCTCATGTTATCGAATTATTATTTCTATCAACCATGATGACAAATCTGTTCTGGTGTTCCAGAGAGAAATTTTCAGGTGAACGCCTCGTCGTCTGCGATAATTAAATTATTTTATGTCTGAGACTGCTCCATACAGGTATTATATATTAAATATTTACTCAACATTGGATTTGATAAATTCATACATAGTTTATCATGATACTATGTTTCGAAATTTTTGCATATACCTATATAAATGTACCTTGTACATGTCGGTACTTAACGTTATATAATATTATCACGAAGTAATAGAGCAAAATGTAAATGATGGTAAATGTGGTCTTGAATAATGAGCCTGGTATGTATGTATCACACAATCTCACACCCATGTTTTAAGTTAAGAGATAGGTAGGTACTCAACAAGAATTTGATAATAGAAGACGAAGGTAACATTATTATTGACTCGTGCTTCTACTGTTAGTTATCTATTTGCTTTCTTCCCCCATCTTCTGTTAAGTAGGTACTCACTAATGTTTCTTGATGAAGCAATTTATTCAAAATATATACCTACATATTCATATTCACTAATATCTTGTAACAAGTCTTCATTACACAGTGGTAGGATTTGCGTATTGTCTAGCGTTTGAATTATATTAATAAATTCTTTTGAAAGACTATGGTAGTTAATCTTGAAATGAAACACTCGACGGAAATGATAATTGAAGTCAAGTCGTTATCAAATTTAGAGTTGTTTTACAACAATTTTGCGATTCATAATACCGTTTTATTTTTAAGTATTCTGTGCACAGCTTGAACTTTTCTGTATCTGTAATGAATTGATTTTTTATTTAGAGACGTTGACGTTGGAGTTGGTTTGTTTTTATTTAGAGAGGACATTGTAATTGTAAATAACACATTTTCAATCACAGCACGATTAAAAATGTGCTTGGAAGACAAAAGACGTCTCTCTCAATGAGAAATCAACATAGCAGGAAATCACGCGTTTGTTTTTAAGTTCACTATGGTATTCTACTACCTCAGTACCGACAGAGTAAATTGAATATTTCATTTCTATAAGCTCATACAGTATTAAACAAAATTATTAGCTGTTATTTCGTCCAAAAGGTTATTATTAAAGGTTCACCCGTATTACACCGTTCGTATGATAATGAAACTTAATTGACGCAGAATAGTTCTCAACGGAGGAGGACGCTTTCTGCTTGGTGCTCTCGAGAGGATCTTACCGACAAAAGAAGAAGAAGAATCAGTGTTAAATCGAACTTTTACACTTGTATTTCTATGTTAGTTATTATTGATGTCCAGCAAACAGTTTTAAAATTACTATAGCGTAACGGTTTTATTTTCTACAGTATGAGTAATTCATTTGTTCGGAAAGCAGTGTCGTAGTTTTATATTATTTTAGGCAACGCATTGAATGAGTGTTGAAACCTAATACCTACGTCACATTTACGATAAAGTATCGGAATATTTGTCTATGACTCATTATGTAGGTACATACTGCGAGTATTAACTTATAATGTACCGTGATTCATTTTTTCTTTGAACACTGCAGCAGTAGTATACGAGCGTTGTATTCGTATGTATGTGGGTTATCATTATATAATATGCATCCGCATTAGTATTAACATACCAAAGGTTTAATGGACTGCCATCATCATATGTCACACTGCTTATCTTTTATGATAGGTTGTTCTTTTTTCAAATTAAGTTTTTATCTTCTTTATGTTAATTGTAATTATCTGCTGTTTTGTATAATATTATAATATGATACTATAGGCATCAATGTATGTACATAATATCGCAAATTCTTTCGAAATGCAAGGCGGAAGCATTTAACATTTCTAGGTCGGTATGCATCAGCAATAATGAATTTGACTTGAGTCATGTCCAATGATAGTTGACAAAAAGTGCAATATTGTGTCATCTATGGAAATGAGAGATTTTTGTAATGTCATCTCAATTTTTAATAATAATTCACTTTTCAATAGCTATTTTTGCACCACCGTTTTTTTACTGGTGTTCTTGTTGATAAAGTTCCCATTGTTGAAATGTTTTTATTCTATTCAAATCCAAAACGTGTGTTTATCAATACAGTTTCCAATTGGACTAATGTCAGTCTGACTAACCGTGTAATCTTCTTCGTCAGTCTATCAGTCTGACATCATTCTCATTGTGATCAAGCTCATGGATTGAACTGACGCCAGAATGAGCATGTAACCTCTATCTAAGAACAGCAATTTACACGACGTTGCGCAATAATTCTCATGATTTGTCATCATATGATTTTGAATCATATTTAATTTATTTCTTAGTACCTCAAATTTTCATATATTATTTAGTGGATGACCTTTAAATAAGAAAAAGAAAAATCTCATAGATCCGCAAAAGTCTTATTGGTAGAGATATAAAACAAAATTAATTTGAACCATTTCAATCCAATTTATAAAAATCTGAGTCATGTAATCTTTTTAATCAAATAAGACCTATCAAATTTGTCCATTGTGTTCTGCGAAATGGAAAAAATAATTCTACTTAAATTATGTTTTCTTTAACTTCAATTTTGTAGGTTTAATTGTCTGTCGAAAATTGGAATTCCTTTCTGAAGAATCAATATAGATAAAACGGTAATTATTGTTTGTTGACAAGCGACATTTTTTTAAAGCAAGAATCTTTTTACAAATTGTCGATGAATCTTTTATTTATTTTTTATAACGTCTGATTTCATTTGACGATGAAACGCCACTATGAATAAATACGTATAAGAATAAAATTTATGTATATTTTTTATGATAAATCGTATGTTTTTTATTAATTACGCAGTCTATAATATCCTCAAGTGTTTGCGTTGCGAAGTTGGAGTATACTGGCAGCCGCTTTCAAACCTAGGGGAACGGTTAGACTTCACTTCAGACAGTCGCTCTGGACTTTAGACTTTGTCACTCCAGTATGCAGCGACATATATATAGCTTTGTCGTTTGCTATCCTTAGGTCATTCTTATCACATGCATTCCGCATCAGTGGGATTTTATAATAGATTTGATAATGTTATAAAGCGTTCAAATATTGTATCTCAATACAGCTTCAATAATCTATATTATTCGTTCATTTATGTATACCATCACGGGATTTCCATAAATTCTTGTAATAATTACAATTATCTATAACTACTACTACTACCATCACGCCATATCTCACAAGTGGGGTAGCCAGCAGACCAGCTGCATATGACAAACATGCAAACTGTCCTCTCCATGCCAATATAAAATCAAGACATTCAGAATGGGTGGTAAAACTCATCGTTGAATTCAAGATGTAAAATGTCTTAATTTTTTCGAACACCTGCCTTTTACAGGACACTCGAAAACTTACGGAGAAGAGTGGGAGACCAATTCTTTACCGAGTGCTCCACGGGATAAATAATGAATTAATAAGCTATTATATTAATTTTATTATAATACTTTCTTTGTCAATATTTAGGTAGTTTTACCAAGTTTTAAATACACATTCTAGCTTATCGATAATCTCTATGCCTAGTTTAGTGTGGACTTAATTTTTTATTCTACGTTGTAAAATAAATAAATGTAGGTGAATTTACCCTTGAAAAGTAGAAAAGTTCATGGTGAGAGTTGCGGTTATATTTTTACGTTTTAAAATGACTCGATATATTTTTATTTTAGAACTTGGTTGGTATCTTAATGTTTCACGTATGTAGTATATGTATTTCATATTGTACTAGACTGAAGCCCGTCTTCGCTCAGGGAACAATAATGAAATTGATAAAAAAGTACCTTAAGCATAAAAAATCTTCAAGGGCAATCGTGAAAGAGTCTCGAAAATTATTTTAAAATTAGAACATAATATCTCAATACTAATAATTATGTGAGTCCCTTTTTTATTTTTGCTTCGTCTTGCCTTAATAAAATGATCATAGAGGACATACCCATATAAGCATACGAACATATTAATGAACGGACTCATATATTATTACTGTTGGGATACCAACATAAAGACGTTTACTACTTTGTATAATTTGTAGGTATATATAGGTATTATTTTTCATGCGTTTTACTCGAATATTATTTAACAATGCTTTAATGTAACAATTTATAATACAACAAAAGACATATTTGTTTCCATGTAGAATTAACCTTAACTCAGGTTAATGTACGTAATATAATAAAGCTGCTGTTTTGGCGGAAGTCATTTTGACTTTTTTGTTGTTATTCTGTTCAGTGATTTCGTGTTTATCAACCAACATTTCTTTGACCTTATGTTAGAAAAGAGAACACATAATATGCAAATGCATATTCTGATTATAGTTTTAAAACTTTAAATATATCATCATCTCCGTCGGTCCCTCAAGTTTGAGGGTCGTGACCATCATGCATTGTTCTGTAGACCATCTGTCTCCATCTTGAGCGATCCTCAGCTATGTGCAAGGCCCCGTGTAGTGAACTCTGTGTATATAATTATTTTTATATATATGATTCACATCTTTATTAATTACACAATAAACACTAAATGAAACGAAGTATATAAAGAAAGACATTGCATACAATTTTAATCTCAAGTCTATTCAACTTCTCGCGGTATTTTATGAAGAATTCAACCGTCTGTCGCTAAATTGACGAGATTCAAATTATATCAGATAAGTTGCCTTGTAGAATTTGTATGCTATGCACATAATATGGTAAACATTTTTTGTTTTTACTCCGTGCATATTTTAAACATTTTATGCATATATTTTGTTCTATATACCTACCTATATAGTAATTACCGTGTTTACATTTATACCTGCAGGGCTATTGTCTGCGAATAGTGAATTACGTATATGAAAATGTGTTTGAAATGAAAATATATTTTTTATATATATTTTGGGTAAACATATAAATACTCTCTTTTGATGATGTTTTTTTAATAATACAACGAAAACAATGTGAGTACTAGTAGATTGAGGTAGATATTAAATTATTACAGATTTCATTACAGCTTTGTGTAAAAAGTAAGTACTTTTTAATGTAACGCTAAATTAAAATATTATGTTTGTGTTTTATCTCACACAAATTAGTTCAATGATTTTGTTTTTTGTCGGTGGATGTTATTACACGAAATGAATATCTTTAACTGTAAATAGCCACCTCAAATATAGGGAAAAATCTTTACAGAAACTTGCGTGCGTACTGACAACTTAATTTATTATACATAACTGTACGGTGATTACAAGTAATTTTAGGCAAAATACATTTAAACTAAATATAATCAATATATGGATTGCCTTTTGAGATTAGGCGAGCTGCGGATCTAAGGACATTCAGAAGGGACAAAAACATTTTATTAAATATTATTGATAATAATTCTATTATGATTATACTCTTGACGTGGATACATATGTATATATAAATCCAAGATTCTCATATAATGCATTTATTTATTTATATTTTGCATTATCACGTGGATGTAATGTTCTAGAACAGGGGTCGGCAACCTTTTAGCTGTGGTGTGCCAAGCCACTCTACCAATATGATTCAGGGTGCCGCCTTAATTCTAAATTATATAATGGGGTTCTAGAGGAGAAGAATTTTATACCAAATTTATCTTTTAAACATATTTATTAAAAAAATAACAAAATTCTATTTTCGCGATTTCCCTGATTACTTTGTAGAGTGGCATTCAGAACCCCATCGCGTGCCAAGCCTGGCACGCGTGCCATAGGTTGCCGACGCCTGTTCTAGAATTTATGAATTGTACATTGTCCTTGGGTGCAATATAATAAATGTAGATAAGTCAGCCTCTATGCACCTACTTTACTACGCATGATTCATTTCGGATACACGTGATCAGATTCATTCATATTCCTTGCGAATCATCATTTTATTGTTTCATCATATAGGTACCCACCTACATACCATTGGCGTGCTTTACATATATTCAAATAAGCACTGTACGCCTAGTAAACATTTTTTTGATTAGTATTATCTGAAAATGTCATACAAAAACGATTAGGTCGTGAAATATCTCAAATTGTTATGAAATTTCTGCGGGAAGGTAGAAATATGAGAAAACGTGTGTTTTTTTTAAAATTTAGTTAAGAAAGCATGAACGATTAAAAAAGTCCAGTCGCATCACTGCAGTACATACAATTTTTATAATTATTCGTTTGGTTCTTTATTGTTACTTACATGCATACTCTGTAGCTATTCATTTTTTATAATTTATAATAGTATTTTATAATTTAATACATGCCTTATGTTTAAGTTGTTGATATCCTGAATGGGTACCTACTGTAATAATTGGTTTTTAGTGTTGGTGTTGATCAAGAGAGAGAGAGAGAGAGACAGAGAGAGAAAGATAGAAGAATAACAGTACATTTGGGGACTTAAAAATATGAAGTGGTTGTACCTTTACCTCATCGCTGAATGTTATCCTTGAAGTTGCAATAAGTGTTGCGATTAGAATGTGTGTAAACAGAAGTTAATACATACATTTTCGGAGAAATATGCAGAGAATGATGAAAGGGTGACACTGAATGTACGATTGTTTTAATGTATAAAATTTCGAATGTCTGAAAATGACATGGCTCTACCACGTTGATCCAATTCTCAAGAACGACTGTATATATGATGCGTAAAATAAATCGTTTATTGTGCATAAAAAATTGAATGAATCTGGAGGAAGCGAATGTGAACAAGAGTGCGGTTTGGTTCTCTTTGTCATATTGATGCAGCTTAAGGTAGGAAAAATTATTTTTGCACTGCCCAACATATTTATCTCAATAACCAACAGTATGTATGCATCACTCTTTCTTTCATTACACGTGATGATGATTTGCAGTCAGTATTACTCATTATCAGTATTATAACATTATGTAAGTAGGTATGTACATTAAACAGCAGCTGAGCTAAGAGTACATACAATTAAGACATTGTTTGGATTTCAATGGTCGTGATTGTGATTTATTACATATATTACACAATGTATGTATATATATTTGTATAATTACATGTATTTATAGTAAATTATTTAGTACGAACATCGAAACCTTGCTTTGATTATTGTGTCGTAAATATTAATTTCTATCTTACTTCTCATACCACCTCTTTCTACTTCAACCAAAAATCCATCCAATCATCATCCAATGCATGCTAAGCTGAATATTTAAAGAATAAAATACTATTTGTGCGTTTGTGGATGTTTTTGAAGACGATTTATTATATTATTATTGAATGTTTTATCATTGTCAGTAATATATTTTTTCTATAGAACATAGATAGATTACTTGATAAACAATATATATGATAGTTAAAATTTACATGCATGTTACGCAAATTTTAACTGTCTTAAATATTTATGGGAGTGTAACCAACAGTACTTTTGTACTAAGTATTAGCAGTAATATATGCACGTGTTAGGTTCTGTAATATCTATCTATTATTAATAATCTATCTTTGATTTTGTATATGGATATTGTGTGTGTGTGTGTGTGTGTTTAGTGAAGACGTCCAGCTAACAGCATTAATTGCCAAGATTAATAACGGATGTCCTCACAGAGTTACTAAACTAACTCTATACAATACCACTTGTATGCAAAGTATAGGTACATATTTATCTATATCAGACTTTCTCAATTGAGTGCAGATAGATTATTATGAATATTATATGATTAAAACTTAGTGGATTTATGTATTAAAAGTTATTCGAAGGTCCAGGAAACATATTTAACGAAATGTGTGTATGTTGTTGATCGATTGTCCAAGCTGACGTGGGAATGGGCTGGTCACAGAAGCTGAGTTTTAAGAAGGTATGGTAGATGGACCCCTAAGGTTCTGAACTAGAGAACTAGAGACCATGAGAGGACAAAAAGCACAGGAAAGCTTTAAAAACGATGGCAGCTTAAGTCATGTATTGGCATAAAATTGACAGGTCATGTAGTAAGAAAGGAATAAGAGATTTGTAGGTACATGTCAGCCCCATGAAAAAGTTTACTGATATTATTTTTATCGACGATAAGAAGTGTATTACAGAACCCCAAGAAAGCGATGAGTGATAAAATAGTGAAAAGGCCTACATCCAGTCCTGGAAAAATGGTTAAAAAGGAATTAGATGAGAAAGATAAATTGTAAACTTTTATATACCTACTACACATTTATTAAGAAATTACTGTAATTATCAGGCGCATTCATATGTGTAATATTCATGTATATGTGTATGCACAACGATGGGGAAAAGAAGAATACATAATGAGGTTTGATCTTATAAACGGGAGTTTATCTTCATCATGTCTGTAGCAATTGTTTTGATTCATTATTATTCCAAATAGTTTACAACGTCTGAGAAGTACGAGTATGTTTAGGTGGGTACTAGAGAAATGAAGCTAAATGAGACTAGTACAGTAGTACGCTGTCGTGTGACTTTGTGACTGGTGTGCCAAGGATATAGACATATGCCGGGTCACAGTTTAATGTCGTTAGCTCTATGCTTACTTACTCATATACTCGTGCATATTATATACAATGCTAATAACACAGTGGAAGCATTTCGTACGTATGCATGTATTACTGTATATGAGGCTAATCATAATATAAGCACAATGGATATAAGATTGCTTTCATCAGACTCAGCCTGCATAGTATTGTGTGTTATGCTGAAATAATACTCATTGTACCAACAGTTCGAAGTAGAAACAACTCGACGTGCATTTACATGAAAGCAAAGCAAAGAAAAACATTTATATTTTGTTTTTTATTTCTTTCTACGTACACGTTATAAAATGTTTTATAATATGATTTATTGTAATAAAAATATTATGCAATGTCCTCCAGTAAAGTTGTACGTTATCTGATTAACATTTATCGTGATATCTGGCATCTGCAAATCAAGGTTAGTATTTAAAATCAAATTCAGGCTTTTTATCATAATGCGATGAAACATTGTACTCTGAACCAGACTGTATTCTCTTTTCCCTTCCTTCCCTTTCTCTACCTGTAATCATTTTTTATTAGTTGAGCTGTTTAAATAATCAATCGACTACAATTGGTGATGTAAATCACTAACTGGATTATTGTATTATCCACTGTTCAAGCTGTTTATCTATTAATTTTTTTTAATAAATAGTTTATTATGGGGTTATATTGTTCAGCTACATTTTACAGACTTCCGCAGTGAAATTTTCAGTCTTGAATGATGTTTAAGTAGGTATGTCAAAAGTTCGTGATGATTATATGCTGACAATACCCTGAAGATAAAAAAGATTTTATGTTGAATCGTAATTCTGCTGATCTGATTTTCAATTGACCAGCTGTAGTGCAAGTTTTCAGAGATATACAGAATTGTTTTATGAGTTTATCATACAACAATGAGTTATTTATTGCATTATTCTGTAGTACGATGTGTGTATTGTACCACTCCTTCCACTTATTGCACTACACTCAATGGCTGTCCTTGTGTTGTATAGTATATGTAGTAGTGAAAAGGTATTAAGTGCGATGTGGTGATATGATACTGAAAATACTTGTACCTATATTATGATCACTTGAGGTGCTGGTTTACAAGATTTAGGTATAAGCATAGAATAACGGCCTTTTTAAGTTCTGCTTATTGACTTCACCCTCTTTATTGAGTCCAGTGTTAGACAATAACATTTTACCCGAAGCAGTAGGTGACCAATTCTGTTTAAAAAATAAATATCTCCGGGATATAACTGGAGCGTTCTGCAAGCAATTATTACATAACGATTATTCTAATAGCGTTTTTTTATAAATTCGATCGATTCATATACGCGAGTGTAAATAAAGGTTGATCGATAAATACGAAAACATCACTTCTATTAAAAATGAAAAATTAATTTAATAAATTAATGAATGACGAATGATTTATTCGGCACCGTTTAATGATTGCCTATCTCAAGGGCACTATGTTGGAAGAGCGATGTCTTCAATTTGCTCCTGGACGTTGTTAATAGTTGATTTTTACGAAAGTTCCCGGGGAATCGATTCCAGATGACGGGGCTCCGTGACACTGAAACTCTGTTTTTTAGAAGCAGTACTTGTTGTCTCTGTTGATCTCGATGTTATTGCTAAGCGGAGGGTTCTCCATGCAGTTGTTTTGATAACTCAGAAAATGGTACCATTGAACGCCATTTGTAGAGTATCCTGATGGATCTGTGGCACTTTTACATACAGTATGTTACAGTGGTCTAGTCTAGAGACTACAAAAACAGAAGTTAAATTATTTTGTATCAGGAATGAGGATTTTGGACATCGAACGTATTTCACGGATGTAGTAAAAATGCGGAGCTCAATATCATTGGGACTTGGGATTCTATGGACAGAGCGCTATCTATCCTGACTTCTATAAGATATTGCCTCCAGGCAATAAGCTCGCCAATTGCTCATTATTTTTTTTTCTGATCAATAAAGTGTTATTATTATTATTATTATCCTGACTTCTAGTATAGAGACAAAGGTGTACGGTAGAGATCGTTATCTAATTCTGTTTGAAACTATTGCTTATTCTTAAAATATGTTGGAATTTTGTTAGGCAGCTTGTAAAGCCAACAATATTTTTTTACCTAAAGGTTTAATGATGCCGGATTTTTTATTTCAACCACATACTCAGTAACGGTGTTCGTGCAACGTATTCTGTATTCTATGTATGTTCTATGTGCAGATACTTATATTTCATGGTGCCTATAATATTATTATGTGAGTACGGAGTAATACCCTGTCTTATATTTACTAGTATACAGCTCTAATAACCTTGTTACTACTTAGTACCGCGTCATCATATTATTAATACTTTATTATTGCGGAATACTCTAATTAACACCTTATATTATTTCTAAGCATTCTCGGAATACTTGACATAGGCGTCACTGTTTATATACTTACCTACCTTTTGAAATTAACTTCAGAAAATTGATTCGCAAAAGGTTTTTCACACATGAGATGAATGTTGTTGATCTGGTTCTATGCTTTTATCATGTTCTGTTTGTGCCATATTTAGTTTCTCGACTGTGGCGATTACTCTCGTAAAGGCCTCTCTATCCTGCACTAGTCAAAAAAGTTCCTCCACAAGCCTTACTTTAGTCCAGTCTATACTCTTATTATATTCTATGCAATATATTACTGCGAATTGCGTTGTTAGACGTTACACGATCACCACACAAAATATCTTTAGTTAGCTACGACAATTGAAAGCTATCTTTGTTTTCTGAAGATTATACTTTCATGTTTTTTTTAATGTGTGAAGATTCTACATTTCTAAGGACTTACCTATGTGTGTTTTAGATATCATTGCAATTGAAAAGAGGTGCAAAATTTAAATGTCATTGTCACTAATAGTCGTCTTCGTGAATTATATACGAAATAAATTTTTAGATCAGTAATTTATATTCGGATTTGTTTTATTTCTCTTATAATTTTTACACTAAATTGACCTTTTAATTTTTCAAGATCTTATTTCTTTCAAGATGTTAATTCTTTCAGGAGTAACGACAGTTCTGTCATGTATTTTTGCAGAATGTTGAAAACTGTCAGTATTCAATGAGAAAATTATTACACGAAAGATATTTTCGGTCAGTGCTTAACATTGTTAAAAACATTTATAAATTGATTTGTAGCAAAAGGTATCCAGGTTATTCTTCTTTATTTGTATAATACACTTTGCCGTCATATATTATTGTGTTCCCCAATTTGCATTATTGTTTTATTCAATGTATTTTTATTATTTGTCCATAATATTTACTATTCAATGTATAAAGAGGGAGTTTAACCAGGCGCGGGTGTATTTGTGAGTCTTAACGACGCGACGTAGACTATAATTTTGAATACTCATCGATTCATTTTATTGTTAGTTTATTTGTTTATAATAAAACTGGTGAAGTATCTGTATGTATATGACAAATGGTTGTAAATTCTATACGTAAAGCTGTATGATACTCAATATTTGTAATAAGTTATTTGAAAGCAAAACTGAATGCGTAATAATTCATGCGGATCAAACAGTTCTCAGTGTTTATTGTAATATTTTATATCCATTAGTTATAGAAAGCACATCAAACTTTCTCATTTCAGTCATAAACTTTCTTTGAATATCTTTTGATATAAATTTTATTTATTCCTAACGCTGTTTTGTAAACCGAAGTAAGAAAATTAATTACGTTTACTTCAAATATTTACTTTAGATAGTAGATGGTTCTCATTTTTTGAAGGGATCAATCGAAATTTTTAAGATTGTTATTAAATATCAATTTTAATTCGCAATCAATCTATCAAAAAATTGACGGAGTAATTAAGCGGCAGTTAATTAATTATTAAGATATAAATTTTATCTAACGTTGTGTAGGAAGGTTTGACAACAAATCATCGACAAGTTTGAGTTGTTATTATTATAATCATGACAAGACTAAAACTTCAGGTAGACGTTTTGGATATTGACATAATATTATTTGCCTTAAGAAGATCGCAAGAATATTCAAGTTTTGAGTTGGGCTCAAAGCAATGAAAACTTTAAACTATTTCCCGATGCTTAAAATTTCTTGGAAGTTATCCAAGCGAATGTACGTTTGACACTACTTTCTCGAATATCAAATGAATCGACACCACTTTCCTTGTAAATAAACCCAAACAATGTTGGGAAGATGAAATAAACACTCAGTAATTGGCTCATCGAACTAACAACATACATGTTTGTAAGAACATAATGTCAATTTATATAGATGCTCTCTTTTGTTCTGACGTGATCCTTAATGTATTCTGTAAACTTTTAGAAACCGACTGTATTTTACTTGTTATGGATAAGGATGATTTTAATAAATAAAAAAAAAATATCATGGAATAGTCGTGAATCGAATTTCTATGATCGCTAAAATCTCATATCAGTATTATTTTTATTGTATGTAGTATGTCGACTTACGGATTATGCTTTGCATCATTGAATCATTTAAGATTGATGTTGATTTTATTTTTGTAGACTCATAAATATTAAATTATTGAATTATGTACCTACCAACTTATGATCCATCCTCATTTTATTGTTTTAAACCATGCGCATCTTTTTTCTTTCAAATAGATCTGTCACTTCTGAGTCCCTACCCTTTTCAACCTTTCTTATATGATCAAACAATCTTGTTTGTATGCGACTCCTAATTTTTCTAATGCTATTGCATAGGTCGAAATGCATCATTTAAAATATTTTTGTAATTATGCCGTTTGATCCTAATCAGTCTTATTAATAAAAATCCGCCAAACCATGGTTGAACCACTGATTTCGTGATCCGCCTATTAGCGTTTGAACCACCGATCAAATTTTCTTTATTAATAAAAATATTTAATCCGTACCATAGACATCTGTACTTTATATAAAAGATTTCATATGGCAACTCGAAAATTCGCTCTATTATGTTGGTTGCCATGTTACACGACGCTGGTAAACAGACAAATTCAAAACAAACAAGCGGCTGTCAAAATTATCTTACAGTGGAACCTCTCATAACGAGTTTAATTCGTTCCAGTTACTTGTTATGCGAAATATTTTTTTCTATAGAAATCAATGTAAAATACAATAATGCGTTCCATGCCGAAAGAATAAGTATTCTTGGAGAACTTTTTTTATTAAAGTTTATTCAAATAAAATTACTTATAAAAGAGTGTTACAACTTAAAATACAATTTAGATTAGGAAAAAAAACGTACCTAAATAAAAATATGAATTTATGACAAATAATTATCCATTTTTATGGGAGCAACTTTTTCACTTTTTCTTTTGCTCGTTATGCGAATACTCGTTATGAGAGGTTTCACTGTATTGGTTTTTTCATCTGACATTTTGTACCCAAATACACAGAAATATAAAATATGATGAGGAAGGTTTGTATAATTGAAAAGCAAATGTAATAATGGAATGACATTTTATTTATTTATCAAATAAATCATAATCTGACACACAATCAGTGATATGGGTATAACATAACACTGCGCACAATATGCATTACTAACCATCAGTAAAATTTTATTTTCTGCTTTCCCTTTTACATTCAAATGATGTACAGGAATAATTCTCATCAGAATCAATCAATATAACTTTCATACAACATGGAAAAAAGTATCTCTGTCACGAAACTCTATCAAAAAACAAATTAAGAAACTGGTGTTCTGTCACACGAAAAAAGTGTATATTATCACAAGAAAAACAACTGATTGAATTAAATTCACATTCGGATACTACTTAAGCGTATTTTTAACCCAAACCAACTCCGATAAATTGTAAAATAACTGCAAAACGTACATGTAAACCCGCATAGCAAACATCTGACGTAAAATCCAACATGGCGGGCAGATGACGCCGATTTGAACCACCTTACTTAAATCACCTTACTTAAACCACCTCGAGAGGCGGATCAACCACTTTTAAACTAGGTTCAAGCTGATCAACGTTTATCAATACGTTTTTTGTCTGATCGGTGGTTCATCTCCTTCTAGAAATTTAATCTACGTTTATTAATAAGACTGAATATGTTTCTTATTTGTATTAATTTTGTAAACAATCTCGTTATTCTTAAGGTTTTTACTTGGAACACAAGAGGAAGTAAAGGTCTGCTATTCCGCATACCTACATTATAACATGGTTATCATATGTCTAGGTAATTATAAATTGGTAATACTTATGACACCAAGTCTCAGATGGATAGATCTAGGTACTACAATAATATTTTTACTTCTTTAAATTATTTGATATGACCTTCCGTAATGTTCCTACTCAAGCTTATAATAATCTCCTTTTCTGTATGACGTGTGTAATGGAAAATTAATGTGCATCGGATAGTGGTACACACACACACACACACATATATATTTTATAAAATGTTGTGGCTTATAATGGAGATTTTGTAAAGTCGCTCTCAGATACATTCTGTTTTCTCGTAGTATTGTAGTATCTTTATATATCGTTAATCTCCTGCAAGTACCATAATACTCTTCTTGTGTATGTGTGTGTTGATATCATATTGTATTTATATATTATTATTATGTACTAACATAATACGTAGGTATGTGTTCCATAATACGAGGCAATATTACCGCCGGATAGAAATGACATTTTTATGTTTCACATCGCTTAGACTTATATTTTAGATTTATGTCAAATAAGAATATTTTTTATTTCTTTGATTTCCCAATAACGCTACTCCGTTCGATGGGATAAACAAGTTTATGAAATTTTCTAAGGAATAATACTCATAATATAACGTAAAATATTTCTTTGAACTTCTTGTAAGACAGGACTTATAATAACGAAAATTGTTGTTTAATCTTACATAATATTATACTTTTTTATAATATTTCATACTATTAAACAAAACCACAAACTCCTGGGTAAACAAGTGAGTAGGTATGTGTCATATATTTTTTCGTACTTTACATATCTCTATATATTGTAAGATAGTCATTAAATCAAAAATTTAAAACCTTCAAAATTCCTTACAATTATATATATATATATATATATATATATATATATATATATATATATATATATATATATATACGCAATAGTTGTACTACACATTATAATAATTTAGTAAATAATTTTAAAATATTGTTCACGTGTACTTGATGACTTGATGCGTTAGCTTGAAGGCAACATCTCGAAATTTTAAAATAGATAATATTATTTGAATCCACCTCACTACTTGTACTTTCCTCTATTTCATAATACGAGTATTAATACAGGCTTTCTGTTTTGTTGGGTATCTTAAGGGCCCCGTTTAGCAAAAACGGTAAAATATTCTATTTTCAACAAATTTGATAGAAAAACTGCCAAAACTTGTTGACCCTTGCGAATATATTGATTTGATAAAATAAAAAATCAAATATTTATTACCAATATTAGTTTTTTACTAAAAAATAAATAAATCGCAGAATGACGAGATTTTTTTTAGGTACTCTTTGTTATATCAAAATACAAATTATTTTTAAATTATATATATTTTTTATTCATCCTATCAAGCATATAAATAATAATAATAAATACTTTATTCAATCAATATCAATGTACAAACGTTGAGACAATATATCACCAATTGGCTGCAATTAAGTTAAATACTATAGATTTTAGCAAACTTTTTTTAGTATGCAAAAAATTGAGTTCATGTGGTGATTTTTGTTTTCAAAATATGAGAAATTTTATCAAAAAAAATATTTTTTAAGTGGGTCAACATCCATGAAAAAAACAAAAAAAAATAGATTTTTTTGTTGTTCTATAATTGTAATAACTATCTAAATATTCTCAATATTAAAATAAATATATGAAAATTTGTAGGATTCTCGTGCATTTATGTACCAAACACACCACCGAATTCGTTTTTTATAAATATGCTTTTTTATAAACGAATACTATGAAGCTAAAATCGATTTTTTTCAAGTTAAAGTTTGATATTGGTTATTAATATTTGTTTTCATATTTTATCAAATCAAAATGTTCGTAGGGTCAACAAGTTTTGAGAGTTTCTTTACCAAATTTGCTGAAAATTGAATGTTTTATCGTTTTTGCTAAAGGGGCCCCTTAAACGTTAAAGTTTATTCTATTCATAGTAGTCATATTAATAAAAAATCAGGCCATGAATTTTATTTACTTTGATTAACATTAAATTGTATCCTTCAGTTTATTTCTTCATAGAGGGATTACTAGGTAAATAATATATTTTGGCTATCATTTAAACGATCATCATAATATTAATGTTATGTTCAGCAGAAAAATGTATTCTGCCGACAAATATATCATGTTGATGTGCTACGTATGCCCAGCAAGAATATTATATTTCTATTGAAAATAATTTGATATTGTAGAATTCTAAATTTAATCGACCGGCAAAATTATTATTTGACCGGCATAATGATTATTTGTCCAGCAAAATAAATAAATGAGCAGCAAACCGTGATCTAATTTTAATTAAACTTGTGAAAGCTAAATTTTTAATCTTGTTCAAATAATAAATCTTTGTATGTAGCATCTTTTTATGTGATTTTATATGTAGCATCTGAATGAACGACACTAGCGTTTTTCGATATTTCAGTTAGATATTTCGTTAATATAGCAAAGCGAAAACTGGCATTATTTTCGTAGTCATCATTAATTTGGTAAGAAATCACAAAAACTTCATGTGGATCTGAAGGTAAATCGGTGTGTGAAAAATATTGTTAATCTACTATTTTCTGCCGGTCAAATAATAATTCTGCTGCTCAAATAACAATTCTGCTGGTCAATTAATTATTTTGTTGTGCGAGTATTTATTAAGCTGTTAAAATTTGTTAATTTGCCGACATAACCAAGTTTGTTTGTAAAACAAGTGTTGCGCTTATTTTTTTATTTATTGCCGATGAAAACATTGTTTACTGTGAAAATGACTTAAATGCTGATTTTTTCTTGCCGAAGGAATGGATTAATAGCTGAAAAAATAATTAGTTCCCATATATTTTTAAAAGATTTTTTGTTTATGTGTTTAGTTTGGAACCAGTGGAGTTACCTGTTTATAACTAATCTAAATTTTTGTTTACGAAGACATTTAATATGCCTTATTTTTTTAATGCTTTGTACAATTTAAAACTGCATGTTGAAAATATAACTCGTGCTCCTATGAGAATTCATTAATTAGTAGGTTATTAGACAACTTAATTAAAATTATATTTTTTTTTCTTTGCAGGTATGTTTCATTCAACTTGTCCTCGTCGCCTTCATCCTAACGGATATTAATATCTTTAGTGGCAGTTGTTGGTTTACGGTAAATTACTTTATTATTAACTATCTACTAGTTTAGATTTACCCAGCTTCAATTGGGAAAAATAATACAAATATAAAAAAACAGTGTAGGGTGTGTTTAAATTATATTTATCTTTTTTTTTCCTGTTAAATATAGGTATGAAATATTGTTAATGTTATGTTTTACTACCATAGTTTGATAAAGGTTTAAGCCATATATTTTTTTATTATTATAAAAAAAATGAAATGAATGTATGTGTTGTGTTTTGACAAAACATGCAGAATAAAATATTCGAATCCGATACAAATCTAAGGAAATGGTGTCATATAAACTGTAAACTGTAATCTATCTCTCAGGGAAAACGATATGAACAATGTTTTGGGCTCAAAACTATGTAAACTTAAAAATCGTGGATATACATAATATACATATAGTGCATTATTTTACCTCTGTTTTGCCTCACTATTATGTGTATTGAGAACGTATATTACGAACATAGACATATACGAAAGAGTGAAAATATTTTTGAGATGATTATAACTAGGTAGGTACCTACTGACTTTGTATCCTTTTCATAACTTATCAAAACATAGCTACAGGAATTATTTTCAACACTGTGATTTAAGTTCTACGCGACTAACGTTTCACAATGTTGGTTTTAATTTTCTGTAAGAATAATATTTCAGTGATATCCTTACTTGTTGATTAATAAGCTCTATGGTAATATAACTATTACTAAGAAGGTGTCGTAATAAAAGAATTTGTACGTTATCACTCTTGTAATTTTATGTTATTTCACCGTTTTTAAAACGACCACTCTCTTGAAGTTTTAATATTTCTACATTATTTTGTGAAACAGTTTTATGAGAAAAAAACTTTTTTCAAGTTTACACTTCTTTGTTAAATATCCCATGGAATTAGTCAAGTCTCGCCTATCTACAACGTTAATTTATCGATTATAAAATGAAGGTTAAATTTTAAGACTACTTTAAAGTTATATATATTTTTTGAGTATATTGTATTGAATAACGTCACCAGTGAAATGAATAAATATATTTTGTTTCATTTTAAATTCGTACTTTGGTAATAACGTTCGTTTATATTCACATAAAATATAAAAGTAAGTTCCTTTTCATAATTTGAAGTGGTTTGATTTTTATTTGCTTACTTAAAATAAATATTGACATTTGGTATAGGAGCGCCGTTATCTTAGAGAATTGATTGCTCACTAGCTCGTATAAATTGTATTTTTGAATATTTCTTTAAGTGGGGACCTATGTAAGAGTCGGTAACCGTCGTAAAATTTTACACAAATCTATTATTTTATGTGCGGGAGCATACAGTTATTTAAGCATATTTATTTTATTATAAAAGTTAAGTGAGATAGTTGAAAGCGTCCAGATGTTGCTATACAGTATTCCTTTTATATAATAGTTTCTTACAGACTATTGTGCTGAACAAAGTTACATGTCTCGAGATTGAAAATTTTACGGCTTTGTTCGACTATTACATTAGTTTTTCATCGACTCTTGTGTTGTATTACTTTAAAAGTTTCTTCACGGTGCCGGCGTCGCTATGTTACACAAAGTAGAGTTTGATCCGAAAACTTTTGACCGCTCACTCAGTAGGTAAAGTGTATGCGGCCTGGAGCTAAGGCGAAAACTTTCAGTTTTGTCCCGGTCAATGTTGCAAGTGAAGAACTTACAACTAAACAACTTACATATTTAGGTGGATGTAGTGTGCTTTTTGTTTGGCTTATGTTCGGGGCTGCAAGAAATGTTTATCTACTCTTGCTCAGTGACACAGAGTGTGGAGCTTTCTATAACAACTTCACATGGTAGATATTTGAAACTTTAACATTATTTACAAATATTTCATACACAAACCACGCTATGACATTAACGTACCATTACATACATTTTCAAATGGCGAAGTTCATCATTTCGAATTATCTCAATATTCGGTCCACTGAGTTTGTGGTGAAGTTACACTTGTTAATTATTTATTTACTCGGACTAATCATCATTTGAATTATTTATTTAAATAGTTTGGAGTATTGCGGTAGAGTTAATACGTTCCACATTACATCTAATATATAAAAGGAAGTCGTGTGTGTTACAACAATTATAACTCAAGAATGGCTGTACCGATTTGAATGATCTCTGATTTGTTGGATTCTTCTCCGCCCGGAATAAACTATAGGCTATTAAAACATCTTACAAATTCACGGGAAGAAATAATATGAAGAAAATTATTTACGCCATACATTTTTAATTTCAAAAATAAAAACAATATGGAGAGTTATGGCGCTATTAGCGCCCCCACGTCGCCTGTTGCATTGTGCTAAAATAATCCGTAGGTTCTGCTATATTAAGAACCAAATTACTATAACTAATATGAACGAAATGTGTACTAATATTTGTTTACTATAATTCGGTAGTTACATGGCAATAGGTTGTATCTCACTAAAACATAATTTTACAGGAGAGCAAAAACAAAGTTTGCAAAAGAGATATTTCAGCCAAATTTCGAGCATTATGTATATACCAAAATGAAGGTAATTATTATTTCTTCAAGATAGATGTAAAATTCTCTTAATAATTTCTTCTACAAGATGTATGTAACATTCACTAAATAATTTCTTGCAGTTTAAAAATATTTGAGTTTTTTTGCCATGTTGATGAAAACAATCTTTCTACACGTCAATAAGTTACGTCTTTTCTCTCTTTATTCTGACTATAAAGAGACATATCCTTTTGCCACATCAAATATTACACTATTTTGAGCATTTTATGGAACAAACTTGAAAACGCAAAAAATGCGAGATACAACCTATTGCCATGTAACTACCGAATTATTCGACTAATATTTATGTATCGATAGATCTTCTGTCACATAAATGTGGACGTGCACAGATTATATTTGAAATTGTATTTTATTTTTGCAGATGGAAAATTATTATTGAACCATAAATTGTGCTATTAAAGATTAAATAAGAATGTGTTCGTGTAGGGAGTTCTGATGCAAGATTGTGTAGTGAAATTTGCAGACAGAGAAGAAAAATTACGAAGAAAATTATTTACGCCATACATTTTTAATTTCAATAAAACATGCAATATGGAGAATTATACAAAATCAACAATGAAGTTTTTTTTATAGATTGGCCTATTTATATGATAATTTTTCTATACATTCTCAAATTAGAATCGTTATCCGTACAATTTAACATCTGTAGTTCTGATATTTCAATTTTTAAAAAATCATGGAAAGAATTTTTATAAATTTTAAATGAATAGGTAAAATCTACCTGAAAAAAAAATTAGTACCTACATAATTATATTACGTACTGCAGATAATTTATAAACAAATCTGAGTTAAGTATAATTGTTCAACATAAATTGTTCATGTCGGCCGGTGTGGCGCGGAGCTCTTTTCTTTGAGTCACGAGGTCCCGGGTTCGATTCCCGGACAGGGCAAAGTGAAGAATGACCTTTTTCAAATTGTCCTGGGTCTGGGTGTTACATATATATGTATATAATGCATTGTATATGTGTGTATCGTCGCGTTAGTACCCATAATCAAGATTCATCTAACTTAGGGACTAGCTCGATGTGTGTGAATTGTCTATGTAAAAAAAAATGAATGTAACTTTCGCAGTTTAGCGGCCCCACCCGTTGTCGAGTGCTTTTTTTCCATAGAAAAAGTAATATTTTTGAAACTTGAGGAAATTGTTGCCATATGTAGAATTATTTTAATTTGCCGGCAAAAAAAATCCACTTCGAAAATTAATTTCCTAAAATTCCGTACATATTACTCGACAACGGGTGGGGCCGCTCAAGTTTCATAGTTGCGATTTTTTTTTCCTATAAAAGAATTTTCCAAAAATTTAGTGACCAAAAAATAATTCACCATATGGCAACAATTTCCTCATGTTTCGAAAATATTACTTTTTCTATGGAAAAAAGTACTCGACAACGGGTGGGGCCGCTAAACTGCGAAAGTTCCAAATGAATTATATTTTTTTACACTATACCTTCGATGACACACTTTGGCAATTACGGGAGTTTGTAAAGAGATTAATAATATTAATCATTCATAAAGTCAGTGGGAGAGGGCAGAAGATAGGGCAGGTGTCGAACATGTGTTGAAAGACTTGGTTTGGAGTGGCCAGAGGTCCTGGAAGCAGCGGTGGACAGTTATCTCTGGAGGAGATACTTAGGGGCAATGGGACCCCGACCGAACTAGGACAAGGGGAAGAAGATGTATGTATGAAATCGTTCATTGATTCTTAGGCGGTACGAAGTTCGCCGGGCCAGCTAGTAATTTATACGTCTTAAAATTAATATTTTAACCGCACAACTAGACTCTCTGAGCTTTGCTTTTTCCACTTATGAACTTTCTGACGTAATTTTGTGACCTTCGAATTAGCTTTCTACGTGGAATGTCTATAAGTTACTCATTCTATTATTGTTAACTAAAAATTACTTTTTGGGTCCGGACATCTCAACACGTGCAATTTGCTTCAGCGGGTATTGCAAAAAGTGGAAATTACTCTGCACCACCACGCAATTGTAGCTTGTTTACTCTCCTTGCAGAAAGCTCCACTTTTGTTTTTTGCATAAGTAGGAGTTAACGACTCCTGAGATATCCGGTTGTGAGTTCCGGATAATATCATCCATAGACTGTCGCCATGTTCCTGCTTCCACAATTCATCTAATAATATTATTATAACAAATTTAATATTTTTAAAGTGTTTTGTGTTAAGACCAGATAATAACCTACCTATATATTTTGTTTGATCTTACAAATGTTAATGACGTATCAAGTGTGATATTTATTATTAGCCCTCTTCTTTGTTATTATATAGGTAATAAGTAGGTACATCAATTCTTATAATATTCCTTTAATGTATTGATATGAAAATGACGAATATAGTAATTTGAATTTGAAATGATTTGATATTATCGTATCACAAAGATGTTTTCAGCTTTCATTATTTTCTACCTCAAAGGCATGTACATATTTCTTAGAAACATTGATATCTTGTTTGTAAGAGAATACTTAGAACTCTTACAATGCGACAATAAAGTTATTGGTATCTGGGAATTGTTGGTGGACCAACAATGTAATATTCCTATGTATATTCCGCAAACTTAACCTATCCCTGAGCAGTAAGTGGGTACTTATTTATCCCAGAGCATTGAGAGGGCCCTGGTTTACAATGCATTGTTCGTTATCTTATTTATAGAAACATTTGTACGGAATTTCTCCTCTTTCTGTGTTTCCTTAAGTTGTATGTAGATATTTCATGTTCTATTATTATTATACGCAAGATAAATAATATGTACCAGATTAGAGGGATTTATACAATGGCATTATTCCTAGTGTGCCTTTTGTTGTGTGAAATATACATACCTATATTACAGACCTATGTTATATTATGATGTAAATGCAACACGGAATGAAATTACTTTGTTAGACTTTATACAGGACAACTGCTTAACTGGTAGATTAAAATAAACTCCAAAGATACACGTACATACATCTTAATTTTATTCATGAAATGAAAGAGGTTCAGATTATTACTAAGGATTGAGAAACAGAAAAATAATGGAACATTTACATTGGGTAGGTAATGAGTGAAAGTAGGAAACAGTTGGCGAAGTTATAATATTCGCATATATAGGTATTATTACCTATAGTATTGTAAGTTAGTAGTAGAGTTGGTCCTATTAAAGATGGTTTCACAACTACGTAGACTAAATTATTTCCATTATGCTTTCTCTCTTTGTGGCGTGGATACCATGTACCGACTCAAATTTTCTCATATCTCACGGTTACCTTAATTTAAAATTCTAGTGTAATTTTTCCACCAACCTTACATTAAGATATCAGTAAAATATTTTACATTTTTACCATATTATAAATTCACATTTCCTTTTTGCCGTATTCAGGAATGATACGGGAGCCTACTTTGCATATTTGTACAAATCGTGTTGTAGTACAATATTAAGTATTGTACATATATGTACATACATATTATTGTGTATACAATTATTTTGTTACATTATTATGCTCATACTTGGGGAAAGAAATAAAAATGTACACGCGAAAGAAGCGCCAACACAGTTTCAAATGAAATGAGAAATAACATCGTTAAACGCACATCGTTCAAACACAGAGATGATTCGTATAAAACACCGTGCTATGTATTAAATAAGATTATAATTTTTATTTATTTTTGCATTTGTTGTTTGGCATAATTGCAGAGTTTTCCTTGAAACGCTTTCTTTCTTTCACTCTCCTCCAAGAAGTGCATAACGGAAACAAGTCTTCTCTATTCGAATTGAGTAGGTATTCTTTTTCCACAACATTCCTTATGTTTTTATATTGTTGTCCAGCTTCTCATAAATAATGAATATATACTTCATTTAATGTCATTTGAATCGTGATTTATAATTTATTTTGTAGCCCTTTTTTAGGGATTACGAGTTCATTTTTCATTCATAATTCACACGTTTAAATATACATATTAAGTATAACATGTTTTTGTATAGGTAACAAACACGGAAAAGTTTTATAGTTGAAGCTTTCAGTAGGCCGTTATTTTAATAAATTAATTATTCATTTTAAAGTTAAATATCCCGTGCTGAGAAATTTCATAATATTTATTTTTAAAACATTTAGTTTTTTTCTTGACAGTGTTGACAACGTATTTAAGGCCTTTGGATTTTCTATGTTTTTCTATACGCCTACACGTATATTGGAAAATGTTGTTAGTGTAGTGATAGTAGTACGAAGAGATGAAAAAATCTCTGGGGAATGGGAAAGTAATTTATAGCTTAATAAATACTTTGTCTATGGTTGCGACAATTTGCTACATAAATAATTATTACATATTATATATGTAACGTCGCTATTTTCCTCTGCCTGCCTCAACACACAATATCTTAAAGAAACTATATTCCTATAAATTCCTATATTCATGTTATGTATTGTTATTAGATAACCGGCCTATTATTGGTTGTACCTACCATTATATTTTATGTATCCTACTACTTCCGATCAATAAATCGAAGTTTTTTGCAAAAACTGCTCTTGCGTGACCGATAGTTCACTTAATAATATTAAACTTTAGATATAGTATACCTACATAATATTAGCTTTATAATATAACGCATATTGGCCTAGTTAAAATCCCATTCTTCAACTTTCTAAATATCGACATGTGTCTTAAAGGAATTAAACTTTCCAAAGAATGTGGTATATCTTTTTATTTACGGTGAATTGCTGTGTGCATTTTGATCTGTAGATCCTTTTTTTTATTTAAAAAAAATAATACACCTTAAACATTGAAATTGAATTGTGTTCATTCAAGATCCTTACTTCAAGTATAAGTTTTTTACATTTTTATTTCTCATAAAATTGTAATTTGACAACGTATGAATCACTAAATATATTGCTTTGCTGAAACACATGATAGTCAAATATAAAGAAGTAGTGAAGACTTGATACAATGGAATAAAATGAATCATAAAAATATTTTAGTACCTACCTATGTATTACAAATTATGAGAAAAGTATGTACCAACGTGTCAATACTTATGTTTTTCTCATTTCAGTCCTTATATTTTACTTACATATTCTTCTTTTTTACTTCACCAATTTCAAACTACGACCTCCCTTACGATTTTTACTCTCTTTTGTTTACTGTATTCACTTCCTTTCATCGACTTCGTTTCCTTCTATCATCCGATTATTTAGCCTTAGGTCTGCCAATACTTCTCTAGCCTGCTCTCGTTTGCCGCTCCAACTTTTTACGTTCACTTTGAGTCTGACAACCTGGCAACGTGTCCTACATAATATAATGTCTGGAAATTCTATTAACAAAACGAACAAACTATTTTTTTACTTTTTAGTCACAACTTATCATTTGTTTTTTGCTCTAGATAATTTTAATTATACTCTTTGAATTTTTGAAAAACCTATAATTTGCCTTTTGATATATATAGTGAAGTATTAAGAACCTGCAGAGAGCTTGGAAATAATACCTACAATAAAAGATCTTATTTTTATTCAGACGTGAAAACTTAACATTTGCTATGAACATTTGTTGATGAAAGAAAACTCGGTTAACGTATTATTTCTAATACATACTACATACGACGACATGTGGTAGGTTTTTTTATCCTCTTAACAAATAATATTTACCTAACTGCCTTCTTGGATTGATAGTAATGTTTAGAATTTCTCAAATGTTGTCTGGAATATAAGCGAATTCTTGTTTACGTTAACTCTCCTCCTTCTTCTGCTTACCATTGTTATTAAAGGTATCACATACCCAAATCCATTACAACCAACAACTTTTCAATTATGTCAATATGTGTGTGTTGAACATTGCGTGAAATCACAAAACGAATTCTTGCATACATACATTTTATATAGTCTGTTTATATCGATGTATGTTTGGGTTTTGTTTATTTATCCTTTGTCCTTTATTTAACTTTTAATTCTTTGTAAAAAAATGGCGAAATCAACACTTTTTATGAAAATTTGCATCATTAATTTTCTAAGTAGCATTTCAAAGGAACATAATATTCTTATTGGCGCCTGTCAATTTTTTTAGATTAATTACCTGCTCAACATATATTGCATCGTCATTTAAGATTTTTAATGACATTCTCGTTGCACGCTTTTAGTGTCCATTACCAAATAGTGCTAGAGTTATTTGTCAACTTTGACATCGATGTGCATGTCATGTTTTCGATGTATTTATATTGGTTTCGCGTGTTGTTGTTCATTAACATCTTTGTTTGCTTATGATGCATTGCAATTGATGATCGTGTATTAGCTTCTTTGTGTCATGGTTCCGATTACATAAGCGATTAGGAACTTGTGACACACAATACATAATCAGCATGTCTATTGATAAATATCTAACAATTTATCAATTTTAGGAATTGAATGTTTAATATTGTTTGTATTCATGTTTGTTTGCTAGTAAATAAAATGCTGTGTTGCATGAGGCATACATGAAAATAAAGTTTTCTGTGTCAATAAAAGCTACATACAAAAGGCGTGCTTATGGCCTGGAGACAAACTCTTCCAGCAAACCTGTATATTGCTGAAATAAATAAAACAAGTTTTTTATTTATTTCAGCAATATACATTATGGGTGGGCTAATTTATTTACGAAACGCTTTTGGGTAAGTCCAAATCACCTGGTCCAGCACTGGTTGCTCGACCATCTCAGAAAAAATTGATTTTTTTTGTGCTATCACCCCAACATGTTGGTAGTTCAAAATGATAATTATTTTAATTTTATTGGTTTTAGTTTTTGTGTGGCGGCCATATTTGTTTTACAAGGCGGAGACATTTTCGCAGTTTAAAGGGTTTGCGAAAACTTGAATATCTCAGGTTCTATTTATTTTATCAACATAAAAATAAAAGTAATTTGTTAATAAGAATATAAGCTTTAAGGTTGTAATAAAATATTTTCACCTAAATATAATTCTAAGGGATGTAATTTCAGTCTACATTCTTAACTCTTTTTTGCAAAAACTCCCATTTTCACGGAAAGATTTTGGACGAAGGGAAAGAGTCCACTCATCAAAACTTTTTTGACAAACAACTAGGTACTAGTTGTGTTGACAAACAAAATTTCAAGTCTCAGACTTGACCCCCCTTTTCACAAAAAAATTTCAAAATTTGGAAATTCTCAAAATTTTCCATTTTCCGAGCTCAATATCTCTGGTGGGGGACTAGGTAAAAATTTGAAATGTCACCCCATAATAGACCTGTACCATAGTATTATGTGGCAAAAATTTGGAGTTTGAGATTTTACTACGAGCAGAGATATGGCAATCACAAAATGTCCAAAAATTAGTACTTCAACGGGCATACCGCATCGGCATATATAGAATATAAAATTGTTTACTAATAGTAAATCAATGTATATTAGATAATATTTACAAAATACAATTCCAAATAGTAAAATACCATGTTATATAATTAAATATCTTGATTGTTTGTGGGGGTGGGGGGGTTAAAATTCTGGGAGAACTGGCAGCCTGAATCAAAATAATGCACAATTCAGTGGGTGAATATAACGTATTTAAGTCGATTAATATGTGACATGGTTCTTGGCAAAAAAGACATTTTACACAAAATAACTTGAAGTCTCAAGGCTTACTGTTATACACACATTAATTTAAAAGCAAACTTCTTTCTGCTAGCTAATACAATTTTGGTGTACAACAAAGAGCTTAGAGATCGCCTCGCACAATTGAGGGGTGATAGTGTGAAAGCGGCCAGTCACAGTTGTAAATTCCATTGGTGCGAGCTTTCTCAGAATGTTATTCATAGGTACCCAGGTCTTGTCACCTCTTGAAACTTTGAACGAGGTTCGTGGCCTAGCTAGCTCATAAAAGTAAACTTTCAGGTCATTGTTTTCGATGCTTATTTCCTCAATAACTCCAAGGTACCATTGCTCTTCATATATGCATGCAACTATGTCTTCTTTCTGGAGGTATAATGAGGCAGTTTTTGACACAAGTATGTCATCACAGTCGTCAGAGGAATAAAATCACATATGTACTTGCCTCAAGTCATTATTGATGCCATTATCTCTTATTACAAAAAGTCGATTATAGCAGGTAGCACATAAAGATTTTCGAGGAATAAGATTAATTAAGTGATTTTTTTCCTTAGGTAAATGTTAAATTTTGATTTCTCTGAGACCTTTAATTATAGTTTTTTATGGATCTTTAGTGGGTCACAACAAGAATTTTCAAACAGATGGTTGTACTTAACAAAATACTTGACTTCATGGTACTTGCAGATGATAACAATAGCACTGTTTATAACTCAAAAGATTTCTGCCTTCTTCACATTCCATGTTTCAAAACTATGACACAAAGAGTACAAAGACAATCTTCGTCTTTGGCTGCTAACAGAAAACTAACCTAGGCTGGGAGAGTACACAGCCTTCATGCTAATAAATGACTGTGCCTGCTCAAACAAGATCCAACAGGTTAAAATATGATTCAGACTGCTAGTTCTCCCTGAGTTTTAGTACCCCGCCCCCACACAAAATAAAGATATTTAATTATATAACATGGTATTATACTACTTAGATTTCCATATAATGAGTTACAATCCATTGGATTGGTCTGCAACGAGTTTGGATTTTCTTCTCTATTCCTCCCTATTCTCAGCCAGTTTTTTCAGCTCTACGTACGAGAAACAGTTCATGCCCCTCTTCAGTTGGCCTATATACGCGTCTCTCGGTCGGCCTCTGCCATTTGTGCCTTCGGTCCTACCTTCCACGATAGCGATGAGCAGTCCTGGGTGCCTGATGTTGTGGCCAGTTAGCTCGTTGTTGGCTGATTCTTAAGGAGTTGCCTTTTTTCACCTACCCTGGTTAACAAATCTACGTTTTCGACGTGTTCCGACCAATGAATCTTCAGCATGCGTCTGTAGCACTCATTAGATTTCTATTTTGTAAATATTATCTAATATACATTGATTTACTATTAGTAAACAATTTTATATTCTATATATGCCGATGCGGTATGCCCGTTGAAGTACTAATTTTTGGACATTTTGTGATTGCCATATCTCTGCTCGTAGTAAAATCTCAAACTCCAAATTTTTGCCACATAATACTATGGTACAGGTCTATTATGGGGTGACATTTCAAATTTTTACCTAGTCCCCCACCAGAGATATTGAGCTCGGAAAATGGAAAATTTTGAGAATTTCCTAATTTTGAAATTTTTTTGTGAAAAGGGGGGTCAAGTCTGAGACTTGAAATTTAGTTTATCAACACAACTAGTACATAGTTGTTTGTCAAAAAAGTTTTGATGAGTGGACACTTTCCCTTCGTCCAAAATCTTTCCGTGAAAATGGGAGTTTTTGCAAAAAAGAGTTAAGAATGTAGACTGAAATTTCATCCCTTAGAATTATATTTAGGTGAAAATATTTTATTACAACCTTAAAGCTTATATTCTTATTAACAAATTACTTTTATTTTTATGTTGATAAAATAAATAGAACCTGAGATATTCAAGTTTTCGCAAACCTTTTAAACTGCGAAAATGTCTCCGCCTTGTAAAACAAATATGGCCGCCACACAAAAACTAAAACCAATAAAATTAAAATAATTATCATTTTGAACTACCAACATGTTGGGGTGATAGCACAAAAAAAAACAATTTTTTCTGAGATGGTCGAGCAACCATTTTATTTATTTCTGGACCGGTAGGTATGGAATTACCCTTTTGGGATTTTATATTACTATTAATGAGATCAAACATATTTTGAACTACTCCAGATTAATCATTCCAATTGATCACACTCATCCATAGTCAACTTATTTGAATAGGTATTAACTAGGTAGGTATGTTGTATATGATACACATACATATGTGAACTTCCTTAAGGAGTGCACAACACAGAGTTTCGACGCTTATGAATCGACTTTGGCTTGGTTAAGAGTACTCTTTAAACCTAGGTAACATTCCCAATTCCTCTGTGTCATGCTTATCAAATGACTTGAAATTTTTGAAAGTTGAATATATGTTACAACTCAATATTTTTCCACTATTGAAATCAAGTTTTATACGATTTCATACAATTTCTGTGCTTTGTTTCCATTGAACTGCAACAGATGTCTTTCCAGTTTGTCTGTCCAGATGCTATTTTATGTCCAATTCTTCTCTTCTTCTTGTGGAGCCGGAGCCCTTGCTACATAAGGTCGTGCACGTGGACGGAGCCTATATGCGGCAGTGGTTGCCCCCCGTGGGTCTTGAACCAATTCTGACCAGCTCTCTGTCAGCAGCAATGCTTTTTGCATCCTCGGGCTTTAGTCGTCTGTCGGACTTTATGTCCAATTAAAATATTATATACAAAATTCTGCATCTCGGGATATGTGTAATCTTAGAGAATATTATTCTCAATACAAGTTTGTTAACAAGGTAAGATTAGGTCGTTTCTGTGAGATTATGTGGCATAAAATTGAGTGACGTCGTTCGTCCCTTATACATTGTGAATATCGTGTAGAATTGTTCTGTCGAGACGGGATAATATTATGCAAACGAGATAGGTAGGTATGTGTATAACTAAGTTATTTTCTTTTTCATCATGTTTATCACCTTCTTCTCGTACAAGTAGTAGTAGTAGTAGTAGCAGAGCAGATGAAATGAATATGGTTAGATTTTCTCGCAGGAAAGATGGTGTCACATACTAGCGATAAATATCTTACTCTACCAGACCATGTCTCTGAAGAGCGCGGTGGGGAATTTTTAATTAATTTAGGGATTACTTATTCCATGTGATGATAAATGATTCGCTAAAATTATGTAAATTGAATTGACCTTTTGTAGGAGTTATATATGTAGATACGCGGTTTTTATTATTAAGATTCAGTTACTTACAGTTGTTTTGTGGTGCATAATTTATTAGAGCATTTATTTATAGGCATCCTTTGTCTTTCTGGACTCAAGGTGTCATTTATTATTTCTACACATTATTCTCTTTTAGGATGGAGAAAAGGTTTCTTATTGATAAATAAATAGTAGCTATACGACTTGTAACCTCGACAACGTTTGAATAAATGAAGAGTTTTTATTTTTGCTGAAAAATCTGTTTTCATTATATTTTTATTTCCTTCAGCAGTTTTTGTGTTTGTGTATACCTACATATACATGGGGTGTTTTCACGGAAACGACTTTAGATGTGTAATAATAAGGAGTATTTTTTTATTAGCAAGCACGTAGGTGTTCGCAATATTTTAACAAAGTAAACACCGTTTTTGTGAAACCTGATTAAGTCATAAGCTTTCGTCGAAGCTCGTCGCCGTGTATATCATACGATAAATTATAATTCTAGTTGACTTATTGTTTTTGTGGGTCCGCATAGTTTATTCGCTTTGACAGATAGTACTGTGGCACGCTAGCTAGTTATATTTTAATACATCAAATTATATCAGCATATTGTACTTACTTACATAGGTATATTTATGTAAATTATTCCTTTTTAAAACTTACAATAAGGAAATTCTTGTTAATCTATTGACACAACATTTAGTAGACGTCAATATGCGTGGGGTAAAAATAAATATATTTTAATTAAGAATTGTGTTACAATGTTTCCCTAAATTTTTTTTTTTTACTTAAGTATAATTATGGTTAAGATTTTTCAGATTCGCAAACAGTTCTTGCAGTGTTTTAGTTCTGAAACAATTTATTTAATAACCTTCCGATCTTTTGCTGTACATTCCCGTATTTCTTTCTCAAAATCATGGTTTGATGTTATCTTAGGGCCTTTGTTTTAGTCTGTGGAAGTGAATGTTCTAATTCCCTTAGGTGTACTTACACAATTTGTTTTGTACATCCTTCATATCCCGTAGAGTCCCCGGTGAAATATAGGTCTCCCACTCTTTTCTGTAAATTTTTGTGTGTCCTCACGTATAAAACAGTCCAGCGATGAAGCATACCATTGGCCCTAAATGTCTTTTTTATTGGCATGAATAGGACAAATCTGCGTGTTTATTAGTGTTGTAATTAGTCCGCTGGTTACGCCGCTTTATCTCACAAGTGGTGATAGTAAAGTAGCGGTAGTAACATAACATAATATTGGCATGAATAGGACAATCTGCGTGTTTATTAGTGTTGTAATTAGTCCGCTGGTTACGCCGCTTTATCTCACAAGTTGTGATAGTAATGTAGCGGTAGTAACATAACATAATATTCATAGACAATTTAAACAGATCGAGCTGGTCCCAAACTCAATATGAATCTTGTATTATGGGTACTAACGCGACGACACACGTATTATACAATGCTCTAAACACATATATAAATGTAACACCCAGACCCAGGACAATTTGAAAAAGGTCATTCTTCGTTTTGCCCTGGCCGGGAATCGAATCTGAGACCTCGTGACTCAAAGGCAACAGCGCTATCTCTGCGCTACAACGGTCGTCTTAGTAGTATAGTTTTTTTTATTGCTTCTTAGCCTCCTGGTTTTGATTTTTACTTTTTATCTAAATAACCCACATATATACGTAAGACAAAAAAATAATAGATTATTTAATTTATATTTTTTAAGTTTGTTTGATATACTCATGTTTATGTAGGAAGGCATTCTCATTATTTGTATTGTCTTGAATTCTTGAATAACTAAATAGTTTTGATTTCCATTTTATATTTTTTATTTACGAAAATATTGAATTGAATTCCATTGAATATTTTATCGTAAAATATTTATTAAGTTTTGTCAAATAATCAATATGTCAACATAATACTCGGTCACTAAATACAGTGATACACAGTATATGATCATCTTATCACTTTTTTAATTATCAATCATCAAAAGATATTTACTCTTTCACTACTTTTTTTACGCCCCTCTTGGCATCATACAAAAAATAAATGAACATTGCGCACAACACTTGAATATAGTTTTTATTAGGAAGTGTATTGTGAAAGAGGTTTTTTCTTTGTTGCCTTCATGTTTTGTGAATTTAAAAATGGCATGACAGTCGTGTAAATGATTCGCTGTTGTTAAACAGGATTTTCATAGTGTGCCTTAAAACTCTGTGATTATTTCAAAAACAATTTTATGTTCGTAATAATTTGATTTGTAGTATATGTAATAATATTAAATTACTGACATCATAAAACTGATGTGAGCTCCAATCAATACAGAGTTATAGTAATTAGTACTGTCAGTAATTAAATCATGCATTATTTATTAGCTTTAATTAATATTAACCCAAATTAGTTGAACACATGACTCTGTGCTTTGTAATTATCATCTCTAGGTAACTTTCATCCTCTATAATTATTACCTATTATTACACTTATCACCTGATTGACAAATTGATATAATGACTCAGTCATCAGTCACCTTATGAAATTCATACTTCACCTCCTCACCTTCATCTCCAAAAGCACCTCCAATGATTTTATTGACTCGTATATTCATCGAATATTATACTAAGTATTTTTCTTCAGTTATAAAAGATATATAAATTCTGCGACAAAGATAGGCCTCCCACCCTTTTCTGATTTTTTTTGAGCGTCCTGTAAGAAGCAGACATTCGTTAAACATCTTTTTAAAAACCTTATTCAGCGTTGAGGTATCTGTGCCATCAAACTTGGATGCTAAATCACTTGCAAACAAGTAGATGTTCTTGAGAAGAATAGAATAATATGGTATAATCTTGGATGTCTTAATGCGTTTTTTGACTAAGTGAAAAGTAATAGGTATTTAAAGTAATGGTAAAATAATATTTGGTTACCCACCCATGAAAAAAAAATACAAAGGTGACATTTAGAAGAGTGACATTGTGCCAAAAACTAAGAATATATTGTTTCTCCGGATCGGGCAATGCTGGGAATGATTAATTTCCTTGCTCTTAAAGCACCGATTCTTTTGAAGATTTGTTTTTGTGTCGACTTTTACCTTAGTATTTTGTTTTACTTTTTAATATAAATTTGTGTTTAATTGTCCGATCAAATAGTCAGAAAGATATTCTCTAATTAAAGAGCTTCTTTGATAATAATTAATCTAATCATTGTATTCATATAATTGTTTTATTGCTAAAAGAAAAGAGCATTATATTGTATTGTTATTGTAGTGGAGATATTTCGTTGTTTGATGTTAAAAGTTTAAGACATTTTGTACAATACTCGTAATAACAATTTACCTACTTATTATTTTATTGTCTCTGAATCGTTCGCTCTTTTTATAGGGTTTTATTGTGTATAATTACGGTGAAAATATTTTGTTTATACAAATACTAAGATGAAGTCGTTTAACGTCGTTAGTCTTTACGTTCACTATTTCTTTGGACCATTAAAATTACAAATGAGCTTGTAAAACTAAAATATTGTCGACATTTTATAACCTTGTGTCTTTTTTCAAGGTAGGTATCTGTGTATAATTTGCATATTTTTAGGGAACTTACAATAAAAATAATAATAGGTACCTTATGTTAATATCCGAATTTTGTATAATCTTTCCATCCGTTTTTCCGCGAATCGTTTGCTTAAATCGTTGATCCCGTTATTAAAAAATATCGTATTATAATTTCCAATTGATTCTTTTTAAAATGTATGTAAATATTCTTCCGCACTTTTATATGTACCGTTGGCTATGGCCTTATTCTAAATTTATGCATAAATATACCTATATTATGTAATGTAATATAAACTGTATTTGAAAATACTAATTTAAAAAATCATCCACAATTTTATTTACATTAGGTTTTCTCAAAGAGGTTTGCATTTTTTATGGATTATAATCATTATAATCAGCGGCTATATCGGTTGATTATATTTATGCTCTTTACCTCATATTTAGTTACACCATATCAGCATATGTTTTGTTCGCTTATGGAATCGGGAATGTGAAAAATATTGTTTCCATTCCACCATATAAGCTGTGATAAGTTGACCCTTTTCATGGAAATCTGAATGAAATATCTGTCTGCTTTCAAACTGACTTTAAATAGCTTCGAAGAATGTAACGGAAAATGCTCCATCAGGAAACGATCCAATATGGATCGTGCCAGTGCATTCTATTTATTTTATTTCGTGCACCAACCTTTTCTTTACCAAGCATATTGTGTTAAATATAATAAAAGTTGAATATACAACTAGAACAACTTATCAATGTCTTGGCATATCGCGATAGGCGTATCTACTTGATTTTATGGAACTTGATTGTTTTGATGTGTTACATACCTACAGTTAATATTACCAAAATGAACAAATAATATTCATTTTCTATTAAAATACAGTTGGCAATAATGAGTATTCATATTCTTAATATATATACATGTAAACTTTCAGTAGAATATTATTGAAACAATAGTCTAATTTGGATCATTATATTAAAAAAAAAATGTTCATATTAAAGGCGAATATGATTTTTGAAAGTGTGTTAAGTTTTTAAGTAAGTAATTGAATCCTATGTAAAGCAATTATCTTTATTGTTAAGATAATTGCCTATTTTCTGCGTAATGTACCTACCTACATCGCTATCATAAAAGTTAATATTTGATAAAACCCTTTTTAAAATATTCATGTCCTCGTTTGTAATACCGGTATGAATCTCATGGACAATAGTTCACCGTAATGTTTATCGCTATTTCCACCTCATAAACTCAACCTCCACCATTATTAAAAGGGTTATACATATAACCACCTACTTCATTTTCGACAGATGAAGATCGAAGAATATCTATGTATCTATAAATATTATTCTAAGTAAATTTTATTCTAAACGTGACGTTTAATTATACTACATTTATATGTACCTACCTACATGTAATAGATACTCGTATCCTTAATTATTGAAATAAAATTTCTATCTCTTTGTTCTTCTCGGATGTCGAATCTTTCCAATTATATAATTCCTGAGGCATTTTAAAAAGACTCTTTCACGTATTGGGTTACATACTGCGAAATTTCAGCGAGTACGTGTTGTATTATTGTCTTACATATCATTAAGTCTTACATTTTCGATGTCGAAAATAAGTCTGAAGATATTTATTTATAATCCTTGTATTATTTTAGGTCGCTGTTTAATGCGTTGATCACTGAATATTTAAATTTAATTCTTATTCATTTCAATGGTTTTATCATGCTGCTAGGTACTATTATCATATGTTTTTGTATCGTTTTAATGTTTACATTGACTTGTGACGAATATGGCCACTCCCGTATGTGTAAAGACGTGTAAGACGACTTTGTTTGGTCGTTGAAATGCCAACAATCGTTTGTAACA
Organism: Athripsodes cinereus; assembly: GCA_947579605.1. Classification (NCBI taxonomy): domain Eukaryota; kingdom Metazoa; phylum Arthropoda; class Insecta; order Trichoptera; family Leptoceridae; genus Athripsodes; species Athripsodes cinereus. The sequence continues at coordinate 16,925,127 of OX388308.1, read as the reverse complement.
AAAACTCGAAAAGTATCCGTATATTGTAATCATAGTCTCCATATCTTTTATAATAATAATGACGAAGGAAATTCACATCCGGAAATCATTCCTTTTACATTGGTTTAAAGTTTAAACGATGAGTATCTTGAGTATCACAATGTTTGTAATCCAGTGTAAGAATGTCAATTTCCTTTGCTTTGATATTTTAATTTATTATAATATAGGTTTCGTTGCTCCTGTGTACAAGATTGAGTTCATCGCCTTTTTTTATAGTAATATTTTAAATGTAAAACCGATTCTGTATTACCAGCAATAGAATCATATATTTGTAAATATTTAATACTGCCAACTCATGTATTTTATTTATTTATCCTCCTCCTTTCTTTGTATTGAGAATATTCCATTAAAATAACAACAATATTCGAATTATTTATGTGTTATATGAATTTCATGAGCTATTTAATTGATTCCATATAATCATTTCGTTAGAAACTCTTCCCATCATAAAATATATTTGAAACCATCAATCCAGAAATTGTCCGGTGTGCTTCATGAATTTATATTACGGCCCATTTCTATAATAACATTAGATGAATATATTTTCATTGGTAAGGAAGGAAGGATTTATCAGTGGCGACTAGTGTGGCTAGTTATACGTTTAATGATATTGTCAGAGGGTATCTACACTATATCATGGGATAAATGTAATTCTTCAGTACAAAATAAATGTCTATCTGGTTTTTGAACGACTTTCATAAAGGATCGTGTGGTAGTGAATCATCTAAATAGTCCATTTAGCAGAGTCTACCTCATGAAACCCTTCTTAGTTTGACGGATGATCACATGACATTCCGAGGGAAAATTCAATTGGATACTTATAGTAAAGATTACCACTATAGAAAAGGGATAATCAGTTAAACCTTTTGACCATATGCTACCCGAGACAAACGGTTCGTGTCAAATTCAAAATAGGCTCAATATATTTTATCACACGTGGAATTAGGCTTGGCTATACGTGTTATAATGTATAGAGGTGATATTTATATATTACCAACACAGTTTATCTTTTACACACCTTTATTATGTCGGGTCCCATACACTTGATGTCTGTCTGTTTATTATATGCAAAATTGAATTTTGAAAGGTGTAATAATTTTATTATTTTGAAAGGGAACATTCATCATATGATGTTTAAAATCTTTCATATTGTTACAGTTTTCATCGTGTTTTTTTATATTTCATAATGCTCTCATTCAGTTTTCATTCTACGTGTGTGTAGCTTCTTTTTAAGTAAATAATCCATAAACATCAAGTTATTTTTATCAAAACATTTCATGAATATATCTACTAATAAAAATATACAGAAATATTTATCTATACCCTTATGCCGTATTCCAAGTGGGTTAGGCAGAGGGGTATACATAAATATGCAGATACTTATAGAGATATACATAAACTTCTATATTATTTGTTCTTCGTTTTGTTGTATCGTACCATGATAATTCTAGTAAAATTGTCTTTATGTTACGTTCATCTTTTGTACGTTGTGTTTGGAACATGTGTAGGTAGTACCTATATTATCTTCCTTTGAAAATGACATCCTCCCATAACAAATGTATGCCGGTATTAAAAGCGCTGTTTTTCCTCTTGTCCTTTTATTTCTTCCTTCCTTATCATGTGCAGCGTAAAGGGGTTATTAAAATGTACTGCAATGTAAAGAATTGTAGGAAACAGATATATTTGCTTGCATTTGACATTTGAGAAGAGAATAACATATATTGCATTTATAAATTCGCATGAAGGTAAATCTATAATTACTGTGATGAATTTTATATACGTAACGATATTTTTTTCTTATTCATAGTAAATTGTTTCAAGATTTTTCATGTACAGATTTAAGACCTCTGTTAATTTTTTTAATAATATATCATCATAATTTTCTCCATTTTTTTTTGTAATTCACTTGCAGTTCAGTGATTTGTATATAATTTGATTTTGTTTAAAAAATCAATTTCACAACTGTGTAATACAATTAAATGAAGAAAATATCGTTAGTGATTTCATTTGTCGGAGAATTCTGAACTTGATTAATAATATAATTCAATGAACAGCAGAGAACATTATAGACTTGCGAAACACTTTGTAGAAACTCAGTGATGTACTCGTAAGCATTCATTATATTTTATAAATTAAATAACCAGTAACCCTCCTTTACTGTACAATCTATATTCCGTCAGATTGAAAAATATATATCTCAAAATCTAAGTCCATTATGAAGGCAATGATATTGGTACACGGAGTGCTTCATAATATTTTATAAATTCAATAACCAGTAAGCCTGCTTTACTGTACAATCTATATTCCGTCAGATTGAAAAATATATATATCAAAATCTAAGTCCATTATGAAGGCAATGATATTGGTACACGGAGTGCTTCATAATATTTTATAAATTAAATAACCAGTAAGCCTGCTTTACTGTACAATCTATATTCCGTCAGATTGAAAAATATATGTCTCAAAATCTAAGTCTATTTTGAAGGCAATGATATTGGTACACGGAGTGCTTCATAATATTTTTTTGTGTATCTGAATTCTTGTTATTTGTATTATAATACTTTTTTTGTATTATATTTTTATGGCTTTTGGCTTTTTATTTGACTTTTTTGTTGTAAAAGAACTTTGTAAGTCATCTGATTCTGAATAATCTCACAATGAGTAAAGGTGTTCCATGTAAATTACATATTTGTATTTGTAAATTCCTGTGATTAGATTGTATCCAGAAGCAAGAAGTAATTTACATTGATATGTTTACTTGTACAAAGACGTTTTAGATTGATTAATGTTAGTATGTGTGTATAAGCATCGAGTATTAGTATTGTGCCTATCACATTTTCCATTTCTGTTGTAGGTGTAAGTAGGTACATAGTTTGGTAGGGATATTTGTTATATGTTTACGTGTGTATACATTATTACTATTTTGCAAAAGTGCGTGGATACATTTTGTTAAATCCAAAGGGGGAAATAAGTATAAATATAGGTTATCCGTATTAAACATTTCCTTTGCCCTTGGCAAAATTTCTACCAGGGAAGTATTTGGGTAATGAGCCTTGTAATATTCAATATTTCAGGAGAAAGAAAACGAAAAATGATATTACACCCAGAAATATAAAATACACTTCTAAGTATTACCTACTTTTCTATGTTTAGGTACACTTTTCTTCTTAGTGAAACACATTTATTCTTCATGACGAAGTAAATTATAAAATAAATGTGAGAAACGGTTCGTTTTTTTATGTTCCATCTTCCTTAATGCCATATTATTATTTCTGTAGATGTATTTAAATCACGAAACCATAACTGAATAAATGCCCATGATTCCCCAATAATTGCTTTTATTATGTTTGCAAATGGAATGAATATACAAGTTTTTATAACGTTGAATATTGTCCCATTACAAATAAATATTAATAATTTCTTTGTCATACAACAGGAATAATAAACAATACCTATTTATTTTTGTTCACGTACATTTTGAATACTTCATACAATGTTCACTAATCTTTTTTATTAACATGCTAGAAGAAATAATTATTTGTTGTTATAATTACAGCATAAAATTTTAATTATTAATTGTTGTACACTAGTTATTCTTGTTATTCTATCTTTCGAATCATAATCCATTGGTTTATTCTGCAACTAATTCATCTCCACTCCTTTCTGTCACCTGTTAAATAAATTTAACAGCGATTACAGGATTTACAGGAAATGGTGTATAGAGGCGAGATTATCACTTTGCAGCGATTTCTTCTGTCTAAATTATTGTCATGCAGTCTATAATAATACTTGTGTTGAATCGGTCCAGATCTCTCTTTAGTTCGTCAGAAGTCTGGAGGTAGTCTAAGCCTCATGCACAGGAGGTGCGCGGTTCGATCCCAGGTGCCAGCAAACTACCCTTTCACGACACAAGCTTTTAGCTTTCCGCGAAAAGTGTAGGTATAAAGTTGTTTATTGGTTTTATTTATTTTATTTTATTGTCTTTCACAAACAGTTATAACATAAACAACAGTAGGTACACAGACAAATCAACAAAATATAACAAAATTCATATAGGTACTTAAAAAAATAAATAAAGAGATTTTAAGCTAAACACCATAAATGGAGTGAATTATGTGGGCGTCTGATATAATTGTATTTATCATTCATCTATGATATTAGTTCCTACTACAGCAACGTACTGAGGACTTACATAACAATTATTTTTATGACTATTTAGTATTTGCTTGTATCCACAGGGAAAGTTCGCAAGTAGTTTTATGAAGATAATCTTCCATCATTTCTCTTCTGGATAAAACTTTTTATTACAACAACTCGCGATACATAATATGTAGTACTTCAGTAAGATACTACCTACTATATAAATCTTGTATAAGGGAGTGTGCAGAGTGTTACATCTTGTATGTATAAATCTGTATAATAACATTAGTAATACCTAGCACTAAGCGTTTGGTACCTACCTAGGTGTTATCGGTGTCTGGAATTACGCGTACACGGCTCTTGTAATAACATTTTGAAGTATGTATGTAGATGTTGCATTACATATTATGTACAGTGTGATGTGTGTACAAGTTTCTTAGTGGAATCATAAATCCCAACTGCGCCACTGGATGTTTTCTAAACTTGATAAATTATGCCTCTCTACTCTTCAAACAAACTGAAACTGTTCTCTCATATGCCCTCATCGTTGTGTTGCCTTGTAGCTATGTGTGTTGGATGTTTTTCATTAATAAAATGTATTATTTATGGTATGTTTTAGGCAAGAAATTATAACATTGAATGCTTGTATTGTTTACGGAGATAATTTAGAAAGACCCCGTCATGGAAACGTATGACGTCAGGGGATTTTTTCATGTGTTTTTATTTTTTACTAGCTGTAGAATCCGGCCATGCTTATATAATTACCTAGTAGCAGCCTTCTCCCTCCATCGAAAAATCTTGAAAAATTATCAAACTATTATGATCTCACCAGCTCGGAAATACATATAACACATTTAGAATGCTTTTCACTTTATCTAGATACATAAAATGTTTTTATTTCGGAATATGGTCAGTGGGTGCAATTCTGCAAGAACATTGATTTCATTCGAATCCATTTGTCCGTAGGTACAAGTGCCCAGGCTTAAAAATTAATGTAGGTTTTTTAGCGGACTATGATAACGCCATGAGTATCCCAATAACAAAAATTAAAATATTTTCAAAAATAAGTACCTACCAACACATTTTGTAGGGTCGATGTTACTTTCACCGGATTTTTCTGTATACGTTTTCTTTTTGTTTCACAGAGTTGTGATGTTATCATTCATTTTTAAACCACCTTTATTTATCAAGAACAATCCACCAAATATTATTTAGATCTTTTTAGCATAATAAATTATTCCATCGCTTAATTTCCCTCTTTTTTCGTTAGCTTTTCTCTTAGATTTAAATTGTGGTAACTATTAAAGATTTCAGTGCTAAGATTAATTAAAAAAAAGAATAATGCAGAACAAAGTTGAGACAAATTATGTGACATCCGAGTACGTACCAAGTGGAAGATAATGTCAACAACTTTAAAAATATCAACCGTCTAAATTTGGAGATATTTTTAATGGAACTTTTTTCGCCATCGCTTAATAAAATGAATACTGAAAGTTTTTTTGTTTTCCCATTTAACGCAAAATGAGCAAGACCATTATTTTGGCATAAATTACCCGAGATGAGGTTTTGAAAAATTAACCGTCGTACAAATTAAATATTTCAAGTTTATAGCCCGTGTAAAACAACGCAGTTTTATTCTCATTTCCAGCATTCTCTTATAAAAGTTTTATTTTCATTCTGTTTGGATGATAGCACTGGAGCAAATACCTGCCGTCTCTATGTAACCTAATACTGAGCATGTAATTATACTATCTATTTCCACCTTAATGAGAATATTGTATTCATAAATTAATTGTTTATTTTTTACTTCTCTCATAAATGTTATAAAACTTTGATATTTTCAATACCTACTGTCTTTCTAGTAGGTATGTAATATAAATGACTTGTATAGCGTTCTATGTAATACGAGGGCTGCTCTTTATGATGCAAACAGTACCTATTTGGGGAAATCATAAACATTTTAGTTCATATGATATTTCCATTGTAAAGTTAAAATCATTGTAAACAATATGCCTACTAAGAAAATTATGTCATACCTAAAATATTAAAGCTTTTATCGCATTCTGAATGAGCCACTTCCAAAATATGTTTATTCAAACTCTAGCGACTCTTTCGGATGTAGAAAAATATTTTTCAGACAGTTTATTCGTGGATTGGAACGAAAAACTGTGTAGAAAATAACTCAATAATTTTTATATTTTAAGTGCTCATTTGTTTGAACCAATGTTTGAAAGCTCATTTTGTCATTTTGAAGAACGATTCGATGTTTTTTGCTAGTTTTCACTATTTTACAGGAAATTTGTTTTGACTGTAGGTATTATTGCGTTTCGCTTGCAATAGAACTAATTTTTCTTCATTCTTATTCTTCCAATATATTTGGAATAGAACTCAATTTTTCTTTATATGCTTTGCGAGATAAAACTGGCCTTATTACGAATGTCGATGTACCTGCGCAATTTTTCCATATTTTGTGAAGAGTGAAATATAAGTAGGTATACCTATACAAAATATGTTTCCAGTGTATGATAGTTGTAGTTCAGATGTTTTAAAAATTAATATTGTGGCGTTCTCACAGTTTAGTATTAGATCACACATGTGCTTGTCGAATAGATGTCTAGGGGTGCCTTAGCATCACAATATGTTGCATTATGACATTACTTCATCGTTTCAATGTTTTTTGACGCTATAGCCGATTTCAGAAGATCTTGAAGAAACTCAGCGGATTACGAATCATAAGCACATTTGAGCTTTAGTGAAAGCCTTTTCAATGAGTTTTATTTAGGTATGTTGGCTTGGTAGAAGCAATGATGTGGAAGCAGGAAATACCAAAAATAAATAAATATTAGTGTTAAAACTAATATTTATTTATTTTTGGTATTTCCATGGTTACTTTTATTAATCGCGAGCTGGCTTTCAAGAGCTTCAACTCATTAAATGAATGCTAATAATTATGTAACATTTTTATCCAATTAGTTTGTTCGTAACGTTTGACTGGACTCATCGCCGTGGAAGGTTTCGTCCAATCAACCGTCACTGTCACTCACCAGATGGTATATCTTTAGAAAATAATCTTCGATGAAAATTCCAATCTTTTTCATTCTTCCGTTCGTTATAGGTACGTGTACTACTTCCGAACTTGAATGATAGTTAAAGGTCCGATACATTTTATGGCTTAGAATTTTTGAGTGCCATAAATTGAATTAAGTACCGTTTAGTTTCATTGTGGGTATGTAGGATCTTGACTAGATTTTTCTCTTAAGATTACTGAATATTTGATACCACGTTCTTAAGAACACTTTGTGATGAAGAAAAAAAATATTGTAGCAAAAAAAATATTAAGAAAACAAAAGATAAAAGAACTCACATAGGTTCTTTGAAGTAAATTGTATGTAAAGAAGTATGTGATCTATTTATGTAATTATTATATTTTGTTTTTTCTTTGCCTTCATATGTTAACTTATATTTTTTTCTTTCTGTTTCAGGTATGTAAGTGAAAGGAAAATGGAATTATTTACTGTGTCCTGCAGCAATTTCTATGCTACATTTTGGTATGAATACATGTGGTTACACTACACCTATTAATTCTTGAATTTTAATATTATTTTAAAAGATATACGCTAATTGAATTTGTAAAGGTTAAACGTAACGCGAATTATTTTTGTTATTATTTTATTTCTTCATCTGCTCCTACGCACGATATGTTCAGTGATATTTTGTATAATTTAAGAGTTACCCATGCGTTCAGCAATATCTGTACTTTATGAATTTCGAAGTGTATTATTTTGGAAATGTATTGAAACATAAATCAACTAATGTCCATCATACAAGCCAACCTACACACAACGTCTAGATGAGTGTTGATGAAAGTGCTTGTCATGCTGAAATAAAAATAACGTTGCAACAATATGCGATAATAATATAAAGATGATTTTCTATTTGCCTGTAAGTACTCTCTAGACTTATAAATAATATTATTTTATCGATTATTTTCCTTGCTACAATTTTATAGTTGAACTTTCGACGAACGTCAACTATGTAAGTATTCACCACTACATGAAGGTTGCAAGACACTTCAGTTGATTGTCTTTAAGACTTGATCTCTTCCCATTCTTGTTGGTTGAAAAGAGTATAATGTAGTTGTTGTATATAGTAAACAGGTATTAATAATAATAATAATAAAAAACTTTATTGCACAAAAAAACAACATATGAAAATATTCAATTTAACTATACAAAAAAAAATTGTGCAATGGGCGAGTTTATCGCAGAAGCGCGATATCTTCCAACTAACCCATTAAACAAAAACTAAAATAAAAACAATAAATAAATAAAATAAATAATTGAAGATATATACTAAACAAATAAATATAAATAATATATATACATACTTATATATAACTACCCAAATATAAAACAATTTCGGATACGTGACACGACATAGATGATGGGATACGGGAATAGGATAAGTGGTAGGAATGGGTCAGGATTGCTCATTGTGTATAAATATACAAAAAAAGATTTAAAACCATGGGAAACCTCTATACAAGTAGATGAGACGGAAGACTAGCAACCATTAACTTCTTTCTTGAAGTTATAAAAAGAAGTACAAGTTCGGGTTTTTAGTGGAAGCTGGTTCCTTGGAAGATTATAGAAAATAATAACATCGTTCAGTGGTTGTTATCGTGCCTTCGCTGTAATAGGTCACTATATCGTTATGTTATTTATGATATTAAATTAAGGAAATAACAGGTTGGCACAAGCAATATCGATAGGGCAATTTTGCTCGCTATGGGCAATATCGTTCTTACAGAGGCTTAGGTTATATTATACATTATAGATTAGTTAGTATACAGTTTGTCATTACTTTTCACTTTGTTTATCGTATTACTTGTGATATAAACTAACAGATACATACTTTGATGGGATATCCCTTAATTAGTACAGCACGCCACTAAATATTGCCTCAGAACAGACTCAAGTCTAACAAGGCAGTAAATTCCATTTGCTATAATTGTTAAAAGAATATGTGTATTTAGATATAAGTAATGTTAAGCTAGTAGATTTTTGTAATCATAAGTTTTTTTTGTTACATTTCAGGAAAATAAAATAAAAAATAAAAATGTGATGCTAATTTTTATAAAATCTTCTATGAATAAGTTAAGCAAAGATCTCTCAAACGTGAGCTTTTGTAGTTTATTTAAAGTACGTCCAGTGGGATGGACTGTCGTAAACGAAAAAAGATAAAATACGATATTATAATTCAACAGCTCTACTTTCAGAATCAGTGAATTGTTGTATCTATAAATAAAAAAGTATCTATGTTTACCTATCGGTATTTCGGATTTCCTATCACTGGTTAATGAATTATAATGAAAAACAAAGTAAGAAAACTCGTTTCTTTAAATCATATTTTTTTTTTTTATTTTTTTTTTTAAAGATATATCTGGGTTTTGTTATAAACCCAAATACAACCTTATACACCTTTCACAGTAAGCTACTAAAAGATTATAATGAATGTTGTGTTTTCTGGAATAAGAATTGTTCATATTGGTATTGTATTATTATTTTTGGTTTTGTTATTGCTAGTTGTGAAGTAATAGCTTAAATTACTCCCTATATTTTTGTAGCTTAAGTGTGTGGTGTTATAATCATAATTATGTGGTTATATAAGGAAATATGTATATTAATAACTTATACCGGTTCTATTAACTGAAGTAACTTATAATCGTTAAAAATTTCCCCCGAATTGGGATAAGCAACAAATATTGATGCTGAACTAAACAGACCCATTATACTTTCTATGATTTTAAGGTTCAGCGGTGGTCGACATTATGGCAACACCTCCTACTTCATCTTTTCTCCTTGACCGTAAAAGTCGTTTATTATTATGGGTAACGAATAAATTTTAGATTGTTTACGTTTATATCACATCATAATTTTAGTCGTAAATCTAGGTGACGAATACTAAATCCAAACTGATTTGAATTTATTACACACATAATAAACTATTACGGCCAATATTGTGCCTTTATTTCTATCGTATCTGTATACTCATTAAGAAATTTTTGTGCATGTAAATGAGTCACATTTTCGAGTCTATTTATGATTCAATGGCGTGATTTTTGTTAGTTGTATCGGTTTTTTTGGTATTTCCACTCATTCATATATCTTGCTGTAAATTGGATAGTGAAGTGAAAAGCATACTTTTATACTTCGTGACGGGCATAGGTAAATTTTAAATTCAACAGTAGTAGTCGTGTTCTCAAGACAGCTTATACCTATCCTTGTTATTAATGTATCAGAGTCTCAATTGAAAAATCGTAGCAATACGGGTACATACTTGGACTATATTGGTTTCTTGGTTAACACGTGAGTATTCGAATCCACCTCTAGGTGTGTTAATACTATATAATGTAGTGGAACACCATTTCATATATACGTATATATTATGCAAAGAATGTTCACAGCACCGACCGCAAAAGTTGTATTAGTTGGGGTTTATTAATTCAATCCAATCCTGTGCAGGTGTTTCTTCAATCTATTTCATAACAATTTGATTGTGCGGCTTTGTATTATTATCATTTTTCTTACAAATACATATCTGCTTATATTCTTAGAAGGACTTGATTTATTTTATAATAATTGTTTTTATAACACGTTGTTTTTATAAATCAATATTGTTTATCTTGAGTTTTTATTATTTATTCGTGATGTTCCACAATAAGGCACGAATGCATAAAATGTATTATTATTTTAAGATTTCTCCGTCTCGTAACGGGTGGTATACTTCGAAGAATGCCGCTCCCTCTCTTAAACACATCAATATTTTAAATAATTATCAATATTTCTTTTGCTTGTTGTGTTTTGTACTTATCACTCAATTCATTTCCTGATAAAATATCAATAATTGCCTCAGTATTTTTTATAAGAACGTGTGGGATTTGTTTCCAGCAAATGCTCCTAGATATGAAAAGGAAATACCAACTTAAACACTCTTCTAAGTAGTTGGTTGAAACATTTCTCTAGAGAATCATTAGTATCAATACAATATAACAATACCTACCTTATGAAACTATAAGGTATTATTCTAATATCATATTAATGGAAATAATAATAATATGCATTACAAGCATGATTCTCATTGCTTATGGTATTACCTTAATGTATCTATTAATGGTCCTTATAACTTCGATGCAACCACTTGAGAATCAGAATCAATTTCCGTTATGTGTAGAGTTTTTTGAAGTGGAGCACGTGGCTACTATGGGTCGTACATTTATGTAATAAGTTATATTTTTGTTAGATGTTATAATGTTTAATAGTTTAAAATATGAATTATTATGATAAAGTATTTACTTTTCTTACTAGTGGCATGTGTTTTATTTTTTCATGAAATAACCAAACCACAAATAATGTTTAGTGGTTTACACTACATATATAGAACATTAAGATTTTAAGTTAGTTAGTTTTGAAATTACTTTGTAATGAATTCTCCAAGGATACTATTGAGTGGACATAAATAAGCTGATGAAGGATTTTATTAATGTAATTAAATGTAAGCATAAAGGGTTGTTGAAGTTATCCAATTAAATTAAGGTGTTTTTTTTTATCAAGGTTTCGATTACCTTAAGATGTCCCATCTCACCAACCCTGGGAAGGCCATATATCACCCAAAACTAAATTAAATCCTAGTTCAATAGGTAGATTTTTAAAGTTCGTGAACAATAGGCGATTTCGTTCGATTTATTACACGGTTGTTCTTTACGTGAACTTGTTACCGCCTGATTTATGTGAACAATGTTGCCCTTTTTCCCCACATGTTTTTAATTTTATCTTCGACATTAGAATTAGTTTCGCGTTCTTTGATATCAATCTTATCATCTTTATTAGCGGCGTACTTTCACAATTTTAGAAGCAGTAAAAGCTAACCCACACGAACCGATAACTTCTAAGGATTTTTATTCATGGTGTAGTATTATTTTGTGTGTGACTTACAAAATTTAACTGTATGTTACTGTTTTTGCCAAAATACCTTCAAACTTGCTTATTTGCAAGTTGTTGAGTTTAAATTTTGAATCAATTATAAAGTTTTATGAAAATATTATTGACTTCACGTATTTGTAATATTTATCTTCCTTCAAACATATTTTGATAAGTTATATATAGTTTTATTAAAAGTGCTACCATTTGCATAATAATAAGTGAAATAAGTTATATTCTGACACATGTGAGCTAAAAATAAATCTTCGAAAAAGAGAGGAGAAATTCGAAAGTGTCAAGTCAGATTTGTCTTCTGTGCGACACATTTTCGAAACTTTTGTTGCTGGAATGTGAAATAGCACATAAAAAGAATCACTTTTCCCTCAATTTATCAAAAATTTGCCATTGAAAAGGGTCCGTTCGTACTTTCAGATATTATAACATTTATACAGTTAGAAATGAATTGCTGGAACTCTTCTTCTATTACTGATACCAAAGTTATATGAATAAAATGTGATGGCGTTGTCATATCGAATAGATTCAGGGGAGGGGAACGATTTATGACTAATTCTTGTTTAAATAATAGGAAAACTTCTCGAGGAGTTTACTGAATCAATATCGCGTGTATTTTCAATATTCACAAACTTTTACAGCGACTAGATAAATATGCGTATCATATTTCAAAATATATGACTGTTCTTTTATTCCAATGTTTCAGCATTTTAAATTGCGATTTATCTTCTATAGTTTTCCCATTACATTTTTGATATGGTTAAATTTTTCGATATGCAAACCGTTTTATTTTGACATTGCCAGACATCCATTTTTATCTCTGCAAATGCCGTTTTGATTATGTGTTTGACATGTGTGATCTGATAAATATGTTCGCATTTCAAATTCCTTTCAAATTTCTTTTTCTTTAGGTACAGGGAATTACTTAGATGGGGGCAATATATATTTTGTCAAGAAGGTATTTTTCAAACGAGATACTTGTATAATGATTTTTAATACTTGTAAAAAAATATTATTTGATACACCTGTTCAGAAATAAAATTTGTGAAAGTTTCAAATAAGTAGTATAAAAACAAATAAAAAAAAACATATCCGTGTCTGTCCAAATTATTTAACGAACAATTTCTTTAGTTATGTATTGTGACATCACTACATTGTGATAATCTCGCCACTGCATATAATCTCAATATTTTTTATTATATATTATTTTATAATTTGTATTGTATTGCGATAATGTGCAAAAACAGTAAACAAATAAAAAAATAAGTTTAAAATATAATTATGAGTTTGAACTTTAAGGCTATGTGGCTTGGCCATGAGACAAATATGTTTTTTTTTATGAAAGATCGCGAAGCTTTTAAAATAATTAAATAACGAGTCCTGGACAATACAACGCTTTCAAATACATCTCTTCTTAATGAGCGAAAATTGATGTTTTGTTTCTTCTACTTACTTTCTGTCATGTATTGTCAAAATATTGTATTACTGTAGTATTCATACGCACCTACATATTTATGAACGCCCTCTGTCGAATGAATCTTTAATCGACAGTGCTTATGTTTATTTCAATAATTATCATAGATTTTATTTTTATTGTATTCAACGCATTTTCTCGTGTCTTTATTACGATTGTAAATGATCGTTTTGATTAATTATACCTCATAATATTATTCCAGGCAGATTGATCATCTTTCATGTTGTTGTCTATATCATATTATCTTATTATTAAAACATTTTAACAGCCAGAGATCGGTAATTCCTACAATGTTTGCATATTTGATAAACATTTCTTCGCGTTACAAAAATATTTATTTTGTATCCCTGGAAGTTTATTCTTAGTGTTAAAATTGTGTCTTTTAATCTTGAGAAGAAATGATGAGAGAAAGAATTGTGTGTAAATATTAGGAATGAATATTCCTTGATGTGAAAAGGAATATTTTATTCGGAATGAGATTATTCCGGAGCTTACATTTTATAATTTTAGAATTTATATGAGCTTTTTATATTCAAGTATTTTTTGTATGGATAGTCTTGTGATAATCATTATATCAAAATGAATTTACTTTTCACAAGCTTATACGTTATTCCTAGTTTTTTTTTAAAGATATATCTGGGTTTTGTTATAAACCCAAATACAACTTTATACACCTTTCACAGTAAGCTACTAAATGCTTGTGTCGTGAAAGGGGAGTTTGCCGGCACCTGGGATATTATAGACATATTTTTACTTTTTACCTGTTTTGATACAATAACTATTTCGTTTTAGTTTTTTGCAAGTTACACCAAGAATTGAAATCGTTGTAATCTTATTGATTGATCAATAAATATGTATTTTAGTAAGTTAGTATCTGATTTATTTTTAAATTGAATAGATGGTTGTTTATTAACACAACTGATTGATTTCGTAATACATGTATCTAGTTAAATAAATATATAGTTCATTTAATACTAAATTTCGCGTCGATTTAGAAAATATAAAAAAAACAATAGAGTTTGATGATAGTTTTCTTCATCAACAATGATTGCCTTATAAACAATTCATACTGGGATGAAGGATTGTTTGTTTCTCTAACTTCTACAAAACTTTTATAACTCTTTTTTTCTTTTACTTTAGACTTGTGAAACTTGAAGAATCGGAGAAATGAATTAAGTGACGAGATAAGAATGACAGGGACTGACATTTGATGTTTGTTACAAAACATAGAGTAGATTCCTATTTATGATTCCTTTTTTATCGACGTTTTTAAATAGGAAATCCTCTTTCCCTTTCAGATTTATTAAAAAACTTTATGGAATTGGAGTGTTGATATTATTTATAAACATGATGATGAAAGCGGAAGCTCTTGAAAGCCTGCTCGCGATTAATAATGATGAAGATGACCCGTTTCTAAATAGGAAATCCTCTTTCCCTTTCAGATTTATTTAAAAACTTTATGGAATTAGAGTGTTGATATCATTTATAAACATGATGATGAAAGCGGAAGCTCTTGAAAGCCTGCTCGCGATTAATAATGATGAAGATGACCCGTTTCTAAATAGGAAATCCTCTTTCCCTTTCAGATTTATTTAAAAACTTTATGGAATTGGAGTGTTGATATTATTTATAAACATGATGATGAAAGCGGAAGCTCTTGAAAGCCTGCTCACGATTAATAATGATGAAGATGACCCGTTTCTAAATAGGAAATCCTCTTTCCCTTTCAGATTTATTTAAAAACTTTATGGAATTGGAGTGTTGATATTATTTATAAACATGATGATGAAAGCGGAAGCTCTTGAGAGTCTGCTCGCGATTAATAATGATGAAGGTGACCCGTTTCTAAATAGGAAATCCTCTTTCCCTTTCAGATTTATTTAAAAACTTTATGGAATTGGAGTGTTGATATTATTTATAAACATGATGATGAAAGCGGAAGCTCTCGAGAGTCTGCTCGCGATTAATAATGATGAAGATGACCCGTTTCTAAATAGGAAATCCTCTTTCCCTTTCAGATTTATTTAAAAACTTTATGGAATTGGAGTGTTGATATTATTTATAAACATGATGATGAAAGCGGAAGCTCTTGAGAGTCTGCTCGCGATTAATAATGATGAAGATGACCCGTTTCTAAATAGGAAATCCTCTTTCCCTTTCAGATTTATTTAAAAACTTTATGGAATTGGAGTGTTGATATTATTTATAAACATGATGATGAAAGCGGAAGCTCTTGAGAGTCTGCTCGCGATTAATAATGATGAAGATGACCCGTTTCTAAATAGGAAATCCTCTTTCCCTTTCAGATTTATTTAAAAACTTTATGGAATTGGAGTGTTGATATTATTTATAAACATGATGATGAAAGCGGAAGCTCTTGAGAGTCTGCTCGCGATTAATAATGATGAAGATGACCCGTTTCTAAATAGGAAATCCTCTTTCCCTTTCAGATTTATTTAAAAACTTTATGGAATTGGAGTGTTGATATTATTTATAAACATGATGATGAAAGCGGAAGCTCTTGAGAGTCTGCTCGCGATTAATAATGATGAAGATGACCCGTTTCTAAATAGGAAATCCTCTTTCCCTTTCAGATTTATTTAAAAACTTTATGGAATTGGAGTGTTGATATTATTTATAAACATGATGATGAAAGCGGAAGCTCTTGAGAGTCTGCTCGCGATTAATAATGATGAAGATGACCCGTTTCTAAATAGGAAATCCTCTTTCCCTTTCAGATTTATTTAAAAACTTTATGGAATTGGAGTGTTGATATTATTTATAAACATGATGATGAAAGCGGAAGCTCTTGAGAGTCTGCTCGCGATTAATAATGATGAAGATGACCCGTTTCTAAATAGGAAATCCTCTTTCCCTTTCAGATTTATTTAAAAACTTTATGGAATTGGAGTGTTGATATTATTTATAAACATGATGATGAAAGCGGAAGCTCTTGAGAGTCTGCTCGCGATTAATAATGATGAAGATGACCCGTTTCTAAATAGGAAATCCTCTTTCCCTTTCAGATTTATTTAAAAACTTTATGGAATTGGAGTGTTGATATTATTTATAAACATGATGATGAAAGCGGAAGCTCTTGAGAGTCTGCTCGCGATTAATAATGATGAAGATGACCCGTTTCTAAATAGGAAATCCTCTTTCCCTTTCAGATTTATTTAAAAACTTTATGGAATTGGAGTGTTGATATTATTTATAAACATGATGATGAAAGCGGAAGCTCTTGAGAGTCTGCTCGCGATTAATAATGATGAAGATGACCCGTTTCTAAATAGGAAATCCTCTTTCCCTTTCAGATTTATTTAAAAACTTTATGGAATTGGAGTGTTGATATTATTTATAAACATGATGATGAAAGCGGAAGCTCTTGAGAGTCTGCTCGCGATTAATAATGATGCAGATGACCTGTTTCTATTCTGTAAATTTTCGTGTCCTTTAAAAAACAGTAATTCGTAAAACATCTCTACAAGTCATAGAAGGTCTTCAATTCAGCGACGAAGTGTGCTATCTTTCATGAATATCTCAGTGTTAGTCCATCGGCTTCCTCACGTGTAGAAGATGCCGAGATGGGATAGAGATAAACAGAGAAAAAAATATATTACTGTAATATCTAAACTCTAAAATGCATGTATTTGTAATGTGGAATTACATACAAGTGTACTCTTAAGGATTGACCGAAAATGGAGTTCAGAGCGAAAGCGTAACAGTAACATCTTGGTCGAAACCAATTAAAATCGAATTTCGGTCAACCAATAATAATATTAAAGAGTATTCTATAAATTGAACCGGTCAGTGTAGGTATATAAGTGCTGTGATATTTTCAAAAAATGCTTTTAAACTTTATGTCGTGATGTGTGATGATAATATTATATCCGATTAATCCCATCAATGTTCTATGAATTATTTAAATTTAAATAACATTAATTTTTTTCCATTTACCAATGTAGGTAGGTAGGTACCTTACATTTTATCATTTGACATAAAGTAAGAAGTTATCTAGTTTGTTAAGTCTTCTTCTACTTTATCGCCACCTCAGTCATGAAGATCGTGACCACCGTGGTTTTTTTATTCACTATTTGTCACCAAGTTAAGTCAAGTAAAATCATGTTTTTTTTTCATAGTAAATTTTTCTTTATCCTTATCATCACTTGATTTTCATAAAAATACAGATAGCGTTGAAACGAATTTCTTTCATTTAGAGCGATGCGCCAAGAGTATCACCCTTTTCTCCCACATAACATTGAAGATATCTTAGAAATCAGAAATCACTATTAATTTGATCTTCCAAACAATACTTTTTCCTCACGGTCGGGCCACAATGGACAGCCAGTACCTGAACTCATAATTGTATGAAAAGAAAAACACGGGTTTTTGTGATACTTTTCTATTTGTATTCAATAACTTTTCTAAGGATATTATTGACTTAATTTATGAAAATGAACACAAACTGTTTGAGTAGTACTACATTAAATAATTTGACAATGACTTTGTAAATCGAAACCAGGTTACTGTACCTATTATTAACTTTAGTAAAGCTCTAACAGTTTATTTGGAAAAAAAAATTGTTTAATAAAAAAGTCGTATAAACCGAATTTTTTTGAATAAATTACATGGCAGTACTGACTAATACGGTTTCGATTAAGTGTGAACATTGTCAGGTTTACAACTTCTCATGGTGTTCACTTTGTACTCGGAGTTAGAGTTCATCAAACTGCACCATCAATCAATCACTCACGCGAACAATAATTATTTGTTGTTAAACTAACTTTAAACCCGACTTCGAATGGGAATCATGGGAATCATTATGACAAGTTAATAAAATAGTTTACAAGTCACATTAATTAATTGAAAAAATACTCACTTTTGATATACTGATAATGTCTCACGAGATGACGAAACAATTGTATATTGAATTAAAGTTATTGATGTTTAGTTGTAAAAAACTATTTTTACAATTCATCCATTATGGAAAATACGTTGTGTTAGCGGGATTCATCGAATTAAAGTTATTTCATTTTGATAAAACATGATGAATGAGAGATTCTTATAACCTGCAAATAAGAATGCTGATAAGAAATTATATTGTATACTTACAAATTATTTACAAATTTTGGTAATAAAAATAAAAATATAACACTGTATAACTTTCACTATTTAATATTTTGCTTAAAAGCTTTTCGGACATACGTCCATCTTCAGTAATAAATATCTTATAACTATATTTATTACTGATATTTATTACTGAAGATGGACGTATGTCCGAAAAGCTTTTAAGCAAAATATTGACTGATATTTATTACTGAAGATGGACGTATGTCCGAAAAGCTTTTAAGCAAAATATTAAATAGTGAAAGTTATACAGTGTTATATTTTTATTTTTATTACCAAAATTTAAAAATGAGCTTTCATAGTGTTACCTCTTCAAAAATAGAAAAGTAAATTATTTACATTGTAATTCAAGATCACTTAATTATATTTGCAAACTGGACTTCATGCCTTAAAAAACGTATATTCATTCATTCTTATTACATACATACATTCTTATTACAATGTATTTCCACCTAGAAGCATCGGTCGATAAGCCAGGAACGTTGATTAATAATGTTGAATGTCGAAGTGAAAAGATGTTATTTTTATTGTCATTTGTTTTATAAAAAGCTAAAATGATAATCGGTTTATAGTTGAATAAATAAACAGGCTTAATCGATGGGAGTTTGAATAAAGAACACAAGTTTACTTATTAGTTGTTATTACAATGGGTGAAAAAACAGGCATACATATTTATTTATGAACTGCCTCAAATATTTATTTCTATATTTGTCTACTTTAAAAAGTTTATCTGTGGTAACATCGTGACTAATTGAAAAAGTTAATTATTATTGTGGTCGTATTGTTTTGAAGGCTATTTATCAAACACCAAAGACATGTTTTTACATTTGATGATTATTAGTTATTTAATGATTGCTATGCTAGTTAACGATTTTTATATCGCCGTTAACGACTGTTTAACATGAAATAAATCATGGAAAAATCTGGTAACATTTGCTACTTATAAAATTCAAAGGTTTTCATTGAGAGATTAAAGCTCAGAAGACAAATTAATAAATTGGCAGTTTATAGATGGATACACTTTCTTACAGCTTGTAAGGATAGAGATTTTCGAAATCTTTCATCGAGAAGTAATTACTGTTTAATGTAGGAGAAAATCAGAAAATTCATCATCTTGGAATTGCGCTCGGTAGCGGGGGTATTATCTATTTTTTTTTAATTCCAATAAAGTCTTGTCATAACATATAAAAACATAATAAACTTCTCGAAATTACTATAGGGCACATCGGTGATTGAAAATTTATGTAAATTATTATATATTTGTTACATATGTGGTATATGATAATATATGCTCTTCGTAACTGGCCGTGAATAGACTTACTGTGCCCAATAGAGCCGGTAAGCCTAACTTCTATGAGAGGGCCTTTGGTGTTGTTGGACCGGTTATGTGGAATCGCTTACCGGTGCTACTGAGAGATAGTCAGACAGTCACTAGCTTCAGAAGCAAATTAGAAACTGAACTCTTCACTGGCGCCCTTGAGACGGTCTAGGGACTGTTAAACGACGTCAAAAATTAAATAAAATCATCCAAAATCATCATCATCATCATCATTACGTTCTGTGTGGTCAGCTCAAAATGGTAGTTACACGATTTTCACGAAAAGCACACAAAAAAATAATATTAGAAACTTGAAAGCAACAATGATTATGCTGTGAAGATAGAGTAGTTTGGTAACGGAATCAGAATTTCACCAAAATCTCTCTGTTGAAAGTTCCATACGCTATCCGAGTATATACCAATTGAAAATATAGATCGAGAAGTCTAATCCTGCTTTTGGCTCATAGTTCTCTATTCAGAATCGAATTCATGATTACTCGTTTTAAATCGATTACGATAATCCCATTTTTATAGAAGTTTATAGAAGGTAAGTGTATTTTTTCTTATAGATCTATCTGGTAATAATTCCATGAGGTTTAATTCAAATGAGAAGAAAATGGAATAGATTTCTTACAGAGGAATTCTCTTGTTAATAATGATAGGTATTTATCCTAACGCATCCTAATATTTCATATAATAGATATGACAGTGATTGTACTGATGAGATTCATTAATCAAACCCATAATGAAATTATTCTTCTTCTTGACGAGTTAAGAAGTATAAAGCGACTTCTCTTCATAGTGGGGCCAAAAGAATTATGACAAGGAGATTAAATGAAATTCCTGGAGGGTCCTCTGAGTAATTCTATTCATATAAAGTCATAATGTATTCAAAATTTTGACGCGTAAAATGCAAGTAGATTAATAGGCGTTATAATTTATAGTGCTCATTATTCCAAGTTAGACATTTACTATCATGATGGTGCATCAGCTATGACAAGCGTTTAGAAAACATTATTTACATATTTTGAGCGGTGTTACAGCCCTTTGATTGTCTATTTAATTTTTATTGTATAAACCATGTATTCGTAATGAAACAACATTGGTCACTGAATTCAATTATGTATTAATAATTTTATATTTCATCCTTTACGTTTAGATTTTTTTTCATTTATTTATTCTTATTTTTTATAAATCTCTTCTTCTCGTGTTGCAGATTGCCGACTTTTTATTTTATATTTCCGTTTATACCTACAACTTTCATCAGTTTCTTAAGTAGGTACCTATTTAAATGTAATATAACATTACTATACTATACTATACCATCAAGCTATATTCTACAAGTAGGGTAACCAACATACCAATCGTCTGTGATAAACATACCAACTGTACTCTATATACCAACAAATAATCAACCAGGATGGATAGCGAACCTCATCGCTGAATTCAAGTTTTTTCCCCGATCATTTACTTATTACAGGACACTCGAAAACTTACGGAAAGAGTGAGAGACCTATTCTCATTTTTTTAAAAAAAAGATATATCTGGGTTTTTGTTATAAACCCAAATACAACCTTATACACCTTTTACACTAAGCTAGGGCATTTCTCGACCAAAGATCTTTTTTGCCGGGTTTTCCATGTATGTTTCGGATATCAATTTTAGTTTTTGATATCTTGTCGGTTCATTTTAAAAGTCAACTTTTTTTAATTAATTTATTTAGGGGATGTTATATATATATATATCCGCGAAACATAAAGATGTACCCATATCTAAATATTCCAGTCTCATTGCTCCGTGGGACCTTTTTTAATAAATGAAGAATATATTCCCTTTTAACCTAATTAGTGATCGAACCCCCGTTTAATTTTCTATCTTATCATCAAATTGGCTTGACTCATTTGACATTTTCTCTCTATAGGATAACCTTTTACAATGTCGCGTAAATGCCAATTGTGATTTATTATTGCTTTAAAATTCAAAATTAATATGATATGGCTACGCGTTCGGATATTTTTTTATTTATCTTTACTAGAAAAACAAATATTGTATATTCTAAATCTTATCAACGATTAACAGTCTCGTACAGTAGGTGATGAATACAATTATGCCATTAATTTAATTCTTTGTTAAAGGCATTCTGTTTAAGATATTCTGAAGAATTTTAACTTACAACTATATTTGTCGTTGTTCTTTTTGTTTTAATTGAAAGCTCGAAGCTATTTGAATGAATTATATTAGACTTCCTGGAAAATAATGACATTATGTGGGATTCATGACGATGACCCTAAATTTATTACTGTAAGGAAATACAAGAAAAATACAAAATAAGTTACATGAAAAATAACCTTTACAATTACGTGGTTTTATGTTACATCATTCGTTATTTTCGTCAAAAAATTGGAATGGAAGTTATGAGATACATTAAGATGAAGGAGAAATGTTTTTTTGTTGGTACATATTATTATTATTTCCAACATGCTCGTAAATGTTATGGTATTATAAATGTTTAGGTTCGGTCGTAAATGTTATATTTTTATCGTGAAATAAAATAATATTTTCACTTGATAAAGCTCTCGTGATATAAGAATCATTTTCTTCTATCGTATTGGCTATTTCTTAGTCTGACAATCTGAAAAATTTCACAATAAAATTATATAACAATATTACACAATAATATAATCTAATATTGAAGTATCTTTTAGTCTATTCACAACAATGCGTAATTTATTGGTCTAATGTTATCTCATATACATCGATCATAGAATTATATTATTTTACTATATGTACAAGAAGGTACATTCTCACGAAATTCAATAAAAGAATGTTTCGAGATCGTAAACACAAGAAGCATTTTCTTCTGATTGTATTATCATATCTGTGTAAATTAAATTGTACAGAATAAGTTCATATCGTATATTTTATCATAATATGTTGTTTATTATCATAGACGTGAATTTATATTTTAATGTATGTATAATAACAATATTTCTTGTATTTTTAAATTATTATTCTGGGACATGTCTCTATAAAACGTTTGATGTCAGGGGACAATTCTCGAAATGTATTAAATTTATAACTTTTTATATCAATCGGAATATCGATGAATTACGGAAAATGTAAATAAAATAATAAATGAGGCTTGAGTGTATCTAACTGTCAAGAAAGTCAGTGGGTACGTAGGGATATACTTCCTTGAAATACATTTAGAAAAAAAAATATTGTCCGTATTTCATTTTGTGGAGAGGGGGTGTATGTGAATACCTACATATGTTGTGGAGTTATTATGTTTTGCTGTGCTGTTGAGTGTCAACTTGTGCCACTTTTTAATACATTATGACGGCCATGTTATATGATATCACAAATTTTCAGAAATGTCGGAAACGTGAAAAATATTGATGTTCGATATTACTTGAAATACATACTACTTATGTGTTATTATTATTATTATATGTTAGGAAAATGTGAAAAGTGCCCCGAGTCCACAGAGACAATGGCGATTTATGGCTAAACATGGGATGTGAATAGAGCGAGTGTAGGGAGAGAGGGGTGCTTTTTGTTCCATGTGAAGTCTCGTAAATCATATTGTGCTTGTTCGATTGCGGCACGAGAAATAATATTAATACATACCTAATATAATGTATCTCTCTTTGGATTAACTAGCTACTTCTATTCTAGGATCACCCATTTATAACACTACTTTCTCTATTCATAGAGGCTGGAAGCCCTTGAGCATTTCTCTAAACATGTCTCGCGAATCAGAGATACAATATTCTTCGTTATATTTTTGTGTCATTGCGATTTTGACTCGAGATATAATTTTTCTGTTGAACATTTTCTATGTGTCTTTTTCTTTTCAATTATTACGAGTGCATTGCAAATAGAAGAGCAGCGACTGGTTCTTATTCATACTAATTTAAAGGCAATAATTATTTATTCAGTTCTCAGTTTCTCTGCTTCATTCTTCATGAGTTTAATTAACCAGTTCTACTATAAATAATAATATGTACGAGTTTGTGTACTTGTTTTACTGTGAAATAAAATGTACTTAAGTTGGTGTAATAAATTGAAAAAGTTTTTATCGTTTCTTAACATTTTTACTAGACACCTGGGAGAAGTTAATATATTATTTTGAGAATCTCCGTCGTAAATCATATCCGAATGAACCCTTTTGTAACAACATATAGACTTTTGGACATTCCTACGGGATTTCGTATGTCACCAAAGAATCCGAGAAAAGATATCGTACTTACTGTGTACCGCATCTATGTGTTCTGAATACACACTGAAAAGGTTCCTGTAATCGGATAATTTATAGCATAATACAAATCCAAATTATTTCACCATAACAAAAATACTGGAAATCTTTGTTTTTTTTTTATACAAACCAAATGCCTTAATCGTCTGACTTTGCTTAAATATAAAAATACTTTCCCTTGAAAATTGGGTTTCTTCCCTTTAGTGTTAGTCAAGTTACAGCTGTCTGTCTGCAGTGGTTTAAAATTATTATGGATGAAGTTTTGGCAATACTTATATATGACATTTTGCCAAGTAAAAATATTGTTTTGAATTCATAATACGCCTTAGTATAAAGTTGGTGAAGAAGAAGTCTGTTGAAAAATTAAAAATAGTTATTGCGAGGGAGCAAATTTCATTTCTAAGTTAATTTATTCAATACAGTTAAGGTATCTTTTTACATTATCAGCAGCCTGAATTACAGTAAACATCTATGTGCCGACTGATGTCATGACTTAAAGATTAAATATTTTACACGGATCCGAATGCAATGACTCTTAAATACACTAAATATTTGGTATATCTTTTAAAACTCCACTATTTAACTTGTTCATTCTCTTATATTTAACTTTATTTCTACGAATTATTTCAAGGTAGGAGTTTGTACAATTTAATTAAATACCTTTTGACATCAAATATTTTCTTTATATTGTATCCGTTGATAATATTATCTCTTCCATTTCAGAAATTAATTTCTATAAAATGTTTTACATAGTAAAGTTTTCAACTCAAAGAAAATTGATTGAGACTTATGTAGTACGTATGTACACATACACACAGTGTTGTAGTTATTCTTAATTTCGTATAAAACTTCTCATTCAACAACTCTTATTCTTTCTTCTCTGATTGTCAACAATGTTGTTGGAATTTTGTTTTGACCCGGAGCACTTCGAAATGAAATGAAATGAACCTGAATTAAGATTCTCGTTACATTTGTTCATTTTATTATAAATTTGTCTGAAAGAAAACTCATTCACTAATAATTTACTTAGCACTCCACGGGGGATATAATTTTCAAAGTATCCTTGGACTTTATTACATTTTTCCTTTCCTTTTAATTATTCTCAAGAAACAGATTACAATTCAAATGATTTACTGTTTTGCGCTTTACTTGAAATGTTTTAACGTTTTTATTTATGTAGGTAGGTACTTACTTACAAAGGTAGATACACAAAATGTCGGTTCACGAGAGCGAGGAAATTAAGATGTTTTGAAGCAGAAAAACAGAAAACGTTGGGAAAATAATGGTTCGATAAAACAATTGAATTATTTTACACATCGTTATATGTAGGTATGTATGTTATTTCATTAAGTACAAACACGCGGCATACATAAATACATTGCATATGTACAGTTACAGATTTATTTTAATATCTCGACTGTATTACGGAATAACATTCACATTGGAACGTAACGTTTAGTTACACGCAGTTTTCTCTCTTTATAAAATACTCGTACCATAATAATATAAGTATATCAAATAGTGATTTTATGAAATAAACCATTCCCCGTACTTAAATTCAATATTATAATTTCTAAGTTTGCTTACTATTATTGTCTGCTATTTATGAATTTCCGAACTTTCACATATTTCACGTAAAAGCTTATGCGTAAGTATTGTTTTTAAAATTATTCTGTGTCTAAATTGTCAACTTTGGATTCGAATGATAAAAAAATGTACACGTTTTGGTGAGTGAGTATGTTTGTACATACGAGTACTAAGCGAATATTATTGGGATGTTTGTTTTCGTAATATTTCACGAGTAATCCTTTAATTCTACCAAATGTAAATTTGGCAACTGTTTCAGATATATCCTCACATAAAATACTTATTACTGAACCATATATCTGAGTTAAACAAACTCGTTCAAAAGTGCTTACTTTATGATGTTTTGTTACGAATTTTAAGGGAATAATTATTATGATATTAAAACCTCCGAATGGAATATTCCTAAATATTGGAATTGGCCTTCATTGGTTGATACACAAGGGTGGATAATAAAAGTAGGTACATATTTGGAACTTTATAAATTTAATACATAAAATATTTTAGGAATGTTTCAGTACCTACTGAAATTTGTGTAAAACTCTTAAATTAAGTACGAGTTCCATTATTTCAACTCTCTGCGTTGTGATACTTTCCAAATTCTTTCATTTCATATTATTATTTTATTTACAGGACACCAAAGTACAAAGTTACTCTGTATTAATTTTGTGGATATTTTCTTCTTTGACAAATTTTGAAATTACGTTTCCCGAACAGCTGTAATGTTAATTTTATTTTATCGATACGACATTATTTTCATTTCCCCTAATACTTAGTAAAATCATTGGATAATTGATCGCCAATTTGAATATAATCCAAATGAAATAATGTGAAAGTTATTTGAAAACTTTATCAAATTATAATCATTTTATGTATTTTGTTTTGAATCGACCAAATAGAAGTTATCAAAGACATTATTAATTAATATTTGAAACATTTTCAAATAAAATGAATAATATAAAATTATAGTATTTTCATCTCAGTGAATATACCATCTGTCTTCTAAAATCTCTTTCCTTATACGTGTAAATGCATGGTCGTTGGAAGGGATGAAGCGACTGCGAACATTGCCATAAATGGAGTGAGTATCAAACAAGTAAGAGAATTCGTGTATTTGGGCAGCAGAATAAACCAGGACGGACGCTCCAATTCAGAAATTGCGAGCAGAATAAAGCAGGCAAGGATTGCCTTTAACAAAAAAATCTAAAATATTGGAATCCCTTAATATTGATTTAAGTGTGAGGAAGAATCTTACTAAAGCCTTTGTATGGAGCATTTTGCTATATGGTTGCCAGACGTGGACCATCAGCAAGAGTGAAGTTAGCGGCCTTTCAGATGTGGTGCAATAGATGCATGCTGAAGATTCATTGATCGGAACACGTCGAAAACGAAGAAGTGTTAACCAGCGTTGGTGAAAATGGCAACTCCTCAAAAGAATCAGACAACAACGAGCTAACTGGATTGCCCACAACATCAGGCACCCAGGACTGCTCATCGCAGTCGCAGAGGGTAGGACCAAAGGCACAAATGGCAGAGGCCGACCGAGAGACGCTTATATGGACCAACTGAAGAGGGACATGAACTGTGGCTCATACGTAGAGCTGAAGAAACTGGCTGAGAATGGAGAAGAATGGAGAAGAAAGTCCAAATTCGTTTTAGACCAATCCAATGGATTGTAACTCATTATATATATACGTGTAAACGCTGCAGTGCTAAGATTTTTCTATTCTCATAAATTAATACCTACATGTATTGTAGGTATGTACATGTGCTTTTTTGCATATTGCATTTCTATAGTTATAGCTAATATATTTGGGCAAATATATTTTCAAGTAAACCGGGTTAGTTAGAAAATATTGCAATCTAGCGATAAACTCGCCCTTTGTATATTGAATTGTATAACTGATAGTTTTATGATACTTTTTAATGATTGATGAAATAACCAATGTATATTAAAGAATAAAAATAAACAAACCAAATAATAATTTTAATTTTTTAATCGCTTTTTTGTTATCAAAATACACTCGGCATTTTATATTCCTTTTAGTTTCACTTTTTAAATCCAATTAATTATTTCAGCCGATGAAAAGCAGTTTTAGCTGTTTTAAAAATTGTTTGCGAAAATCATACTTTTTGCTATAATATTACTAATTTTGTGTTCAATTACAATAGTTATTAAATACCAATTTAATTGTTCACGCTGACAAAATTTATTCATACTGATATTTTTATCGATATAAAAAATATTATCGTACGACTAAGTTTTCAGCTATGTATTTTAGATATAAGTGCGTAATATTACAGCGTTAATTTATCAAAGATTATATTTGTCGGTAGAATATTACAGGTATATTCTTCTAATATATATTTCAGCTAGAAACCCGAAGCATATTGTTTCGTATAGTTCAACAATTCTGCACATTGGTTTGATTTGAAGGATACTAGTAGTTTCTAATAAAATACATTTTATAACATTTACATTGCTTTGCAGAGATTTTTTTTATACTTTATTCATGGGTTTCGTGTTCACATAAACTTTACTCAGCATTATGTTTCAAACATGAATTTTTATTTCTCGTGTTTATATTGTGTTTATATCTGTTCCCGAACTGTTTCTTTATTCATATTAATGGTAACGGACTTTATTGATTTCCACTTTAATTTCACGAGCCTACGAATATGAATTTGTTTTCCATATTTCGATTGTCATGATTGCTTTCTTTATAAGTATACGTTGTATATAATATTTACAAAGCAACGTTTTAGAGGTTTGTTAAAAAAACGTAATTCTTATACTTCAATCGAATATTCTTTCGTGAAAGAGCGCACAGAATATTATTGAATTATCTTGCATAACGTTTTATGATATAATAATTATAGTAGAGATATTGGTACTCAGTATTACAGTAAATTAAATTAGGGGAAAGAATTTGATAAATAATTTGCAAAAAGGGATTAAGTACATCGCGGGGAAAGAGTCTCAACTGTCAATTTATATACTTAAATTTACATAAGTCTTCCATATATTTTTGAGACTTATGTACATTAGTAAATCTGTACCATGAGTTTTTATTAAGGATATACTTTAAATGTGGGTACAAAATGTTGTTTTCGTATGGAGAAAATCCGCACACGAATATGATGAAAGTGTAGTAATAACAAGAGAGGCCGCGTTGCTCAAACACATGTCGAAAATCTTAAATCGCCTGGGATACGTTTAGTACTAGTATCATAAATTACCGAAAACATACCTCGGTATGAAAAATGTGCTGATGAACTGAGTAAATATTAGACAGTTCAAATCTTCAAGAGTCTACCGAGGGTTTTATGCCGTGTCGTAAACAACGCAATCTTCTTTGCATACTTTTACGTCTATAAAATATCGTGATTCAACACGGCGTGTGTCGGTTTGTAGTTTTTTTTTTATATTTATTAGGGAAAATAGGCTGGGCTACAGGAAATCTATATAAAATAAAATATTAGGTTTCAAGACTTTAATATACTTGTAAGGAGGTAGTTGATTCATTCCGGTTGTTGAACCTAGCTTCAGGATTAAACTAAACATTTTTTATTCACTGTGTCGGTGTTTAGGTAGTAGAATTCCATATCGAAATAAATAAAACAAGTGTTTTATTCTACTATTACGACAACAGTAGACTAGTAATAATAGTAGAATACTACTACGACAATAGTAGAATAAAACACTTGTTTTATTTATTTCGATAAACATTTTTTTTTCTGGCTTTGTTGTGTCATGTCTCCGTGGCTGTTCAACCTATTCTTCGACTACTGTATGCGACCTGTGAAAGAGATGGATGTTGGTGTCGAGCTGAATGGGTTTCGGGTGAATGCATTGATGTACGCAGATGATTTGGTGTTAATGGCTGAGAGTGAAAGGGACTTACAAGAGATTGTTACGTGTGTGTATGATAGTTGCAATTTGAATGGTTTGAAAATGAATGTTATGAAGACGAAAGTTCTAGTGTTTGAAAGAGAGAATGAAAAAACGATTTGCGAGATCAAAGTTGGTGACGAATGTTTGGAGCAAGTAAGTGAGTATGTATATTTGGGAAGTATGTTTGCGAGGGATGGAAGATGCGATAGGGATATTGAAAGAAGGAAAGTGGCCGGTGCTAGAGTGAACGGTGCACTTCGACCCATTGTCAGCAATGGCAATGTGTCGAACATGGCTAAAATGCTGGTGCACAATACCGTTCTGGTACCGTCACTTACGTATGCAAGCGAGACATGGACGTGGCTGAAGAAGGACGAAAGTGGAATAAATGCAGTGGAGATGCGATCGTTAAGAAGAATGGTTGGTAAAACGCTGCGTGATAGAGTGAATGAGGATATTAGAAGAATGAGCGGATGCAAGAAGAGTGTTGTGGACAGAATGCGCGTGAATAAACTACGGTGGTTTGGACACGTTGAACGAATGAACGAAGTAAGAATGACAAAGAGGATATACTTGTCTGAAAGAAAAGGTGTGAGGAAGCGCGGACGTCCGAGAACCACGTGGCTTGATCACGTGGATCAAATTCTCAAGGACGGCCGCGTGTTGAGTAAGAGGAATCGACGTGCGTGTATGAGAAACTGTATGAATGTGGAGGAAGCGAAGGAAGTGTGTAAAGATAGATCTGTGTGGCGTTCCGTTCTCTCTGCCTACCCCACTTGGGATACGGCGTGAGGGTATAGTATAGTATAGTATTTTTTTTTCTCACGAGCAATGCTTTGCCACCCATCCTGAACATTGAAATACACAGATATATATTATATATATACACAGAAATACATTGAAATACAGGTGGTACAGAGATTTCTTTATTATATGCATCTGCCTTATTAAATATAAAATAAAATAAAACTATTTTTGTCTTTATACTCTACAAATATAATTATGTAAAAGGTAATGGATAAATATTTTAGATTTTTGGCTTAAAATAATTCATAATAAAATTATATTGGATAAATTATGATTAACAGTCATTACGACAACGTATAAACTATATATGTAAGTTATTAGGTATATCTGTTGAATAAAAATACGCAAGTGTTGCCATACAACATTCTACCTACTGTAATATTATGCACTAGTTTTTATGACCCGGCGTCGCTCGGGTTTAAATAAACAAATAATAAATTAGTAAAAACAACATGATCTTCTTAAAAAAGAGGTGAGTACTTACGTGTAAAAAATACCAAAAACCTCTTCATAATAAAAACTTGATCTTTGACACCATATTTGCCCAGATTTAAGTAAAAGAAATAGGTAGGTACCAACGTGAAAAGAGTACTAAACTTCTTGTTTGTGAAAAAACTTGATTCTGATAGCTGAACTAAGAATAATTTTCAAAGTCATAATTTAAATGTTACGAGGGCGGTCCGATAAGTACTTAGCCTACATAAGAAAAAATGAAAATTTTGGAAAAGTGGCGTATTATTTTTCAACATAGTTTCCTTTTAGCTCGATACACTTGACCCAGCGATGTTTCAACCCGTCTGAAAAATACGTTTTCTCGAGGTCTTTAAAATACGGCGATAACCATCTCATTCGACTCAAAATTCTCCCCGGCGAGTGACTTTTTCAAGTTTGGAAACAAAAAGAAGTTGCACGGAGCCAAATCTAGAGAATACAGGAGATATAGCAGCAGTTCGTAGCCCTATTTAACTGATTTGGCCGTAGCAATGACGAAGTGTTAGCTGGTGCATTATCATGGTGGAAGACCACTTTTTCTTCGCCGAATGGGACCATTTTTTCTGCAATTCGGCGTCGAATTGACCCAATAAACCGGCATAGTATATAGCTTTGTGATCGTTTTACCTTTCTTCAGATAGTAGATGTAGATCACACCTTATGAATTCCAGAAAACGGTGGCCATCACCTTTCCGGCCTTTAGAACATTCTTCGCCTTCTTTGGAACACGTTCGCTGGGTCAAGTCCACTGTTTCGACTATTCCTTGGTCTCTAATGGGTACCAGTGGATCCATGTTTTGTCGACGGTCATGATACGATGCAGTAATTCCTTCAGATTGGTCTTATGCCGCGTCAAACACTATTCTGAAGTGGTCTCACGGTTGCGCTTGTTGTCCGGAGTGAGAAAACGCGGCACCCATTGCGCCGACAGCGTTCTCATGGCTAAAATGTCATGAAGGATAGCGGAGTAGCGGTTTTTGGGGCACTTGGGTGTGGCTCGTCGAAAACCGCCATACGACCACGTCGAAACTTGAAAAACAATTTTTGATGATCGCTGTCGAAGGAGAAGAGTCACCGTACACAAAATCCAAGCGCTCTTTGATTTTGCTGCGTGATTTCCCTTTCAAAAATAAGAATCGAATCACCGACCGATATTGCTATTTTTCCACAGGCGGTCAAAACAAAACTGAGCCCAATTCGGCTGCAATTTTGACAGTAGCCGTCTACAAGAATGTTCTACACAATAGTAAACTTTTCTTGCGATAGTGGTGCCGTCAGGCGCTGAGGCTAGGTACTTATCGGACTGCCCTCGTATATCAGACTACAATAATCATAATATGATAGAGGATTCAATTTGAAATATTTTGAAAAAATGTTCCTTGCTCAAGCTTCACGATGTGAAATTGTATGATTTTTACGGACACGCAAGAAAAGACAAGATATAAGGAGCTTGTTATTGTCTAGGCAGGCTGGGCTTCATGACTTCCTGATTTACACATCTTTTCATAATTAAGAATTTTTAAGCAGTTTTAAATAAAAAAAATCATAAATATTTAAGTCTCTTAGATAATTGTCAAAAATACATCTGCTAGTAGTGTTAGAACTTCGACAGATGTTTTTCAATTGATAGTTTTCTTGGTACATTTCAATATGATCAATTATTTTTTATGTTTTAAAAAACAAATAGTAAACGTATCATGTTTTGTTACGAAAATATTGAAAATAAACCAATAATTAGTATGAAAAATGATTGCGTAAAATTAAGTGGGTACATTTCTTTTGTAATGTATTGCTAAATTTAAAAAATATGGACACTTCAATATGTTAGAAAACTAAAAAAAACACGTTGTCAATGTTATTTTCGGCTGATATATTTATAAGGGTATTAATTTATCGACATTTTATATACTTTGCGTATTATTATTATTGTTTACATAACGTGTTTTTATGCCATACATATTTTATGACATTATAAATATTATATAATTTAATGTAGGAAGGAAGCGAAATGTGTAATTTTCAACTCCCCAATGAATAAAACCATTCAGTTCATAAAAATGCGTAAATATTCTACGAAGATATAACCATATCGTTATTTTAAATAATATGATTGGTGGTTTATTTCGTATATAACTTTTTATTCATTATTCTCTCACTACATAAACTTCCAGGCGGGATTAATAAGCTCCTGTACATATATATATAAAGATTTATATAACTTTTTTTCTACCATAACGACATTTCTCACACCTGTGGTAAAGCCAACGACCTGGTTATGCAAATATTAAAATTAATTAAGAATCGATAACGTGCTTCCTTAGAAGGTTTCACAAGACCAACTAAAGCAAGGTGTTATCTCATGTATCTCTGAAATTTCGCACTGGATGTCAGCGAATAAATTAAAAATAAATCCAACTAAGACTGAATTTCTTTGGGTCGCTTCACCGAGACGACAACACTTTATTAACTACGACCCCATATCCATCCAAAACATCAACATCATACCATCCAAACACGTTAAGTTTCTCGGAGCGTACATTGACAGTTCCTTATCTATGGATAAACACGTTTCATCCACCGTCAGTAAATGTTTCTTTGCTCTACGACAATTGAGTCCCATAAGGAGATGCCTGACATCCCAGGATGCTAAAACATTAATAAATGCCTTTGTGGTATCTCGGTAAGATTACTGTAATGGTATTCTGGCCAATTTACCACAATACCAGCTTCAGAGAATCCAATCTGTGCTCAACGCCGCTGCCCGGTTGATTTTCAAAATGGACCAACGCTCTCACATAACTACTACCCTCAAAAATCTGCACTGGCTCAAGTGCGCAGAAAGAGTGACTTTTAAGATTTGCCTCACAGTTTTCAAGTCCATTCACAATATGTCCCCATCATACATCTCCGATCTCTGTAGACAACAGGTTCCAAATCAAAGGCAAGTCACCCTTAGATCAGGCTCTGACGTAGGTGTCAGGCTGACGGAGGTCAGTGTAAGAGGAAGACCAAAATATTCCTATCGAGCCTTCAGCTCGGCTGGACCATCCATGTGGATCTTCCTGAACAAGTGCGTAAGACACAGTCTCTTGCTTTGTTTAAGAGTCGGTTAAAAACACACTTGTTTGGCGTATCATATAACTGATATAAATTGTATAATTCGTTGTTATTATTTTATATGTGTAGTTCGAGTTCGTCGGTAGCCTGGAGGTAGAGTCTCGGCCTCGTGAACAAGGGGTCGGTGGTTCGATCCCAGGTGCTGGCAAACTCCCCTTTCACAACACAAGCTTTTAGCTTACTGCGAAAGGTGTAAAGGTTGTATTTGGGTTTATTTGTTATATGAATGAAGATGTGCAAGAAGAATTAAATAAATAAATAAATAAATAAATAATACATATGTATTTATGAGCAACTTATATAAACTTTTTTTTAAAAAAAAAAAGATATCTGGGTTTTGTTATATATTTATAAAAAAAAATATAAATATAAATGTATAACAAAACCCAGATATATCTTTTTTTAAAAAAAAAAGTTTATATAAGTTGCTCATAAATACATATGTACCTATTATTTATTTATTTAATTCTTCTTCCACATCATCATTCATATAACAAATTAAATAAAGCAATATACACAAGAAAAAAATGTGATGATGTGCAGTGGCGAGATTATCACTATATAGTGATTTCTTCCATCTAACCACGAGGTATTGGGATTAAGTTACAAGTATTAACACAATATTTTAGGACGCGCCCTTGAAGTGGATTTATTCCACAAAACGGCGCATTATAAATTGTCTATTATTATTTTTATTAAGGTATTGACTAAACTACAAAATTTATTTATTTATTTATTTAATACATTAAACGGCGTTTAAGCCTTTTTACATTGTATTACAAAGTATACTTGAACATATATCATTATTACATTACAGATATACACTCAAGGTACATATCGACCACAAAAGATAAAAACAAATTTCATTATAAAAACATTAAGACATAAGCATTATACGGTTAAGATTTGTAAAGAATTCAACATATTAATCTAAGTAGTATTTATTTAGCAGTAAGTATAATGATATAACGCGACTCTCTCAACGATTTGCAGACAGCACGTTTTGCAATATTTCGGGCACATTGCTAGAAGAGAGCATGACAACCTGGAAAAAGTAATTATGACTGGGGTTTTAGAAGGGAGGAGGGGAAGGGGCCAAGTGCCAATAAGATGGAGCGACCAAATTAAGGAGGCCACACAGAGCTCACTACACGGGGCCTTGCACATAGCGGAGGATCGCTTAACATGGAGACAGATGGTCTACAGAACGAAGCATGATGGTCACGATCTTCAGGATCGAGGGACCGACGGAGATGATGATGATAATGATATAGTAAAATCTCAGACAAATTAAATCGAAATACTTCGGCTCTACTCCGTTCGCTGCCGACTAACTGCACCGTCACGACATAAGCATATTATTGTGTTTGGGGGTGTATTTGAGTTTAATTCATATCCAGATTCACCTTTAAAAATGTTTTTTACTGTATATTTGTGGAGGATTACTTCCTAAGTAAATTTACTGGAGATATAGAAGAGATTCATCGGATGTCGCCAAGTGCAATTGAGTATGTTAACGAACTGGACGCAGAGCTATTGCTCTTCGATAACTCTATGCACAGGGATCAGTTGCATTCGATGATGATCATGACGATTATGATTTTATCTTTAAAGTAGTTGAGCAAATAAGTTTTAAACATAATTGAGAATTAACTCTCATAAGATGTATTATATATACGAGAAAGATTGATTGTGAAATTCAAACTTCAGAATTTAGAAAACAAATATCATAATCAATAGGCTAGTAACCAACTCATTATGTAAAATCAAAGCAGATTTGTTTCTTTTGACAGTTTTCATATTACATATTATTTGTCATTTATTCTCATATCAAACTATATATCGTGTATTACAGAGGTGCATAGGGCAGAATATAAGCGATTCCATAGAAAAAAACGATTTTGTTTTATGTGTTTTCTACTCCCAATCCATTTTTATATTCTTTCCGGGTACGGATCAGTATATTCTTTTTACAAGTTAACTATAAACTCGTCTGATATATTGTGCTATAAAAAGGGGAAATTGTAGCTATTATAATATACTGATTATAAATACCTTTTAAAATATTTCAAGAGACTTTTACCGCTATTTGGTATCTAGCGTTTTGAGGCTTACTAACGATTTCATTCTTTTATCATGATTAAGGGAACGGTATATTGTGAAAGAAGGTGATCCAGACTATCGGAAATCTTACGGATGAAAATTTGCTCTTTTTGTGACTTTCTACGTATACTACATAAAATCTCTCTCAATTCAAATAAATCGTCCATGCGATGTTATAAAACTAGTACCTAGATTGGGTCAGTACATAGCTTCATCTTCACATCATGTATTAGTACAAAGTATATAAAAAACGTAGGTTTGATTTTGGTACATTATTGCAAAAGAGTTTTTATGTTATATATTGCTGAAGATATTCCCGCCAAATTTAGTCCTTGTCCATGTGTAATATAATAAACAAGTTTCGTACCTTTTCACGATTCCTTTTTCCGCCCGATTATGTTTATTCAAATAAATCATGCCATTCAGAAGTCTGTACGAGTATTATTTAATATCGCTGTAACGAGTTTATTCGATTAACTTCCTCGTCTTAATATCCTCGGGGACGTGAATATTTTTACATCACATTTTAATATTGGTTTATTGAGAAATTTGATTCTTTTTGTTAAACTTGCCTTTCTCATTGGAAATTTACGATGATGGAAAAAGACTGAACGATTAACTCTTCAAATCTTGTATCATTTTTTCCGATTGATTGGTCGGCTTACTCAAAGATTTATTGATATCATGTGAATCAACAATATTTCATCTACATATTTTGTTTTAACTTTCATAATAAATATGTTTTTAATCTACGTTTGTTTTAGATTTAATTCATCATTTCTCGGTAATGAAATTTTGTCGTAACATTTTCGTCGCCTTTGTTATACTTTCATCAAATAATATTATTATTATTAGTGTATAAAGATGTTTCTCTACAGCGCACACAAGCCCAAAGAGCTATATTAGGACGACAAAAATAAAAAAAACATATCCTTGAAACCAATCAAAAATCTTTTAAAACAATTCTTGATTAAACATTCCATCCTTCTTCATAAGAATTTTTGTTGCCGATCTAACAGGATTGTCTGCGCATGCGTTCAAAGTCGAGGTAATGTCTACACGGCCGATATTGGTTAGTTGAGTTCCAATAGTTGACGGAGTAGTTGTGTTCGTGCTGTTTCCCCACGTTTGTTTTTAATTGGATTTTAACATAGATATTGAAGCGACAGGTATGTACTTTAATATGTAATTTTTATTTTGGCATAACGGTTGAATGTAGTGTAGATAAAATATGTTTTCTAAGATGCTATTTTTGTCCTTTAAAATATTGAAAAATTATTTTTAGCTAGACTTATACAAAAAGTTCCAAAGAGTACCGCAATAATTTTTTTATAGTTTGTTAAAATACTTTATAATTTATGTAAAAAAGTAAAATACAGGTCCCCCCGTTTCCCCCCTCTTGTTAAATCGTATGTTATCTTTACAGGTAGTGAGGGTGACGCTCCACTACAGGAAGTTAAGGTGAAGAGAAGAGAATTATTTGAAGTGTTAAACAATAAACTTTTTTATAAATTTTCGTCATTAAAATGCAATGAACGATTGTTTGAATATATATTGGACAAGTTTGGTATTAGTGAACTTTCTAAAGATTGTGCAAAACGATTAAAAATTGTTATCAAAGTGTTAGTTACGAAGTGTTTCGAGAAATGGCGTAATTGTAATCACATGTTTAAACGATTTAACAACAAGCATATGAAATGGCTTGATACTGATCTAAATCTTCCAGAAATACAGCCATCACAGCTTTCATCATCAGCACGTCCAGCAAAACATCCAGAACAGCAGAGTCGAGGGAGGCCACGAAAATTATTCAACGAGAGTTCAATACGCAGTAAGCAAAGAGTGGTTAATCCAATAGTAACGAGTATTAGTCCAGAAAAACTATGCTTGGCTGCAAAATCAAGTTTGGTGAAATCAGGCAAGAGAACTGCAGCTCAAGTTTTGAAACTAGCCATTCAATCTACACCAAATACTTTAAAAAAAATTAAAGTGATGCATGATGCATCATCGTCTGTCATAACGTATAGTCCTGAAGAAGCTTTAGGTCTCGTGGTGGATCTTAATTTGACGAAAGAAGGTTATATGACTATGAGACATAGAGCAAAAGAAAGAGGAGCAAATATCTATCCCTCATATCATGTTATAGCAGAGGCTAAGAGGAGGTGTTATCCCAATAATATTATGGTTACTGAAAACGAGGCTGTAGTGCCACTGTTGGACCTTCTTATACATACCACACAACGTTTGGTACAAGTGCAGGCTGATGTAATACTACAGAACATTTCGGAGAACTGTGATACTATCGAAGTATACTATAAATGGGGTCTAGATGGTAGCGGTGGTCACAGCATATGTAAGCAAAACTGGATGCTAGTTTCTTCAGATCCAATTATATCTGACAGGCGAAAAAAAATAAAACACAACTCAACTGAGCATGCTTAGGCTTCCTACTGATTTTAATAATAATAATGATCAGAAGTCTGACGATGAAGAAGATGACGAGGATACAGATTAGTATAAAAAAATGTACAACTTTAGTAATAAAAATACAGAAATATTAAAAAAAAAACATTTTCTAATCGGAATGCTATTACCCCCATCTACCCTATATATATATACCCTCTATTACCCCCATTTACCCTAAAAAGGTCTTTTTTTATTAAGGCGATTATCAAGCAGCCTCACAATAAACAATTCTGATAAGAATATCTAATAAGTTACCATTTTATATTTTTGGCGTCCTAATATAGCTATTTGGGCTTGTGTGCAGCGTGGTACGTTCCATAGTAAATATATTGTATCATATTTATATTACTCAAAGTAAATGCTATACTATACTATACTATTATCTAAAGTAAATGCGAATGTCTTTATAGCACCTATTCATAATCATAAATAAATATTCAGAAGGAGAGCTAGTGCCTAAAAAGAAATTTAAATTGGTAGATTACCAGAAGAATCACAGTTTCACATTTTGTAGGTACATGCCATCTCTATTTGTATCATTGCTTCTTGTAGATTTCTGTCTCTGTTCCCTGCGAACATCCATCATAAGAGAATCATAATTTTGTTGGAAGGACGTCACTTTCCTGAAATGAGAGAGAGAGAACGGTTAGTGGGTACGTTGAAGCGAAGGAGGTACATATTTTGCTTTTTCCTTTTGCGTGAATTCCCTTTGTTCTTTTATGGAGATCATTGTTGCCAGATTGTGGGGTCGGTAATTTTATCAGTTTATTTTACTTCCTTGCTC
Organism: Athripsodes cinereus; assembly: GCA_947579605.1. Classification (NCBI taxonomy): domain Eukaryota; kingdom Metazoa; phylum Arthropoda; class Insecta; order Trichoptera; family Leptoceridae; genus Athripsodes; species Athripsodes cinereus. The sequence goes on along the minus strand of OX388308.1, from coordinate 16,885,532 downwards.
GTTCAACTTTATTTGACTCGTTACTTGATTAGTTCTTGAAATTCTTTGTTTCCCTAGGTCGCATGATTTATTTTTTTATTATCTTTCACTGATCGATTTATATATTTTTTCAACTTACTCAGCAGCAGCAGACGTCTGTTGAAATGAAATAAAAAATATGGAATCAAAAGACAGATACTTGTTGTTGACTATTGAAGTAAGTCAGTTTGCTGATATAGTTTTCAATTGTATTTCTTTCTATTTTCTTTTCATATTATTCCCGTTTCAATCATTCGAATTTATTGTTGAAAAATCACACGTACAAGTCAATAGAGCATAAACGGCGAAAAATATAAAGGATCAATATGATAGAGTTTGAAATAAATTATATTTGTTTAAATGTTTCGTGATTGTTGCACATTCAGGCAACTGATAAATTTAGATAAGTGTAATAACTGCTGGGTCTATTACACCACTACAAAATACTTTGCAGACATGTTTTATGTAAGGAGGCATATTTACATAAAACAAAATATATTTCCTCTGAGAGTCTATTGTGTAGGTATAATATGGAGTGAAACAAGTGCGAGAAGTACGAGAATATAATGTTGCATCCATATATGAAATTATCTTTTTTTTTTTACAATTCACACAGATCGAGCTAGTCCCAAACTAATATATGAATCTTGTATTATGGGTACTAACGCGCAGTACACATATATACAATATACACTTAACACATAATATACGTGGAACACCCAGACCCAGGACAATTTGAAAAATATCATTTTTCAATCTGCCCTGGTCGGGAATCGAACCCGGGACCTCGTGAGTTAAAGTGAGATAAATGCAAGAGCGTTACCTCCGCGCCACACCGGCCGGCCAAACGGCCTTTACGATAGTATTTCACTCTATTAATTATGTCGAGTTAATTTTGTGTATTGTCTTTTGATCTCATTAAAATACAGTTTTCTTTTGCATTACATTGCGTTATTACACTTTCCAGTTCACATTGCATGCAAATAATTCTTGGATCTACTCGTTACGCAATACATATACCTACTTAAGCACAACACGAATCGAAAAATAATTTCGTCTTGTGTCAAGCATTTGTGGTTGTTTTATGATCGTTTAATAATTTTTTCAATTTGTTTGTTGCAGGTAACTGAATTATTCATTTCATGAAGATCGTCACTGTCCTGCGCATGTCGATGTGAATTGGTAAGAATTTGGATTTATCAAAAATATATGGGTAGCTTCTAGAATAAGATTTGTTCGTCTCTATATTTGTGCTACACAAACATTTTTCAAGTCGATTCTGAATGATTGAATGACACAATAAAAGGATTTATTTCTTAAAAGGGTCTTTAATCTAATAATACACGTTGTATGTGGTATGCGATTTCAATATTATTTACTCGGTACCTTTGTGATATCTATACATACACCTATTTCTATGAAAATCCTTGTACATATAAAACCGTTTGTTAAGAAAGAAACTCCTCTGTACGATTTCAATTCTATTTCAATGCAAATATTTTTATGTGTATTTTTTGAAGGATCAACTTACCATTTCGTTATTTAGGTTCCTTTTTCAATGTGGCCATTTTCACGTTTCTGGAAATAAATAATATAAGTTAGCACGTATAAACGTAGGTACTCACTCTTTTGTGCATTAGAATTTCACTCACTTTCTTCGTGTTTTGTGAAATGAAGCGGATGAAAAAATATCTTTGGGTTTTACACATTCCCCGGACAAGCTTTGCATCTTTTATTTGATTCTCCTCATAAACTTTTTAATATAGGAGAGGGATATGTTATCATACTTATACACTTACGTTTATGTGTGATAGGAATGTAGTCCAACTAACAAATTCCGAATAATACCGAGAACCTATATCATAATATATGCCTATTTATATATTTTATACGTATAACGCCTTTAAAACCATTCCCACACATTCCTTTTTATAGCTCTGATCTCTTAGGATGTAATGTGTCGTACTCTTGAAACGTTTCAGGAAAATGATAGCTTGAAAATGCTGATTCCAATATATTGAGAGTGAATTACGCCTATTTAATGTAACATAATATTGTTATTTATTGAAATACATATTTGTATGTGGGCTAATGTAAAATTTATTTGAAAGCATAGTGTATTAATGAGAAGAAGAGGAACGCATCATAATATTTCATTTGCTATGTAGGTACGTATTTCAATTATGTCAAAATCAGTGCGATACTTTCGTAAAAGATCGCTTCTAAATTGATGTTTTGAGTTTTTTTTTATCCGATTTTTTCCCCATAATAAATCCGAATAGTGAAACATTTCGTATCTTCCTACATAATGTTTTATATATTAGCAATATCAATAACAGCTCTGGTGGCTAAGTTTTTTTTACTGTCGATGTGTTTGTTTTCCTCGATTTCCATGTTTATTTTTATTATTTTGACGATTGAATCACTGCGGTTTTTATTGTGACGTAGTAGAAGCCATCATTTACAAAATCCAATAAACCTTTATTCTTTGTCGTCTACTTTCATACAATTTGTTTTGGTATTGTCCTTATAAGTAACCCTTTTATTTATTTTTGATTGTGGATAATAGCTCTTTATTTGTTATGGTCGGATCGAATGACATACATTGAGCGTTGACGTTACCCTAAATACATTCTCGTATCGTTTAGAATATTTACAGGATAGTGTTTTTTTCTATTTTCTTTAGTATTCTTGATATTTTGGACTTTCTTTTTCTTTAGTATTCATGATAGTTTGGACTTTTATATTAATCGGAGTGAGTCGATTCTATAACTTTTATTTTTATATTACATCTTAACAAAATTAAAGTATTGATTGAGTTGACGTTGATTTTGTAAAACTCCATTATATTGATATAATGAAAACAAAATTAAAGTAGATATTTTTAAAAAACTAAATTAGTCTCTCCAGAACTCCAGACTTTCGTTGAGATCGATTTTTACGATTAAAAATTTTTAATAACTCATTTTGATTTGTCTGTTATTCTGTCTTTATTCGTCTAATATTCAACGAGTGGTTACGTTTGAATATGTAGGAGGTTATTTCATTTTCTCGACGAAAGAATATATGAAGCTCTATCTAACTTGTACCTAGTTCTCTGTTTAAGGCTCTCTCTAAATTCAGGGCTCGTGCCTAAACAAGAGATGTGTTTCTATTATGAACCACCTACTCAATGGTATGTACGTATTTGCAATGTGGTAAGCGACAAGCACTGCGAACAAAACATTTATACAATCATTTAAAAACTGTTATTGTGACCGCGGAGTGTTATGTCGACAGTATTCTCTTTGTTGGTTGTATTTCGTGTATCTTTCTACGGATTAGTATTACGAATTTCGAAATGATTTTACCCAAAGTTCACCTTAATAAAAGTAAATTGACCCACTCTGTTATAAAATATGGTATTCATTCATATTTTTGCGCAAGAAAATCTCAATATAATTTCGTTTTTACGCGAGCTTCAGAAGAGAAGCACTTTAGAATATGGAAATGAGGTGATTTTTCTCAGAATAGACCTTTTATTTCAAATCTGTAGTATTAGACAAGAGAACGCCCCTTTTGCCCATCTGACGAAATTGTATTCTTTGATAAATTGATTTGATACTTGGCATTTTTACAACAATACGATTTCTTAGCAAACTTAACAAAACGTTTACTCAGTCTATACAAACACTTTAAATTTCAATTATTCAAAGGAGAGTGTTCCCGCCCGCTTCAAATGTGTTGAGGGATAAATATTAATTCAAATACTTGTTGGTTTCTAAATATATCTTGGATCAATGAGTAAATCAGAACAATTCTAGGTATCTAGATAATTTATTGTATCTTTGCTTGAGTAACAGGAAGTTCATTATATTGAGAATCAAATGGTTCATAGCATAGCCTATCTACTGTATTCTAGATCTCAGTATCAAAATAAGTACTAAACATTATTATAAATATAATAATATTTTACAATTGATTAAATATACGAAGAAACGCAGGCCGTGAGAAATATCAAAGCATCATTTCCTGAAATCCACCCGATATTTATGTATCGAATCTTCATAGAATAATATTTACACATTACTATAACAAGTCTTATATACTGCAGTACCTAATACATTGGTTATTGCCATCGAACCAGTGGGATACCCAATCCAATGTTCTAACGCATATAATTTTGTATTTTAGTGAATTCCCTTGAGTGCGGAACATGCAAATTGGACACATTAGTGTAAATTACAATTATTACCGCGTTGGGCATGTAATATCAATAGGTGAGGTGAGTTCATTAATATGAGAGTATGATATGCAATTGGTGAATGTGCAAAAATGGGAATTTTATTTTTAATATTTGTAATAAAATTCCGCTAGCTACCCCACTAGTGGCATATGTCGTGATGGCGATAACATAGATAATCGGTAATCTGATAAGAGAGTCCATAATTTCAATCTGTAGTTTCGAAGTTCAAATTACGCTACCATTTTGATTATCCTTCATGACATTATGTTGTTTACCGTGAATATTGGTATTGGGTATTGGGGGCACAGTATTAGAATGGTTCAAAAACTACTTAGATAAAAGAGAACAAATCGTAAAACTTAATAATGTATTGAGTACCCCATTGCACATGTCATTTGGAATTCCGCAGGGTACGGTCCTCGGCCCTATCCTGTTTATTATTTACGTCAATGAACTTTTTAATCTTCCATTACGTAACTCTACGACTGTTGCATATGCCGATGACACAGCCATATTGATTAAGGGCAGGACCTGGGAAGAAACAAACTTCCACGCTAACGTTAACATGTCTATATTGAAGGACTGGTTTGATGCAAATCTCTTAACCCTTAATACCGAAAAAAACTTCTTTATCCCTTTTTCTCTGGTGGAAAGAACAATCCCGAATAATATCAAAATTATCATACATAACAAAGAGTGTCTGAACAGTGTTCAGTGTTCGTGTTCAGAAATAACGGGTAAAATGGAAATAAAATATTTGGGAATTATTTTGGATAATAATTTAAAATGGAAAACATATATAGATTTATTGGTAAATAGAACTAGAAAGTTAATTTATATTTTTTTACGACTGAGAAACATTTTAACACTAGACAGATTGAAAATGGTTTATTATGCTCTCGCCCAGTCACTGATCCAGTACGGAATAGTGGCATGGGGTGGGACATTTCCAACTAATTTAATACCAATTGAAACGGCCCAAAAATACTCATTAAAATAATACTTAAGAAACCTAGAACATACCCAACATTGAACACTTTCATTGACTTTAGAGTACTTAATGTGCAAAATATGTTTAAGAAGGATGCAATACTCCATGTTTTTAAATATAAAGATAAAAATCAAATCGATATTAGTAATAGAGACAGGCTAGGTACCATCCTGATATTTAATAAAGATAGGACAACCACCATGGCGAATGGTTTTATACATCAGGGAGTGCGGTGTTTTAATGGTTTGCCAAGAGAGTTGAGAGATCTTAGAACCTATGTCTTGTTTAAGAAAAGATTGAAAGAATATTTTTCACATTAATAAATTGACTGTAAATATTAAAGGTAATTTTTTTTTATGTATGTTATGAAATATGTTATATATTTTCTATTTAAGTTTAAAATATGTTAAATTTTGTTCTATATACTATTATTGTTATTTTAAATATTTGTATTTTGTATAGACCGCCGCCCGGACACAAGCTAGCAATATGCAGCTTCGCCGGGTGAGATCTAAATACAAATTAAGTATAAGAAATGTTATATGTAGATATCTTGTTTATTTTGTTTATATTTAATGATTTATTTTCAATAAAAAAAAAAAAAAAAATATGTTTGAGGGGTGTATTTAGTTTGTTTCAGATCTGAATTCATCTTTAAAATGTAACATTGAAAGAGATTAATTGGCAAGCTTGTGCTTATAGAGCAATAGCTATTAAATATTTTTGTTCTAATGGTAATGTTTAATTACTCTAAAAAAATATCAGTTTGTAGACTAGGAAGGACTAATTTTGAATTTGCATAAGTAAAAATTGATTTTATTTTATTTCAGTATTTGTATATACCTACTAGTAACATTATTTTATTACATAGTTGACAATACATACAGTGGTTCATACTATAATAAATTAATTTATTATTATTGCATTGTGAATCCCTTACAACGATAGATTAAATACAACTGCAATATAACTGCACACACTACATAGTAGTTGCCTGTAAACACTGACCAATATTCTAAATGATAATAATATTATAATTTCAGTACATACTCGTATTATATTGTATTCTATCGTTAACTGCTATTATTTTGCAACCAGATCCTTGTTAAACGCATTCATTTGAAAAGGTTTTCCATCCAGCTGGTAACTGTATTAATTGTTTGTTAAATTATTATTGTATTTCCCCAACTAATGATCAGCGTGTACATGCTGTTTGACTAATTATTTTGTTAATTAATATTGATCACATAGTCGGGAGAGTAGCGACGTAGATGTAATTAGTCAATTTATCATTCTCTATTGAATACGGATCATGCTTTTTTTTATACTTTAATGATAATTTGTCGTTCCCGTTTTGTCAATTACAATTTATTTCGATAATGTATCCCTCTCCTTCTCAACGATGATTTTTTATAATATGTTTTCAGTGTCAAAATATTTTTTTTTAAAACGATTCCTATTATGTGTACCTTCCTCACCTTGGGGATTACCAGACTTTACGGCGTCGAACCCTTTTTTATGGAATACTTGAAGATAACGCCTTTACCTACAATCCAAAGACAATTGTGCAGGTAAATACCTACTAGTATTTGATAAGACATTACAAATAAAACTCTCAAGACTTATAAAAATGTTGCCGTTGACCCTGAGCTGATAGGGGGTGAAAAACAAATTACCGTTTATTACATACACCCAACATTTTTTAATAGATTTTAGAAGATGACATATTTTTTATATTTGTTGGTATATGACGTAGTTATCTTCTATCTTCAAGCCAAAGAAGTGTTGGTTTTGTTGCTGTATGTATTCATATTATATTTAGACGAAACGAGAAAATGCAGTATGAACGTCATTTTATTATGGTAATAACATAGCAGGTTGAATAAATTTGCATATATAACCAGTACCTACTTATTTTTTCAGTGATAAATTTCAGAACGCTTTTCTCTTATGTTTTGAATAACAGCTTTAACTGGTCGCATGTGAAGTCTCGCCTGGTTTATGACGCTATACTTTAAACTACGTTTATGACCGTAGTTGAATCTTGTTACCGGAGGCTTATTCCAGTTTAGTAGTACGACGATCTCCACTGTATAATCATATTCTACTCGGAGTCGAGGACTAACGAACAGCAGATCACGTATAGGATTTCCTAACTGGTTGAACGTAATCGGGTAACATATTATTATTATTGAAGTATTGGGAAATTGGGGTGAATTGGTTAGCCATAATAGTGGTTCATTTTCATTCACAGTGTTTACCTACATACAGATCTGTTTAAATAAGTATATTATCTCGTTTATAGATACGGTGTCGCTGTTAAAACGTTTAGTGATACATCAATTAGGCTATGAACATGTAATCTATTTCTCAGTAAATTTACAGATACTGTTTGTGCGGTATCTAATTACTTTTTGTACGACAAAGATGCTCGAAACAAATTGAATTGAAAGCTGAGAAATAGTCTTTTGAAGTAACGAAAGCAAGAGATTACCAAATTTATTCTGTTTATTTTTGAGTCAAACTTATTCAAGTTGTTTGTAAGATCCCACAACAAACTTCATTTCCGCACCTTAAACTGTTAATTTTAATAATTTTACGGTTAAACTTACAACGCCCTCAATATATTAATCTGAGGTTGTCAAGGTAGTCTAGGGTTCTAAATCAACTAACATTTGATATGCTTTATAAAAGTTTCAATGTAAGTGATTAATAATTCTTTATCTAGAATCAATTTTCCATATATTTTCAACGTGTTTTACTTTTCTACATTGATTTATTACAGTGAAACACGATTTGTCACATAAAACATTATTTTTCATTAGCTTTATGAATTTCTCACACATTTTCTGTCATCATTACTCTCGACATATTACGAGTATGACCAGGCGGAATATAAAGTTTTGTCCATTGATCCATTTTACATGTTCTAATTTTAAAATGTTGTGCGACTTTTAAAATACATAATATTTTATTCAGCGTATAATATATTATGACGTATGGTCATGCATCAATGCTAATTATTCACATCATCGATTATGTCCATATGTATGTAGTCATTTACTAGTCAATTGTATCATCCAAAAATCCATTACAAATATTTAATATATTGATTCTATTATTTTTTTACAATACATTAGTAGTAGAAGCATTTCGCGATAACACTTTTTTATATTGTCTATGCGTACCTAAAAAGAATTTTCACTTTTCTTTTTCCTTTACATGTTCAAGTGTAATATTGACACCTGCTACAAGGACTTTATACACATTTTAATCAATTTTTTTTTGTGGTGCCAAGAGGGTCTTGATTAAATGCGAGTAATAATTATTTTTGTTCATGCTTTTGTTTTTAATTTAGCTTCGTTTTATGTTAGATTTTTGCTATATTTTAGAAATATATGAAATACATAATAGAGATTTAATGTAGGTACATCTGTTGTTTGCTGTTGGGTTTGCTCCTGGCATCTTGATGTAGCTCGGTTGGACTTTTAAGAGTGCTTTAGTGCTCTTTGGTTTTTTTCCGGGTGCTTTGGGGTGTTAGTTTGGTTATGACCTGTGGCTGACTCAGAGATACATATCTTTGTTTTTAATTTCGATATTATTTTTTACCATGTGTATTTAATGTGCCTATTGGTGTATGTTTGATTTCAATAATTTAAATAAAAACAACGTTTGATTCGATTATTTATTTTATACATATACTGAAATCATTTTAGATTTTTTTATGAATTCTTATTTCATAGACCGATGTATGCTTGTTACGGCTATAGTAATGTAGGTACTTATGTCATTTCTTAATATCTCATAGTATACGTTACCCTCGCGCCGTGTCCCAAGTGGGGTAGGCAGAGAGAACGGAACTTATAGCAGTAATTTTAAATCCTAACAAAGTTTCCTGTCAGCAAACTCGGTAATAAGAACCCTTCTAAAATATACCTATGTCATATAACAAATTCTAAAACTGATACAAGCACATGTAGGTAGGTATAGGTAGGTTATATGTAACTGTGAATTGTCGTCGTAATTTTTCAACCCTTCCACATAATATCAAAAAATATTTTTGCTTTGGTGGAAAAAATCTTATATTTTCCCTCTTCCTACATCACGTCGTACTACGCTGTTGCGGCAGCGTCTACGTATGTAGGTATAGTGTGTGCGTTCAGAGGGAAAGTCATTAAAACGTCATGTTGGATATCCCGTATAATCAGACCCCAATAAATCTGAACCACGTCACACGACCAATTGGTCCAGCAAATTCCAGAATATTTCTATGACTACGTAACACATGTACCACCTACATACAAGATACTGGTAGCTAATTCTCGTATAAATATATTATGAGGTATATTGATAATTTACCAAAAATATTCCTTCGTTTGTTTTGTATCATTGGGAAAATGTTTTACAGGTAATATTCTCCGCAAAGCCTCAGGTAATGGAAAAAACATCACCGCCCATATTTCCGATACTACTTTTTTACGTGTTCTGTTATTTGATAATGATTTATTTCAATAATATTATGAAATGGTTAAAATATCTGAATCTTCAAGGGTGACCGTGTGTTCAGTAAGAGAAATCAGTGAGCCTGTATGAGAATTTGCATGAATGTGGTGTAGGTTAAAAAAGGATGTAAATATAGATAATTATGGCGTTACGTTCTGTCTGCTCTCTCCACTAAGGATACGGCGTCAAGATGTAGGGGTAGTAGTATATTTTTTTTTAATAATAATTTCTTGACTTTCTTAACATTGTTAAACATATTTTTTAAATTTTACTCAAGTATAATTGATAAAGTATCCCGTATGAGGAATTGCATGAATGTGGAAGAAGCAAAAGAAATGAAGATGTAAAGATGGGCGTATATGGTGTTTCGTTCTCTCTATCAACCCTACTTGCGATACGGCATGAAATTTTCAGGATGTGTATTTTACGAATACTATTTTATTCTATATATTTTTAAACTGCAAATTATTTTCTTATTTTCTTGGAAAAAAAAAGTTATCAAAAGTTGTATATTAAATATATTCGATTATATTATATTATAACATATATTGTGGGCTCAATACTATAACAAGACATCTCACGGTTTCAAGACAATGGATAAATCATGATACATATTACTCTCAGAAGGATAATAATTGATGTGTTATAATGTATTGAAACACTTTGATTACAATACAAGAAAGGCTATCATCGGGAACACCTTAAACCACCTAAATTCGAGATGTCTAGTTCTAGTATTGAGCCCACAATATTATATGTAGCCATTATTTACCGAGATACTCAGTACTGGATATCATCTGCTCTCACTCTAAAGATAAATTCAAATTATTATTTTATTTTATCCACATAAATATATAAATGGGAAAAAATTCAACGCATTTTGCCGTATGAAAGCTTTGTGAATATATTTATAATATTTGAATAAATATTTATGTAGGTATCTCGTTTATTCAAATATTCACAAAGATGTTAATTTATATGTTAGTAGGTACATATTTGTTTTTATATTTTATAGGAAATACTTGGGATCTTTGAAAGAGTATGAGAGTAATTTATTATCGTAAATTTGCTTTCTTTGCTTTGTTAATTTTGTGCTTTTCAAAGCAGGAAGTCGAGAACTTTTTCAGTCTTTGCAAATTAATTGAAACTCTTATCTTTTTTGGCAATCAAGCGATGCATGTTTTAATTTTTATATTAATCAATTTATTTATTTCTGTATCTCTTCTTTATTCCCTTTATCTCAACACCAAATATCTTAACCATTTATTAGATGTAACCAATGATATATTAAAACCCAATATCTTAGCCATTTATATACGTTTGATTATAAGATATACCTGAGATTGTTGCAAAATTTTATGTAATATTGATTCACGTTTGCGTTTTTTACAAGTCCTTTGGAGTCGATTTGGATGGTGTTTAGACATGACTTGAATTTGCCTCTCCTATTATAAAAGTATGAAATATTTAGTAAAAGCTCGTGTTTTATTTCTGTATGTATGGTAGGGAGTAAGCACGATATATGAGCTTTCTCTTTTAGTATGTGGATCAATATAGCTTCATATTTTGTCATAATGTTTTCATATCGTTCGTCTCCGCGCTTGAATAGGAAATTACAATTCCATACATGCCGCGTATTTTTCATTACACATTACAACATAAGTTTGAAAATTTTCTTAGATGAAAAGAAAAGTAATTCTTTTTTCTGATATTTGAGAGAATCCCAATATTTTCACTTATCCTCACATTTGACAGTGTCCTACTGATGTGCGAATATTTTGCATGTAATTGAAAAAAAATATGTTAATACACCGTCTTCGACATTTTGTAGTTGTAAATTTCTATTTTCATAAAACGTTTGGCTTAATTTGTATCATCTTAACCAAAGATTTTTTTTTAAATATAGGCATGTGTATTGAGCAAGTATACTAGGATTGTAACTGACATAAGGTTGTTGTTAGTTAAGTGATTTAGCTCTCATGCTTTTATATAAATCGAATGTATTGGATGCTTAAAAACTATAGTAGGTTCTTTATTTAGTACATACAGTTGTTAATATCATATTAATAGTGGGTTTGTCTTTTGAAATTATTTGGTTTTTCTATGGGTAGTATGTATGTGCGGTTGTCATGGATTTTTATGCCGTATTTAAATATTTCAATTCATTGTTGTATGTGTGTGTTAATACGATATGATATTATGCGGGTTGTATCTTACATAGTTAAGCAGTATTCTTCCATATAATGTATTTAATCTGACCTTTTCCTTTGTGGTATTAGAATGTAAGATCAAAATCATACGTCTTCTTAATATTTAATCTTATTGTGATAATATTATATGAAGGCGCTGAAAAGAAACCATAAATAAATATTACTGAAAAATAGACTTTAATCTCCACAAGATGTAAGGCTGAAACATAACTAGAAATATGTAAGCACCCCTTACAAATATGCGAGTAGTTCGCATTTCGTGCAAGGCACAATTACACACGTGAAATGGATTAGCATATTAATAGACATGTAAAGATCTTATTATTTCCTCAAGGCTTGCGTATATGATTCACTGAAACAATGAACAACAAAATATATCCTGGAGGTTTAAATGTCTTATTAAAATTACATCTTCTGGAAGTGTAAATAACTGATTGAAGTATAAAGTACCATAATTTACTGAGATACCCGAAAAAGTGAAGAATAATATTATTATGTAAATATTTGATGAGAATATTATAATGATATTGATAGGGTTGGATCACTTGTGAAGGTGGGGCCCATAAGTGCTGAGATATATATTGAGCACAGGTGATATATGAAATCCTTGCAAAACAGTGCTCCATCAATCCATCCATTTTGTCCTTTTGGACGTACGTTAATGTTATGTTTATACGCGTCCTTCTTTTTTTATAATATATTGTGGCGATTCGCAAACAACCCTTCGGATCGTACGACGTACTGGTTTAAGCTCTATCGTCTACGAAACATTGTACTGAAATTTTAGGAAGCCGTGACAAAGCTCTTTTAGCTTAGGGATGAGTAGTATGTAATTGGATAACCACCCGCATAGTGTGCATACGAGTACAAAGGAATCTATCATGTGTCATGTCATAATGACATTCAATATACCAAGTCAACCAACACACATAGCTTATATATTCTATATTATACTCGTTAAGATTTCATCTTCTTAAAATTTAAATTGCTCGCTCACCGCTCATTGTTAAAACTTACATTTTCCGCTAAATTAGGTATTTAATATATAAGGTCTTTCGGAAAATTGAAAAACATTTGAAAATTACATTACATTGAAAACATATTTTTGATATATCTTCGTGAAAATGGTCATATTATAATATTATAATATTTGCCACCAAGGATGAATGTTTTATTATCTTATATTTCTTCTCATTATTTAAATCACAATAATCTTCGGATAATATTGTAGGTATATATAATTGCGACTTTTCTTTCACTCTTTTTACATTTTAATTAATTTTATTATGGTACTGTTATGTTTATTGAATTATATTTGTGAGGTTCTGTTCGAACATAAATAAACTTTTTCGTATAGATTCAGATCTAGGGTGAATTTATTAGATTAATTTGTTAGTTAAATAAAATATCTTTTTGTACTTTACATTCACGTACATGACCTTTCTGATATTGGGAATAAGTTTGCTTTACATAGTTTTTTGCTACAAAAATAGATGGAAAAGTATATCTAAGCTTACGACTTTTTGTATTCCAAGTATATTCTATGGATCATTATTTTCTCTAAGCAAAGTATCTATGGACCAATACGGGAAGATAAAAGAAGTTAAAAAGTAAATTGATATCTACATAATATAATTCACTTTTGCACATTTCGTAAAAAAAATATTCTGATAAAAGTATTCATTAATAGCTTGCGTGTTATATTTTATACGAGTCTCATTTTTATTTCATGAATTGATTGAAAAAAAAACAGCCTCTGCCGTGAATACAAACGACATTGACTTCTTTCAGTAACGGAAATGTTATGTTAGACTCATACCCACTATACGACCCTATTTAAATATGCATGTGCTTTGTTTATATCTACGTACATATTGTTTTATCGTACAAATCATCTCATGAATTCTGAATCTGAATATTTTGTCTATTGATTTTGACATATAAAGGGAATTGTATGAGGCATTCTTTTTTTCAATTTTATTTTTTAACTAATGAATTCAATTTATTTTATTACTTAGTACTTTATAGGTTGTATTCAATTTATTATTTTATTCCCGAAATTTGGTTTCTAGACGTGTAAGTTTCTACAAGGACTTGGGTTGGGACCCAGGTTTCGCAGCCATACAGCCAACAATATTGGTATTATAACCGCTCTATAATACACATATGTTTTTGGTCTTCGTTGAGTTACAATTAATACACATTGATGGTTTTATTGATAAATCTATTTAATCTATGGTTGATTGAGATGATCAATTAAACATTTTGTTGAGAGAGGTGTTTAGTAGGTACATTTTTATCTATTCAATGCTTTTTTACATGTTTTGAAGTAATTTACTCCAACACCGATGAGAAAAGAAAACACTATCTATACACATCTAATTTATAGAACAATTTTTACGTTTTCCTTTGCAATCTTTGAATCAATCCACTTTCAATAAAATACAATTGATTGAAATAAAATGCTATCAACAGTGACTTGTCAAGTGGGTTGTCGCTATTTTCAAAAAATCGTAGATTGAAAACACTTGTCTCAATCCATTTAATTTATGTTGCATTCTGAATTTTCAAATGCTTATAAAACACATTTTATGCTCGGTTTGATGTTAAACCACTATAAAAGAGCTCTTCATCATGAAAGGTACGATGGAGGGTCGACATGGGTCTCTAGAATGCAAATATCCTGCCCCTAACATCACAGAATGAACAGGTATTACTACAAGAGGGGAGAAAGGAAGATGTTTTCATTCTATATCCTACGTAACAAAGATTTTCGGTCAAGTGATTGCTAACATTGGAACCTGACGCAGCACAGATAAGAGTAGAAAAAAGGATGATTCTCAGTCAAAAAAATAATAATATAGGTTGTGAAAAATTTAACGCCACATAAATCAACGAAAATAACTGTTATTTTTAAGTATTCCATGTCCATATGTAACAAGATATATGATCAGTTTTGTAATCTTGTGACTTTTTGTTTTTTTGAGACATAGAGCACCACAAGATGCATGCAAATTTTCAAATGCATAATTTATTATACTAGTATTTCTATAGTGGTTTTTTTTATTTCAATAATTGATTAAAAGATAAAATTAAGTTTTTCTTATAATAAAAACATGCTTTAGGTGTGCTAAACCAAACAGTTGGATTTTATTTGTATCATCAATACGAACCCGCTCACAATACTAATAGATCTTAAGCTTAGATATTGAGTTAAACAGATTTAAATAAATTTTTCAATGTCACTGTTCACAATATTTCCTAGCAATGAAAGTAAATTGTTATTTTCAATTAACAAATTTCTATTGGTTTGATCACAATTTCATGTGTCATTTTTGAATGTCAGTGTAATATTTCATATAATTATATTAGTGTAATATTCCATATTTCTTCAGTGCAGAGTAGGCGTTTTAGTGCCGTATTAATTTTGTTTCTTTTCAAGTTTGTAGACTGTTTAGAATGCAAACATCACTCAAATATTATTATAAATTGTGGTATTTACATAAAAAAAAATCTTGGTTTTTGTAATAGTCAGCTATACTATTCCTGACCGGTCTTATTTGTCCATTCAGGCAAAATAGCTCAGAGTGACCGCAGAGTGAAGTTGAAAGGAAAACCACAAACCTATGTTATACGTCTTCAAATACTTGTGCTCTTTGTATCATCCTGCGAAGAAATACTTATTAAGTTCATTGTATTATATTTAGGTTAATGATAGTACTAATAAATTGCCACAAATACGAGTACCTACATCAAATATGATTACAACTTCTATACGTCATTTTTTTATCATTCAATTTTAGAATCTTCCGAATGCTTTGTATGTGGTATTCATGGTAATTTCTAATTAACATTCTTTGATTATGTTTTGAGAATGTCATTAATTTAAAATAGATCAACACTAAATTCGACTTTTATGAACAAAAAACATTCTGTATATTCTAAGCTTCGAAATTCTACTTTTTCTGTCACGTCTGCTCGCGAATTTAAAGGAGCCTATTCCATTTTTATCGACTTAACAATAAGAAGACTAGAGTGAAGCATTTTTCTTTGTTATTGTGTTTGTCTTTTCCTTCACGTATTTTCATTGGTATGAGATTTTGATGGAGTAATAATATCCTAAGGGGAATATTTTTCAAAAACTAATATTAATCTGTCGAATTTTCTGTTGTCAATGAAACAAACGACAGTAAAAAGAAAAAGAATAAATTAAAGTACCTACTTCTTTTTTTATGTTTTTAAAGAACGCGCCAAACTTATATAAATTACTTAATATGGTTTTGACAACACGTCCGGTGGGGATTTAGAACACTCTCTGTGACAACAAAAAATTAAGACATCTAGGATAGGTGGCAAACCTCATCACTAAATTTTGATGTGAAATGTCTACTACTATACCATCACGGCATATCCCACAAGTGGGGTAGCCAGCAGATCAGCTGCATGTAAGAAACATGCAAACTGTCACATGTGAAATGTCACCTACCTTTATTATAAAAAAATATTTTTAATGTGAATTCTATTCTAAACTCTTCCAAATAAGTTATTTGACATGACCAGTGTAACCATTCAGTATGCAAAGATACAAACTTAGTGTTACAGTAAATCTCTTATCTCTTAAAATTATTGTAATAGTAAACCTTTTTATGAATTATTTTATTATTACTGGTTTTGCAAAAAAAATCTTATTGTTGTCTGAATTGTATGGTGACTTTCCTTTGTGACCTGTACGAATGGGATAATATTAAAATGTATTCCAACTAGTTTCGTAATATTATTCCCTTTCTGAATGTAGTGTGTTATTAAACTATTAATAGCATTTTGAATTTCCTACTCGGTGTAGTTATATCTCCTCTTGTTTCCTTGTTTTAATAAGCACAGGAAAGTCTATTTAACTTGTCCGCATGTCTCAGATAGCGATATATATATATATATATATATATATATATATATATATATATATATATATATATATATATATATATATATATATACATAGGTACACACATGTCGTATTATTCAAAGTGGATGTTCCAATATATAGTTTCACAACACACATACTTACTTTGAACTGTATTAACAGTTTTAAATGATTTGCACAGAACTTACTTCGTGTATTATTTCATAAACTTTTAGGTATGATTTAAATATTATGCATGTATTAGTCTTAACAACATTATCCTGTTAGCTTATATTTCGTAGTAAAACTTTACTCGAAAGTCAACTGTAGTTACTTGCATTTACTCGTTAAAAAATGAAAATTATTATAAGTAGGTACCTACCTTGTTCTTACAATTTTGATTCCTTGTGAATCGTTAATCTTGCATCAAAATTATTTTATTTAACAAAAAAGTTCTTATCGTTGAATGCAATTATCGTTGAATTTTATTAACATCATATGCAGAGTTCTATAGTTATTATTGATGGAAACATACAATACATAAAGAACATTATTAATAAACATTTGGTTTTATTAACATCATATGCAGAGTTCTATAGTTATTATTGATGGAAACATACAATACATAAAGAACATTATTAATAAACATTTGGTTTTATTAACATCATATGCAGAGTTCTATAGTTATTATTGATGGAAACATACAATACATAAAGAACATTATTAATAAACATTTGGTTTTATTAACATCATATGCAGAGTTCTATAGTTATTATTGATGGAAACATACAATACATAAAGAACATTATTAATAAACATTTGGTTTTATTAACATCATATGCAGAGTTCTATAGTTATTATTGATGGAAACATACAATACATAAAGAACATTATTAATAAACATTTGGTTTTATTAACATCATATGCAGAGTTCTATAGTTATTATTGATGGAAACATACAATACATAAAGAACATTATTAATAAACATTTGGTTTTATTAACATCATATGCAGAGTTCTATAGTTATTATTGATGGAAACATACAATACATAAAGAACATTATTAATAAACATTTGGTTTTATTAACATCATATGCAGAGTTCTATAGTTATTATTGATGGAAACATACAATACATAAAGAACATTATTAATAAACATTTGGTTTTATTAACGCAGATGGATTTTTGGTCATATAAGCGTAAAGATATTTTATATATATTAATATACATTAGTTATATTTTATATTTTCAAGAATTCAAAAAGAATAATTTAAATTCAAGGACGAGGTTTGCCACCCATCCTGAATGTCTTGATTTTATATTGGCACGAAGAGGACAGCTTGCATGTTTCTTACATGCAGCTGATCTGCTGGCTACCCCACTTGTGGGATATGCCGTGATGGTTTAGTAGTAGTAGTAGAAATAAATAAATAATTCAAAATATAATAATTATTTCCACCTCTTGGTTTTACAAAGACACGTTTCCCGAGTCAATTCAACTGTTTGCAGTCACGATTTTAATAATTCGTATTTTACAAACAAGCCGTGTAATGAAGGCGTTTAATTTAAGCGTCCACTCTTTAGGGAGAAATATTTTAGGTCAACTAATCAATTTTCAAGCTCAGAGGTTTTCCCTATCCACTGAGGAAAATATATCTTGTGTGTCTGTATATAAAGAAGATATTAAAAGGACAAATAATTACCTACCTTTTACAGAGTAGTTTTAAGTACTGTTCTTCATAATTTGCATAATTAACTGCGTCCTTGGACTTAGTTATATCTCGTGCGAATGGTATTATCGCCTTTGGCATGAAATTCCGCTACATTTCGTTATATTTTTAGCACTTTACTGAATTTTCAATAGTAAACTTTCATATTTTGTTGGTAATAGTTTTAATAACTCGGATAGGTTTGTTTGCACGCGGTAAGTAAGGAATGTTTTTAACTCCGCAATATTTTTTCGGTAACGTTATAATTACTTACTTAGTTATTATAAAGGTGCCTATAGGTATATTATTAATAATGTTCTCGCTAATTCGTACAGAGAAAGGGTTTTACCTTTTTCTTATTCTGAGGGGAGGTGTTACTAAGGTATATTGTATATATTAAGGATTTGAAGTGGAATGGAGAGGAACATCTGGATATATTAAATTAATATGGCTATTATTTTCGCAACGAAAATCCTTGTAATTTTGCACTGCCGGTCATTTTTTCAAGTTTAAATATGATCAATGCGTATATTAAACTGAATTTCAAAACAACGCACGTTTACGTTTGTATAAAGTTTTTTTATTATTTCGTTGTGATTTAGGGACATAATTATTTTATTTATTAATTAATTATTATTTGGGCCTTTTAGCGTTTTTTGGGAGCATTGAAATATAGAGTGTAAATTATTTATTACTTTTGGTATACAATGCATATTTTTATTCTCTTCATTGCCATACATCATAATAATTTTGAATTGTTTGTAACTCATGTTTAAACAACGTGATAAAATGCTACTAACAATTATTTTAATTGTTCAAACATTTAACATCGTATGAACGGTTAACTAAATGTCAAATATCTACACGGTGTTGAACCCAAAATCAAAAATGAACTCAGTTTTATCTATATTACTAGAGATAACTGATAAACGAATTTTCGTATTTTACTGGATTTTTTTACATTTGCATGTGTGAAGATATTAAGAATACTACTCAACAGACGGCTCATCTGCAGTGCGCTACTTTAAGAAAAACATGTAAGTGATAATATTGTAACCATCGTACCGTGAATAATTTAATAAATAAATAAATAATATAATTATGTCTATTTTGACAAATGTTCATTAAGTTTGATATTTCCAAGATTTAAGATTATGACCGCATCGAGACTAACTTTTATCAGCGTAAAGTAGTTATTTTACTGTACACAATTCTTTCTTAAGTATTTCTATGTTTTCAATTTGGAGTGTGTTTTCACATGGTCTGTATTTTTCTTCACCTATATAAAGAGGTTTGGAAAGCTTAAAATAAACTATTAACGAGTGTTTCAATGACTTATTTTTCTTCTTTGATCTGTAAAGGAAACAAAACATGTCTCTCGGTTGTATTTCTTTAGGCTTTATCGACAATAAAGTAATACACATTAACTAACCACTTTAACTTTACGTGATCTCCTTTTTCTTTCCTGCTGCATAATAATGTGACTAAACATGTATGAGAGATTTTTTGTCTATTGCTTTTCTAATCTCCGTGTGTTTCAAAACGTATGTTCGCTTATATACAAAGTAGCTTATTAGGAAAAGATTAGGAAAAATAATACCCTCCATACGAGATGTATAGTGTTTTGTATTCTTTTTTAGTAATATCAAATTTGTTGTTTTTGTACTTCGAGCATCAATAATTATTCTTCTTGAACCATCCGTTTTTAATTCTAGACATTGGGAGGATATCTCGAAAATTCAATTACAATTTTAGAAATAATTGAGAAGCCAATTTAATTACATTTGATACGTAAACGTCGATACGATTTCCATACAAAAGTTCGATACGATTTCCATACAAAAGTTCGATACGATTTCCTATAAACAATCTATTTGGGTGTTTGATCGTTAATTGAATCTATTCAAATTTTTCTATTTGTTTCAGATGAATGATTAATAATTTTATTATATATTTAACAATAAGTTTATAAGGACATGTTTAAATGTTGGTATTTATCTAATATACTTAATTCATGACCTCGATATAAATACGATGAAAAAAACATTTTATTAAATAAATTTATAAGCATATATATATTTTGTATATATTTTACAATAATTATAAAAAAGTGTATAATTTTCAGATTTTCAGATGGATATCCATTGTGTCTACGTGTTTATGACGGAATCTTGTATAATTTTTGTGGTAACTGGATTGTTGTAGTCATATTTTGCGTACTATTCATTCAACTCATGTTGTATTCATTCAACTCAATTGTTCATGTCATAAATGGATGTATTAAATTCTCTGAATAAACATAATCCGCGTTCAAATCGAACCCAAATCACAATCAACATCGTCGTCAAGGGAATCCAGTTCAGAAACTTCGCTTACCATATGTTGTTAAATTCACCCCAAAGTCCACCTTCTAGTGTACATAAGTTGTACATGATAAATCTGATTAAATCACTTATTTGCCTAATCCCTTGGCAGAGCCCTACCGTTCTCCTTTACGCGAACCCTTTGACCCTATACTAAATGAAACATCAGGCATGTATGCATGTATATCTACTATTCATGAAACTTCCTTAGATCTTCGAATGTACAAATTATTTTGACATAATCTAAAGGATTTCATAATCTAGGGTCTTTCAGTTTATTCTCAAAGCTCTGTGGGATAATACAACAAATTTCAGTGTCTTTGAAAATACAATAGGTGTCGCTTTGAATATGTAAAGTACATCATATCATAATTGCAAGTTGATATTTTTTTTTAATTTTAATACTTTTTTGAGATGATCTGTAGTCTGAGAGAATTTCAGAATCCCGGGTTCAATTCCATCCACCGCTAAATTACTCCAGCTTCACGACACAAGCATATTACTTGCTGTGAGGGTGTCTGGGGCTTATTTTAGATTAATTGTTTTTTTAAAATATCATTTTTATTTTAGTTAAATTGTAAAAATGAATTAATCATTGTAACTGGGTTTTTTTCTCATTAAATAGGTATATATATTGTATGTCAAATTTATTTATGTAACATGAGAAGGTTATATGATCTGTAAATTTTAATACATGAAATCATGTAAGGTTTATAAAAGACAATGTCACCTTATTTGGTAGTGCCCTGAACAGAACACGAACCCGCAACCCATTCTTTTCGCTTATTTTGTGTCCAATTGAACACCGGTGCCTTACTTTTGTGTTTAGCACTAACGAGTATCAAATATGTATTGGATGCACTTGAACACCGGTGCCTTACTTTTGTGTTTAGCACTAACGAGTACCTATCAAATATGTATTGGATGCACTTGAACACCGATGTTTTACTTTTGTGTCTAGCACTAACGAGTATCAAATATGTATTGGATGGGTAATACATTATATTATGTCTACCTCCATATTAATTTATTTCTAGACGGGATTTGTTCAGTTATTAATACATTAGATACATATTTTAAATAACACGTTCAGTAGAAAAAATGTGTCTGTTTCAATATAAAACGAGGTGTATAGAAAGTTTACCTGGGGGTTTGTAGAGATTGATTTTTTCTTAGTGTTAGACGAGAGAAAGATAGCTAAATTTCCTCCGGCACTACAGCGGTACCGACAGGATTTATTTTATTTTTTGTTCCAGTAGGATGTCATCTTGTTTTCATGTAAAAATAAAATAAAAATAATATTTCCGTAGTTGTGTAAATATCACACATTTTATAAGTTACTCGTCACATCAGCGTGGAATGCCTGAAATTGTAGGTACCTACCTACGTTGTTACAAGTATTTTATAAAATGACACAACTTTTTACATAACCTCAAGCGTATTCATTAGACTCACGGGGATGTTTTTCAGACATCTTTTAAGATATATATTGTACTGTCATATCATGGTAATTGCATAATTATTAAGTTATGAAAATAAACATGTCTATTATAAATAATTATTTCACTTTAAAAGGGGATAAAAAAGTTTTTTTTTTAATATTAATATTTAATAATGAAAATATATAATATTTACTATTATTTATCTAGAATTGCAAGTCGATTAGCTTGCTACTACGGTATTATATTCTTGGATAAAATTATTTTTACATCGAGTTTACGGTGTTTTTTTCATGGTGTCGTAAGCTAAAGATTTATGAATTGTGTACTTTATCACATTAGAAGGAAACACAATAGAGTTGTTTATTTGCTGGTGTATTACGTACATAAATTGATAATGCCAGTTTAATCCAGCAAAATCCATAAATTATCCGTAATATTTTCCGTGTTACTGAATTCATGCACAGTTTATTTGCTATAATATTCGCCTTAATGTCTTCATCTACCATATTTCAGTATCAGCAGTCAAGCATTCCTCTATACGAAATTATCCGCAATTTCTAACAAATTGACTATAACATGAACCCTCGAGGAAACTGATATTTAGGTAATGGGGTTTTACTGAGGAAATACTGTTGCTGTGTCTCAAATAGGGACAAGAAAAGTGTATTATTACGAAACAAAGGAAATATTAACAAAAAAATAAAACGTCCAGCCAATTTCCTCGGTCACAATTATCTTGAGAGGCATTCTCTTACTACAGGAATCTATCTCAATGAAATTAACGTCTTCTTCTATTATTTCTCTTAAATTATTTCTTTTTGGAGCCGTAGACCGTTGCGTATAATAATACTACACATATAATAATACTACTCATGCTACATCTTTCGGACGAGCACCCAAATTGCTACATCTTTCGGACGAGCACCCAAATTTATTACAAAAACAAAATTAGAACAATGAACAAAGTTTCAAACTGAACTATAAGAAGCATAATACATATTCTCTAGAGTATTACTGTTATAAATATAGATCTATATGCTCGTTAAATAGTCTAGAGGTATTAAGAAGTAAAAGGTCTATACTCGTTGTTTATGTCTAGGGGTTTCTTACAAGTGTATAGGGCCCTTTTTACTTGGCTCTGGGCGAGAGAGGCCTCTGTGTCATGCTTACCCTTAAGTCCACCAGCAGTCAGGTTACCAGGAACTCCTTACTCCTTCAGTATACCATTTATAACTATTGAATAAAATCTTCCTATTATGTATCAAAGTAAATTTATAGATATATCCAGGTAAACAACAAAATTATATATATCATGTGAAACAAAGATTATCATAAGTACATCAGACCTTTCCAAGTAAGTGGATATTTTATTTCCATCAATGGAGCCTTTCATTTAGCTCTTTGTAGCCTTCATAGTGAGATAATATGGTCTTCCTTCCAATGGTTGGTCAAGGATATGAACCTTTGTGACATAACTACTCCGAGTATAAACTGGGTTATTGGAAGATTATATACAAGGAGGCGAAGAGATGTACTTTAATATTATTAAGAGTATTGAATCTACTTGCGGGTATACAAAATGGATTTCAACAGAAAGATATCGGATGGTAAGTGATTTACATTTATTGTGTAAACATATACATTACATAACAAGACAGTTACTTTCAAAGTAAATTTGTAGGGAATATTATTCCATACAATACGCAAAATTATGAAAGTATTGCCATATTTGGATAGAGACAGTAAAACACACAATGGTAATTATTAAAGACAGCAACCTTGGTATTACAAATATAAATCAATACCTGGATTATCGTGTGGTCTATAAAATGTAATTGGAATCATTCATTCTTCATTCATACTCAAGATCTTATATTAGTACACAAAGGAAATTAATATATAGATAGTTCAACGATAATATGAACTTAGTTATGAAAAAATTATCAACATATACCATATACAGTAGTAATATAGTCACTTACAGATAGACAGGCGAGCAGGAGAAGAATAACACAAAGACGAGTATGTTATTGATGACGTATTTTGCACTCATAGACGGAAGATGGCAGGATCGTGAAAGAAACATACCCTGATGCTTCTATGGCGGTCGCTGGTTATACTCAAAGACGTACAGGGGTGTGGTGGTGTCAGAATCAGATAGATCCTGTCCTCAGGACGAAAGAGATCGCTACTTCTCAAGTGATAAGAGAAATATTATACGTTTCAACACTATTCTCAGTGCCAAAGGGATAAGGCGTCACTATTTCCATAGTCTGTCCAAGCATATACGGATGATCATTTAATCACTCTCATAACAAAGGTCGCGACCAGAAAAGTTAAGAGAGGATCTTCACGTTCTCATAGGAACGAGTGTTCATCGATAATCCACTGATGTGCAATATACAGACTCCCGTGTTGATGAGGTATTCGTTGCCGACCTCGGAACTCATTCACGTTTTAATTAAATTTATATCACTGGGACAGTATAAAGAATTGTTTAAGTGATTTTTTACGAATCCCAACATTGAATAGTGGTCCAGAACCATGGGATGTCTCATTTCGCACGGATATGTAAAATGGCGGCAACAGCAAAAAACCACGCCCAAAATCATACAAACGCTACATCACTCAAAAAAAACTCCAAATGTTATCTTAATATCACTTCGACAACGTAATCTATATGACTCAAAGGATACTCAAGCCTGTTCACAATATTATTTGGTTTATTGACTACTATTGATTATTAATAAGAATTGTTTTATAGTACACTAATGTTGGCGGTAAATCCGGTCACGCGCATAACAATTGACACAGGTTGTTTTAAAGTACATTATTACACGGCACACAACAAGAATTATTTTATGAACGCAGGAGGACAACAAGATTGATCATTACACTGTTATGAAGATTGCCTCTAATTATCTATCAATACTATTAACTTGTCGTAATTACTACGGTGACTGTCCGCCGCGAGGACAGAGTGGGCACTGGGCCACCCTATACGTGTGGACTAACCCATCGTAAAGGGGAAACTGTTTCGTCATAACGGACTTCGAAAAGACGTTAAAAAAAAGAACATTCTATGGACATCACGTGTTAGTGGTGATGAGTGCACCATTCGTCTCCAGCCGACGGTATCCGAGAAAACCCGACTCCTGGTGGGGAGAATATAATATTATTATTTATTATTGAGTGACGACAAAGGACAACTATGAATTATTGGTATAGCAGTGGATATGAACGTATTACGCGTTGAATATTTTAATGCGTAGCATTCTCCGTCTGCGCCCCCTTTTTGAAAATTTGAAGTGAAATGACAAATTTTCAAAGAGACGTAAAGTTAAAAAAAAAGTTGAGAACCACTGGACAAGTCAATAATTGAGAAACACCGGTTATATACAAGAGATAGTACGTACTCATTGCTACGCCCGTCCGGTCAAAGACACGCCCCTCTCATCCGTAAGTGACGCGACAGATTATTACATATAGAAAGAGACAACACTATGAATACTACATACATATCAAACAACAATTAAATTTTCTTATAAATAAGCAACAATCCTATAGCCCAACATTTATTTATTTTGAACACACGCGATTACAGGCCATGCTGAAGGAATTTTGGCGCACTGATATTTCCTTCAGTTAAATTTCACTTCACTCAAGTAACACTATATTATTTATAAGACAGGGCTCCTAAGCAAACATAATTAAATAATACAACAATTACAACATTCAACATTCTTTATAACATTTATATAACAATTACCTTATATTAATAACATGTACAATATATCAATAAAATTTACAATATATGTGTATGAGGTTCCGTAGCTAATGGAATATATACATACTAATAATTATAATAAAATCGGATAGTTTTATTAAATTAGAAATATCCAACGACACAAGGGAAGTTGGTCTATAACCACCACGCACGCACAATGTACCGACACAAGAGTTCCGGCATTAGTAGTTCGCGGCTTTACACAACATTAATATTACGAAGAATTTAATATACAAGTTAGAGATGTCTCATTTTATACGTGTTTACCCATACGATATGAAAGACACTCACAATTAAATATAACATACGTCATGTACTATAGACGAATCATATAGCAAGACATTATAAGAACAAAATAAATAATTACATATAACGATTTTCATATACATATGGTTACATAATATTCTCACGGCTTTGATCAATATACGTTTAGACTCTAATTCGCGCTCGTACATACGGATTAGGTCAGTATTTTTCTTTTCAATTACAACTACAGAGGCATTTCCCGTAGGACTCTATAACACATAAAAACTTCAATTTAATTTTACAATATAAATGCGAACAATACAATTTACACATACGCTTGTCTCATATAATGTACAGCCAGGACGTCTACTGCTATACATCATACGACATTCCATATATATACAATATGAGTATTAAAATTTTACAAGGGCTCCACTTACAAAACGATATCGATGTGGACACAAAGTATACACAATGACGACAGAAGAATACAACATTTGCAGAGGTTATTATTAAAGAGAATCTCTGTCTGGGGTATTCGATATTTTTCATTCATCATACTACATACATCAACTATAATTCCTCATTCAGGGCTCACACAGTCACACTCACATGCATACATCATACTACATACAATTGTCACCAATATCGAAAGACAGGATAGAAAATGAAGGGTTCAAGGAATTTATATTTAATCGATAATTGTCATCATTATATAATCCATGGACCAGTGTCGTTGGCGCTTGTACCTATGTCTACTCTATTGTACTTTACATTCCATTCCTCAACAAGACGATACAACACACAATTCGCTACATATAATATTTTATTTATACTAAAATTTGCATAAGTCACAATACATAACAGGGATATTCAATACTTTTCATCTTTCAGAATATCCTTCACGTGAAACTTTCCACTATAAACACCATCCATTGACTCTAAAAGATACACGTTATCTGACAACTTTGACCTAATACGATTTTTCACAAAACGAGGGGCCAATTTAGACATGAATTCCGCAGCTGCATTGGATTTTACAAAATTTCTACGATAGACTACATCACCAGGACGATAATCTACTCGTTTTCGACGAAGATTGTAACGAGAGGCAGATTTTTTATATGATTCAGTCAGCATGTCAGTAACCTCATTATATACATCGTACAATACATCCAATTTTTGTTTGTAAGAGTTCTTCAGTTCATCCGAAGGATTTTCATCTACATTAGAACTCAAACTTTTGAAAAATGAAGCATGTTGCACGCTTTCAAATCCATGCATAAGAAAATGGGGTGAATATCCCGTCGCAAAAGATACATTATTATTCAAACTGGCTTGTACTATGGGTAATTTCTTACTCCAAATTCTATGATTATTATCAACCAAAATCGAAAGAGCGGTACCAATGGTTTGATTGTACCTTTCAACTGTATTAGATTGCGGGGCATAGTATGCTGAATACAAAATCTTTTCTATCCCATATGATTCTAGAAACGATTTGAATGAACGGGAACAAAAATAAGTGGCATTATCCAATAAAATACATTTCGGTACAGAGTATGGTAAGAAAATTCTTTCCTCTAGGCATTTCTGTATTATGGCAGAGGTACATTTTCGCAATGGAAAAATCCAAACAAACTTAGTAAAAACACATACCACAGATAATATATAAACGTATCCTTCGACACTTTTGACAAAAGGACCTATTATATCAATTGATAGAGTCTGTAAAGGCATGGACACCAATTTAGGTTTTCCCATAATACCACGTGGTCCAGAAGTAGCAATTTTATGAGTTTTACAGACTTCACAGTTGTTTACAAATCTAGCGACTGAAAGATGCATGTTCGGCCAATAGAAATATCTTCGTAAATGTTTGTACGTTTTATAAGTACCTTCATGACAAGAATCGCCACTACAATGATATTCTTGAATTACTCTTAAAGCATCGAGTTTTGGCAATACTAATTTCCATTCATGAGGTGACAGTAAAGTGTTAGACGATTTGGTGTATCTATACAATTTTCCTTCCATAATCTGGTAATTCGGGTAGGCTTGTGGGTAATTTTCACAACCTTTCTTAAGCTTGTTATACACTGCATCACAGGTATCAGTGATTTCTGTAGGCAACGTCAAAGTTCCAATTTCCACACGACTAAGGCAATCAGGTACAACATTTAATTTACCTGGTCGATGAGTTACATCAAAATCAAAAGCACTCAAACGAGTCGACCAGCGAGCTAATCTTCCAGTAGGATTCTGTAATTTGTGCAACCACTGCAAAGAAGAGTTATCAGTGATCAAGTGAAAACGTACACCATCTAAATAATTACGGAAATGAGTTATAGAACACAGGGCTGCCAACAGTTCCTTTTCACAAATGGAGTAATTTCTTTCAGGACCGGTGAGCTTACGTGAAAAATATGCAATCGGATGTTCACCATCTTCCAGTTTTTGCATCAAAATTCCTGACATAGCAAGATCCGAACAGTCAGTATGTAAATAAAATTCCTTCGCATAATCAGGTTGAACTAAAACAGGTGCAGATTGTAAGGCTAATTTTAAACTGTGGAACGCATTTTCAGCTTCTTCGTTCCATACAAACTTTTTGTTTTTTCTAGACGTTAGGGCACTCAAAGGGGCAGCTATATGTGCGAAGTTTTGTATGAATTTTCGGTAATAAGAACACATACCCAAGAAAGATTTTACCTGTTTCGGTGTAGTAGGGGTGGGAAATTTCTTCATGGCTTCTATTTTGATTTCATCAGTTCTTAACCCTTCGCCATCTACAATATAACCCAAGTAACGCAGAGATGATTTACAAAATTCGGACTTAGTCATATTGATAGTGAGACCATTTTCCTTCAAGATAGATTGTACAAGTCTTAGGTCATTACAGTGTTGTTCAAAGGTTTCACTTACAATCAGGATATCGTCAAGATAACAATGTACACGACCGGGAAAGCGGTGACTGAACAGTTTGTCAGCAATCATTTGCATGTGACTAGGAATATTACGTAGACCAAACGGGCACACAGAGAATTGGTAAGAGCCACGCCCATCAATGAAGAAGGCGGTTTTCTCCTTAGATTCAGGCGATAATGGAAGTTGCCAGAAAGCCTTGGACAGGTCCAGAGCAGTTAGAAACTTGGCATCACGCAAACTGTCCAAGATACGATCAATCCAAGGTAAGCAATACGAGTTTGGTTTAGTTACTTTGTTCAGGCCACGACTGTCCAAACAGAAGCGAGGTTCTCCATTCTTTTTATTAACTATCAACGCAGGCGACTGCCAAGAAGAAGAAGCAGGTTCTATGACTCCTAATTGTAACATCTTATCAATTTCTTTGTTCATGATTTCTTTCTTTGCATGAGGAATAGGGTAATGTCTTTGTCTAACAGGATCCCCAATGGTTTCAATCTTATGGAAAATTCCTTTCAAGCGGCCCAATCCTTTCTTTTCATATGAAACATCTTCATAGGATCGCTTGATATCATCGATAATAACAACTTGTTCCGAGGTTAAATTGGTCGGACCAATCAATCCTTTGGTTACAACAGGCGGTTCAGGAGTGAGACCAGCAGAAAAAATACGTTCATCTATTTGGGTTACAGCATTTAAATGTAATACAGGAGGTATTGTACAAACAGATACTGGAAAAAGTTCAGGACAGATATTAAATCCTTTCCAAAAGTCAATTCCCAACAAGTAAGATGACGTTATAGATGGAACAACTAAAAACGTGATACATTTTTCAATACCCTGGTACTGTACAGGTAACGTTAAGGTTCCTAAAACAGATTGACCATTTCCATCCGCAGTGAGTACACGAGTTTCACAAGGTACAAGAGGATATCCTAAGTTCAAAAATTGGACATGAGAATTCTTTCCTAGAATTGATATCACCGCTCCACTATCCAATAGTGAGAGACAGATTACAGAATGAATTTTAATATTAACATAAGGTCGGCCATCATTTTCTTTTCTAACAACACGAGTTGTGCATAAATTTCTGGTTACCCCTCGGTAATTATACCGTGAGTTTCCGTCTGACGATATTACATCTGAAGATGAAGAACGAGCTATCGTATCGGAAGGATGTCTTAACGAGGGAGAAATTAGTTTTTTGAAAACGACGGGGGTGGTCTAGAAGTATCCGGCATCAGCGATGCAGGTTTTTGTTCACGTATGGCATTGTTATATCTATTCCTGGGTGAACGACGGGGTGTAAAATGTCTAACTCTGTTTTTACATTCCTTAGAAATGTGTCCAACATGTCCGCAAGAAAAGCATCGTATGACTGGTTTGGGACGATTCTCTACTGCATTAACTCTCATGGCAGTAGGTCTAGAAGAAGAAGAAGAAGTATGGCCTTTGGTCAGACGATCGAAGTTGGAGACCATTCTTTCCAGTTCACTTACTGACGAAATGTGAGAACTAGCCAAAAGAGAGACATATCTCTGATGTAACCCGCGTTTGAAGACTTCCAACAATTCATTCTCAGTCAGTTTCTCATCAAGGGAGCTATTCATTTCTATTATTCGGGCGATATAATCCGCTGAAGTTTCATAATTGTTTTGTATCGACGACCAAATACGTAATTTTCTATCTATCATAAATCCAGGGGCTTCAAAACGGTGGTAAAAGAGTGCCTTGATAGCTTCCCAAGTCATTTCCTCTTTAAAAATTATTCGAAAGTGTGTAAGCGCTCGATCTTTCAGAAATTCAGGTAAAACGTATACCAATTGTTTATTTGGGAACCTTCTAGCCCTTGCAATTTCTTCCAACCGCGTAAAAAAATTTCTTACATCACCGAGACCATCAAAAGGTTTTACTGGCCAAGATCCAAAATTTACATTCAAAAGTTGTGAAGTTTTATTAAGACTTAAAGCATTATCGAAGGATTTCTCGATAGATGCCGACTCTTCTACAGCAACAACGTTCACATTGCTAGACACGGATGTACAAGGTGGTTCCATATCAAGAGATATTTGAGCATTCATACGCGATTGTGGAGCAACTTGTTCGAATTCTACTTCCAGATTTTGTTTATTATATTCTAACGCTTGCCTTCTCAAACTAGGAATTGAACGTTTCGGTATAACTCCTCTTTCAGATAAAGCTTTCTTTAGTGTAGCACCGTTAGCTTTGTCTACATTGGGAATTGGACCCAAAAATAACAATGGTTCAAATCGAGACATTATTATAAAGAAAGTATGACAAAGGTTCTAAAACTTTATATGCTCAAAAAACTTTTAAATTACACACGAAAATTTATCTTCGAATGACAAAGGTTCAAGAGATATTTGGTTGTGCTAACAATGTTAATGTATTCCGACGCTTCAATGTTTTATTTTATGTTTTATAAATAACTAAAATTATTTTCACACTCTCCTACGCTTTTTCTATTCTTACAAACTAGTTTCTTAAACGTATCTTTCGACACTAGGGAGGGACTCGGTGCTCTGGTAGATAAAAGAAGTTTATCGCCACCACCCAATTCGGATTAAATCTGATTACACAATGAGTAATCAATCGTTAACAAAACAAAATTCTGATCACGAGATCTATTTAATAAATAAATAAAGTTCTTACGATTATTTACTCGCGCACAGTTTGAGAAAGTGCGTACTTACCAATTATACTTTGTTTATACTTCGTATCTACGGAAATTCCCGCGCGAAACGTAATACATTCAATATTTCGCGGGAAACTTGTGTTCCCACCAAATCTTAACAAAAGTCGGTTTTCACACTACGCGATATTCCAACCAGTCGCGCGGCGATTTACTCGTGAGATTTAACAGTTATCACTTCACACACATATTTGTATTACACATGATTGCTACAAGACATATCAATTGTACATAAAATTTATCACAAATGGCATTAAAAGCAACATGTAAACCCAAGCGTAGTCATGACACAGATTTTTTCAAGTTTGTAATTATTCGAATTACTGTATATCCGAGAAACGAATTCACAATTTATTCGTCTTCTTTTTGATATTATCCCGGACGACGAGCCCACAGATTGCTACATCTTTCGGACGAGCACCCAAATTGCTACATCTTTCGGACGAGCACCCAAATTTATTACAAAAACAAAATTAGAACAATGAACAAAGTTTCAAACTGAACTATAAGAAGCATAATACATATTCTCTAGAGTATTACTGTTATAAATATAGATCTATATGCTCGTTAAATAGTCTAGAGGTATTAAGAAGTAAAAGGTCTATACTCGTTGTTTATGTCTAGGGGTTTCTTACAAGTGTATAGGGCCCTTTTTACTTGGCTCTGGGCGAGAGAGGCCTCTGTGTCATGCTTACCCTTAAGTCCACCAGCAGTCAGGTTACCAGGAACTCCTTACTCCTTCAGTATACCATTTATAACTATTGAATAAAATCTTCCTATTATGTATCAAAGTAAATTTATAGATATATCCAGGTAAACAACAAAATTATATATATCATGTGAAACAAAGATTATCATAAGTACATCAGACCTTTCCAAGTAAGTGGATATTTTATTTCCATCAATGGAGCCTTTCATTTAGCTCTTTGTAGCCTTCATAGTGAGATAATATGGTCTTCCTTCCAATGGTTGGTCAAGGATATGAACCTTTGTGACATAACTACTCCGAGTATAAACTGGGTTATTGGAAGATTATATACAAGGAGGCGAAGAGATGTACTTTAATATTATTAAGAGTATTGAATCTACTTGCGGGTATACAAAATGGATTTCAACAGAAAGATATCGGATGGTAAGTGATTTACATTTATTGTGTAAACATATACATTACATAACAAGACAGTTACTTTCAAAGTAAATTTGTAGGGAATATTATTCCATACAATACGCAAAATTATGAAAGTATTGCCATATTTGGATAGAGACAGTAAAACACACAATGGTAATTATTAAAGACAGCAACCTTGGTATTACAAATATAAATCAATACCTGGATTATCGTGTGGTCTATAAAATGTAATTGGAATCATTCATTCTTCATTCATACTCAAGATCTTATATTAGTACACAAAGGAAATTAATATATAGATAGTTCAACGATAATATGAACTTAGTTATGAAAAAATTATCAACATATACCATATACAGTAGTAATATAGTCACTTACAGATAGACAGGCGAGCAGGAGAAGAATAACACAAAGACGAGTATGTTATTGATGACGTATTTTGCACTCATAGACGGAAGATGGCAGAATCGTGAAAGAAACATACCCTGATGCTTCTATGGCGGTCGCTGGTTATACTCAAAGACGTACAGGGGTGTGGTGGTGTCAGAATCAGATAGATCCTGTCCTCAGGACGAAAGAGATCGCTACTTCTCAAGTGATAAGAGAAATATTATACGTTTCAACACTATTCTCAGTGCCAAAGGGATAAGGCGTCACTATTTCCATAGTCTGTCCAAGCATATACGGATGATCATTTAATCACTCTCATAACAAAGGTCGCGACCAGAAAAGTTAAGAGAGGATCTTCACGTTCTCATAGGAACGAGTGTTCATCGATAATCCACTGATGTGCAATATACAGACTCCCGTGTTGATGAGGTATTCGTTGCCGACCTCGGAACTCATTCACGTTTTAATTAAATTTATATCACTGGGACAGTATAAAGAATTGTTTAAGTGATTTTTTACGAATCCCAACATTGAATAGTGGTCCAGAACCATGGGATGTCTCATTTCGCACGGATATGTAAAATGGCGGCAACAGCAAAAAACCACGCCCAAAATCATACAAACGCTACATCACTCAAAAAAAACTCCAAATGTTATCTTAATATCACTTCGACAACGTAATCTATATGACTCAAAGGATACTCAAGCCTGTTCACAATATCGACTGTGATCAGGACAAAGGGTTTAAACCACATCGGTAAAATTTCATAGGAGAAGCAAAAAAACTGTGGGATAAAGAAAATGACAAAAATTATTGTCATTATTATTTTACCATCTTATTGTAATGTAGTTCTTTTATTATGTCATAAAAATTGAAGAGAAAATATTCAGGAACTATCAAGTTATAAGCAAAAAAAAACAGAAAACGACTTTTGCCTAAATTGTGGTTTAATGCCTTTGTCCTGAGCACAATCGATATTATTTGGTTTATTGACTACTATTGATTATTAATAAGAATTGTTTTATAGTACACTAATGTTGGCGGTAAATCCGGTCACGCGCATAACAATTGACACAGGTTGTTTTAAAGTACATTATTACACGGCACACAACAAGAATTATTTTATGAACGCAGGAGGACAACAAGATTGATCATTACACTGTTATGAAGATTGCCTCTAATTATCTATCAATACTATTAACTTGTCGTAATTACTACGGTGACTGTCCGCCGCGAGGACAGAGTGGGCACTGGGCCACCCTATACGTGTGGACTAACCCATCGTAAAGGAGAAACTGTTTCGTCATAACGGACTTCGAAAAGACGTTAAAAAAAAGAACATTCTATGGACATCACGTGTTAGTGGTGATGAGTGCACCATTCGTCTCCAGCCGACGGTATCCGAGAAAACCCGACTCCTGGTGGGGAGAATATAATATTATTATTTATTATTGAGTGACGACAAAGGACAACTATGAATTATTGGTATAGCAGTGGATATGAACGTATTACGCGTTGAATATTTTAATGCGTAGCACTCATCAATTTGTAATGAAATACACAGAGGACAATTTTAATTAGTTTTTGTTTCAAAACATTGTAGGTCGAGTGATACAAGCGTGTGTTCTTTAATGTTTATCATTAAAAATAATTATTATTCACAAAGTTCTCTTGAAGGAAATTAATATGGAGTTGATGTAGGCACTACCAGGTATTATGATACGAAACTTTACTAGCAATGTACTATATTATGTACTATATGAATTGCAATACTTTTAGTCGTGTATTCTCAATTGAGTCATTAAACATTTATATCGCCTCCGAAACAGAAACAAACAATTATTGTAATATGACAAAAGAATTAATGATTGTAATACATTGTTTAATAGGTGACTGTTATAAACATGTTTGGGTGTTGAGCGTGTCTTTCTGTTGAAATTTAGTACGAAGGATTAACGTGACATATATGATTTTAAATTACCTACAAATTAATTTTAACATTATGTCATAATAATTTTGTAACTCTCACTGTATGTGATAAGTAGGTACGAAATTATATCAAACTTAAGTGTGATAAGTTTGTGATCAATCCAAGTATAACAAGACACCTTCATAGTAGGCAATATTCTTGTGTCTTCACCCAACCTCATAGAACCTGCGATCTCTCGATTGTAAATTTGAGGCCTTGTCATCGGGCTACTGACCCCCTCTGATTGTAGATCTTACATTTTCTGGTAGAGTTTGTTTTCAATTCAGTGATGAAACATACCATTCGTCTACCTCGAGTCAAAACACTTGGAAATCTGACTATTATTTCATTTTAAACCATTAGCATACTTTATATTTACTTAAAAAATATATTATTTTCTTTAACTATCTCTTTTCAAAAGAAACACTCTTAAGGGGCCCCTTTAGCAAAAACGATAAAACACTCAATATGTTCAACTGTGTTATTATGAAAATGTAAAGACGATATTATTTGAATAAAGATTATTATTATTATTATTATTCAATTTTCAACAAGTTTGGTACACAAACTCTCAAAACTTGTTAACCCTATGAACAGTTTGATTTTATGAAATATGAAAACAAATATTAATTACCAATATAAAAAAAATCAATTTTAGCTTTGTTTATAAAAAAGCATATTTCTAATAATCGAATTCGGGGGTGTGTTTGGTACATAAATGCACGAGAATCCTACAATTTTTCATATAATTATTTTAATATTGAGAATATTTAGATAGTTATTACAATTTATTATACAAAACAAAAACAAAAAAAAGAACAAGAACAAAAAAAACATATTTATTTGTTTTTTTCATGGATATTGACCGACTTAAAAAAAATTTTTTTTTGATGAAATTTCTCATATTTTGAAACCAAAAATCACCACATGAACTCATTTTTTTGTATCCTAAAAAAAGTTTGCTAAAATCTATAGTATTTATATGCTTGATAGGATAAATAAAAAATATATATATTATACAAATAATTTGTATTTTGATATAACAAAGAGTACCTAAATAAATCTCCTCAGTCTGCGATTTATTTATTTTTTTAGTAAAAAACTTATATTGGTAATAATAAATATTTGATTTTTATTTTATCAAATCAATATGTTCGTAAGGGTCAACAAGATTTGGCAGTTTTTCTATCAAATTTGTTGAAAATTGAATATTTTACCGTTTTTGCTAAACGGGGCCTTTAATACGTAGAACTATTTAATGCGAAGTATTTGAATTGTTTATTTTATTTTTCACAGTAGACTCAACAACATTCAAGTAGGTACGTTATATCTTCTCCATTGTTATAATTATCTGTTACTGGTTTTATTACATATTTATGATTAAGATATTAGGTAAAATATTACCGAACACGTGGAGGCAGTTAAGCTGTAATTACATATGACATTTTTCCAAATCAATTTGAAATATTATCCAATCTTGTATAGTGTAGCCTAACGCCCCGGGTGTTATACGGGTTTGATTTATTTATATCACTGTGTACTGAGTATTGTTGTTTGGTTAAGGTTTTTTTCCCGAGGCACATTTTATTGATACAGGTTGGTGTATGTCTACGTGCAATGTATATAGTTTTATTACATTTATTTCGTTTCATATCAATAACCATATTGAAACTAGAGCTTTTTGGTAATATATAAACTGAGTTTGGTTATACATATTTTATTACACAACTAGTTTTTTTTTCTGGCAATCCACCCGTATCGAGCGATAGTTGCAAACTCGGTTTTAGTAAGTGGCATCGTCATGATACGATGCGTATTTAAATTGAATTTGTATGTTTTGAAAAAAAATAGATATATTATTCTTTAGGAATATCCTGAAGAACTTATTATATCATTTATTTGAAGGATTTCCTTTTTTTTAATAATATATATATATATATATATATATATCTGGGTTTTTGTTATAAACCCAAATACAACCTTATACACCTTTCACACTCAGCTAAAAGCTTGTGCTGTGAAAGGGGAGTTTGCCGGCAACTGCGATCGAACCACGGACCCCTTGTTCCGGAGGCCGAGACTCTACCTCCAGGCTACCAACGAACTCATGTACCTACCTACTATTTATGTAATACACATTTTAATAAATGAGATACAAAAATCTTTTTAATTTATTATTACTCATAGAAAATAGATTAAAGGGACAAAATTGGTTGTAGGAAAAAATAAAGTGTTATTATTTATTGAAATATTTAAAAGTTATCATCAATAACGTTGGCGCTGAAAATGCAAGTAAATTATTTAATTTTGTGTCGAGTTACTTCATGCACGAAATCTAGCAAATATTTTTAATGTAAATAAATATTCATTAAATATCTATTACAAATCATCAGCAAATTCTGTTTCCATTTATTTCTGGTGTTATTCCACGATGTAACTCTTAAAAGCCAAGTGAGTCGGTAGTGGTTTTAATCGAGAGTGATATTATAATGGACGAGTTCTGTTCAGTGTTAGTATCTAATGGTGTAAAAGGCAGCGGCGGTTCTCCTGTACAAATATTATGTGGCGCATTCCCTTTAATTCATTTAACTCAGTATGATGGAAGATGTGTAATTTTTAAATATATATAAGAAAAATAAGAATTGGTGAATCCAAATAGTGCACACTTCAGCAGTAATATAAAAAAACGATCACACATCTTATTATCTCACTCAGAAAATGCAACACATTCACTGTGTTTTGTTTCTTGTAGCATTGGTTACAAAATAAATGTTTTGGTTATCCGTTGGACCTTACTAGATTATCTATTGATTCGTATTAATGATCTTATAATGTATTGTTATAATTGTCTGTCCCGAAAAAATTGCAAATAAAAAATAAAAAAATAAAAACATGCCACCTTTATAAATGAGATACATTTCTATCTTATTGAACTTATTCCGATGCCGCACTCCCAGTGTTCCAACTTATCAGCCGCCTATGGTAAAAGGTTCAGTATGTACTTCTACAAGAAGATAGCCACGCGGTCATTAATCTACACATTATATTGCCACTACGACGTGGTTGGTCTGAATGGAGAATTGCTTAGATACACAGACATACGCTAGTGTCCTAAAGCTTTTAGGTGGTCGGTTAATATGTAATATTATTCCTTTACTAACTGTTGGTTTAAAATGTTTCATGAATTACTTTACAGCTCGTCTTGAAACAATTAAGTAAGAACTTATTTTTATTTAATTGTATCTAATAATAACTTGTGTGTTAAGCACTTTTTTGTCGCACAATATCAAGGAAAACTTGCACAGTTGAAATGTTGTTCTTTATTTTACGTTTTTGGACAATTAACCTAAAAAGACCGTAATTTAAAATGATTTCTTTTCGATATTTTTTACAATACTTAGCAATATTCGACTTTTGAACTACATCGCTAAGCGATATGCTTTCAAAGAGTCAGATAGGTATCTTTAGAAGATAACTAATGATGAACCCAAATATGCACTCTTCATCTTCAAACAATGCAATAACTTGTATAATGAAGGTATATTAATACAACAGTAAGATTCGAACTACGGCTGGTTTGCATGAAAGTCTTAAGATTTTACCATTAATTTGTTTGGATTTATTGACACTAACATTGTGGTAACAATTTACATATTTCATGTAATAGTTACTATGTACTACACCACATAAATAGTAACTATTACTAAATATTTAAAAAAAAAATACCATCAGACTATTTGTCACTTTGAAACATAATTAACAGAACTACAAAATATGTCAAAATAATAATGAGTATTTTTCAAATTTATTAACAAAATGATTGAAGGGTGTGTTATTAGATCAATGAATATCTAAGGTAGATGCCTATCTGTCATTCTATTGTACGCGACATAACAATAACAGCGTCACAGCTGTGTGCTTTCTTGTTGTAAATAGGTGTGTAGGCAACACTGTATTATCATTCCGGGAATAAAGATAGAAGATCCATTTGAAGAAGATAAAAATAAGGCACCATCTTGAACGATAGTAATATCATGGAAAGCAATATACGTATTGTAATGATCATTATAGAAGCAGTCTTACCGCGAAATTAATATTTTGAATAATAATGACAAATTAAATATAGCCGCGAAATAATAGTATTTGGTGTGTTGATGTATAAAAGATCCTTCCTAATGAATAAATAAACAAGTGTCGCCCTTAATTGCTCTATTGATGCACTTGTCATACAATATACGAAAAGTATTAAAAATTTATTTGCATACTACGTATATAGTTTTTAATATAGTGTTCAAGTTTTTAATAAAATGGAGATCACCTCCCGGCGATCCTCTTCCGGCTGGATAGTTTGTTATGAACTATCCACTCTTCAGTTATTTTAATACTTTCTTGTGTTATACAGCACTGAACACACTTTTATACTGTTATTATTGTGAGCTGTAAGAGATCTCGTTACATTATGAATGCGACCCGTTGTGAGACTTCTATGGAAGATTATATTATGCTGATTCACGCAATATTGTATTTTTAAAGTTCAATTTTATGTACTGACAAATATATTGAATACTTTGAAAAAATAAATTTTAAAAGATTAAAAGGTATCATTCAAAATCTATATTGTTTTCTTAATATTAAATTTCAATTTAAATGAGCATTTAGTGACGATGCCAATTGGTTTTCAAAGTTCTAAATGTCGACATTTTAATATACAGAATATCAACTGGTCAAACTTTTTTTTTTATTTCACTGCGTCAATGCATTTAGGTACATTACGTACGTTTTATATAATATTGTGTACGTTGTGGGTGTAAAGGAAAAGATACGTTTAAAAACTGAACCGATTCCTGTCCATTTTTTCCCTTTCTCTTATTCGTGAGAGCTTTTTAAAGTACTATGAAATGCCGTAAATATACATATTGTACCTAACTTTTGTTGGTTTACGAGCAAGTTTTGTTTATTTATTATTCAGATTCTCAGTTTTAAGTAAAAGATAATTGATAAAGCCGGAGAAAAACTAAGCTGTTGGGTACTTAATATTTATGTAGGACATTATATTTTCATATTTACGATATAATCCCACATATTATAACAACAATTTCATGGTGAATTATGTTGTCTTTGCTGGAAAATAATCCCCAATATTCTTTGTCAATTTTAATGAGAATTTATCGCCAGATAAAATACACACCAAGTGCTTACGTTTTATTTTCACCATTATCTCTGTTATATAAAACGATAAAATAAAAACACGTGCCATATATAATAAACCCGTACATTACTGAAACAATCAAAGATTAAGAGGAAGTATAATCGTGTATGTGGTTACAAAATTTATTACATATTAACGTATATGTTTTTTTTGAAACTCATATTTATGATTATGCAATTGTCTTACGAAACTCAAATTTTTACAAGACGATTTTTTACAGGTAATCTTATCCTATAATATTATGTAACGATCCTTGTCTTCACCCAGAACATGATACTGAATAGAAAATATGAATGAAAGTAGTCTATGAGTTTAAAACAATTATTATCTGTTATCGTCACTATAAAATTATGAAAGAATTAATTATTATGTAGAATATCCAGGATTTCTTTTTATTAGAGACACGGTGCCATGACATAAATGTGTCTGTAATGCTTGAGGAGAATTTAAACAATGAAAGTCATTTTAGTTGTATGGACTCGAGTATGATTAAAAAATCCTTTAATACGAAGGAAAATGGATTTTATATACTGTTTTAATATCCGTCTATGCTCTGCATAATATTTTTTGTTCGAAGTTTGTGAGGTATTATTTTTATCTCTGGAATTTATAAAGTTGAATTATCTACGGAATGTATAATAAATATCTTCTGTAATTTTTTTTTAATAAGACTACTTTTTTTTAATTAAATGTAACTTGTTTTCATTTTTTTTATTTTCTTTCGCAAACATACAGTTTTAATATAATTAATAATATACAACTAAATCAATTTATAACTAGAAAACCAACCAAAAAACTTCAATACATCCAACATTTTGAACAATAAACAATTCAATTTTTAAATAATTTATAGCGTCAGAAATTAAATTGTTCCTAGTTTTTTTAACTAAGATCAAGTATAGTTCTTCATCGCTTTTTGATCTCTAGAAGTATTTCCACGAATTCACTGATTGCGGCACATAATGAACGATATTATCAAGATTTATTTTGGCTTCTTTCTAGGTGTTGTGTATTTTAAATGATCCTCATTTTTTTACTTTGTGCAAGGGAATAAATACTAAATATTGTAAATTTTGTATCTTAATGTTTAAAATTTTATTTTTGTAAACCATTATAGTTGTTGACTGTTTTGTACTTTTTATCAATAACAAAAAAAATCAGGCTATGATGCATTTCATTAATTCTGAATGGTTGGTTGAGTAACATTGCACTTATTTACGTACATTTTATTAGTTTGATTAGAAATTCGATTGTGACTGGAGTGTTTTTCAAATGCTATAAGTGAATCATATAACTTTCAGCAAAATTAATGCCATTAATGTCTTCTGCAATGACATCGTCTAAATTATACCTACCCATCCATATGATCCAGTATCAGTCATAGTGATGGACAGTATTACCTTAAATTATTGTGACGTGGGAACATGTAATTTTACGCGCATAATTTAGACAGTTATTTAACCCTTTAATGTCTGAGGGAAATATTTTCTATTTAATATACTTACATTTTTTGAGGAATTTGATCATACATAAATATAATATTTTTTTGCCATTATATTACTTATTTTATTGTTTTTTATTTTATTTTTCTATACACCACAATCATAGGATTTAATAATAAACTACCCATTATACAAAATAGATCAAAAACTCAACATTTAACGGATGAATAAAACCAGTCAAGCGGTAAAGGGACAAAAATTATAGTGTATTAATGATGATGATGATTTTGGATGATTTTATTTTATTTATGACGCCGTTTTACAGTCTCTAGACCGTCTCAAGGGCGCCAGTGAAGAGTTTAGTTTTTAATTTGCCTCTGAAGCTAGTGACCGTCTGACCATCTCTCAGCAGCACCGGTAGGCGATTCCACATAACTGGTCCTACAACACCAAAGGCCCTCTCGTAGAAGTTAATACCAAAGGAAGAAAACACTTATATAATAAAGTCGATATTTTCGACCGACGGTTCTTGGTGAAAGTTCGTGTAAAATTATTATAAATGAAACACTTATTTAATACATCCACTGTGACTATTCAAAAAAGTGTTTCATTGAAAGAATATTTAATAATAATAAAAACAACTTATCATTAAACTTTTTTATGTAAATTAATTTTTAAAATAAATACATGTGTGCGAAAATTCAACACGGAATATCTAATGGCCACATTCATGTAAGGGTTAATATCATTTGCAGCATGTGACAGACATATTATTAGCATCATATTTATTGCGCTTGTTATTAGTTTGCAGTGCGCCAAATTGCATACAACCAAATTAAATCTTTAATGATACCAACCTAAAGCATTCTCTGCAATGGTTTATCCTAGTGAACTAATCACTCAACGTAATAATTCTGTGCGTATAACGCAAATGTATAATCACTGTGGTTCTATCTTTGGACTAAATAATATGGAATATTATTAAATAATATTTAGCCAGCACAAGTTTGATACATTTTAATTCACAAATTAAGAAATTTCTACACAAGGTCACATTCTGGAACACATGGATACTTATGATTGGACATTCATTACATTTTGAAATCTGTTTTAGTCGTCAACGTTTATTTTCTTACATACATTGTAGATCAGTATAATTCGTATTAAAATTGTTCCAAGAACTTTCTATTCTTTGAATAGAAAATAGCTTACATCACGTTTATCTATTAATTTTAGTCAAGTATTTTTGTTTTATGCCTCTTTTTATGTAATAGAAATCATATACATAAAAATGGTATTTTATTATATAAAGGTGTATTTTTTGTTCTGATTAGTAGAATCGAGGATCGAAATAGATGTATTAAATCGCAATAAATACTTACACTATATTCCATGCAAATTGTTTCGTAGAGTTTACATCACCTCAGTTAGTAAATTAATATAAAGTCCTTATCATACTTTTTCTGCAATATATTGTGTTTGATATGAAATACTTATATGTTTGTTTGTATTTTGAACAAAATAATGAGTATTATAGTTTGGTGTATTATTTAATTATACATTTAATGTATTAAATTGTATTCTAATTAATCCCCTGACCAAAGTCATGGATATCAGTTACATATTTTGATTATCAAAAAATACTTGCTCGCCTTGTATTTTTTTATTATTGTAATATTGGTGAAATAAAGCCTTTTAGTAATAATTATACATAATAAGTGAAACCACTGAAGCATAAAAAACGATCTTTATAACCTTCATCTACCTTTGATGCTTTTGATGCCCTTTGTGAAAACATATTCGTATGAAAAATGAACATAATTATTTGCCAGAAGATTTTAGTAAGTATGACTTTTATTAGACTATTATAATATTTAGAGTTTACTTTTTGATCTAAATATATTATTTACCTATACATATTCTTCCTTGCTGTATATTTTGTACATGGTAGGTACGATTTATCGGCTCTGTCAATAATTATTTAAAATGTTCGGTGGGTTTTTCGCATTCGTTGATAATCAAAAATTCGTTTGACGCATTGCCGAATTTACCCTTTTGAATGAATATGCAAAACCGCCCTTTGAATAACCCCAAACATCATGGCTATAAATTGTCAACTATGGTGTTATTTATCAAACTGTAATATGCTGTTGTGAAATTCAGTTAGTTATATAAACATTGGACTCTATAACTACAACGAAATTGTGGAATACCTACTTATGTATTATACATTGATCTATCGTTATAATTTTGTGCAAAACAATACAATAAATTTATTTCAGTATATTTCAAGTACAATGATCCAAATGAATATATGGAGTTGTTGTACAAACGTTAAACTGTAAAAAGTCTTGTCATAACTTCTTTGGAAATGAAAAAAACACAGCGTTTATGGACAATCTCAAACATAAACAGGATACTGTAAGGAAATTTGTAGTTTTGATTTCATATTGAAAATGGGTCTATCTTCAGTATTAATAGCAGTGTTGAGATAATGAGTTATCAGTTACGGAAAATTTAATGATTTCTCATAGTAATTGACAGTCAACCCTTCTTACATCTCAAGATTTACTACGACTTCTGTTTGACATCTGAGTAGTAACGTTTATTTCCTCTCTTGTGGGACGTGTTATGATATTCCCTTTTGTTCTACCGTTTCAGTATTACTGTTTAGACACAATAGAGACCATTATCATTCAAGACTTTAT
The DNA here is from genome assembly GCA_947579605.1 of Athripsodes cinereus. Lineage (NCBI taxonomy): Eukaryota > Metazoa > Arthropoda > Insecta > Trichoptera > Leptoceridae > Athripsodes > Athripsodes cinereus. Next base: position 16,840,652 of record OX388308.1, on the reverse strand, counting down.
CGTTCATGTCTCTATCATCATGTCAATAAGATTTCAAGCAATAGAGTCTGCTAATACCCATTATTCATGTCAGTTGATACATACTACTTTGTTAGTATTAAGAGCTGAGGATTGTTTATAATTTTCAACATCCGTTTCTTCACCATAAACTTAATTAAATTATATTGATTTCAAATCTATATTATTGTAACGAACCCCATAACTTTTACTTATGCAATATTAATCTCGTGTATTTGAATTAAACTCAATTGATCAACTCACACCTCGCTATAAATTATTGGTTGCGGAGTCTCGTTTGGAAACTGTGTCCAATTTTCATAATAGTTAATTGTGAGAAATATATTTCAAAATAAGGTATATTTTTAACTTTTGGTTTAAAATTATACAAACTATTAAAGCGAGTGTAATTATGTAATTAATATACGAACCATAACAAATTTATTTTGTCGTATACAAGTCAGATTATAAAGTTTTATTTTTATTGAAAACTGTACTCTTGTTGATAGTGTAAAATGGTATTATTTTTACAAATTAACGTTTTGCTTAAAATAATTGATAATAAAATACCAGGTGGCTCTAGAACAACATTTTGGCTTGTGGAATCAACTTATCTCTGTAGGCATAAGTTTTTTGAAATATTTTTCAAGCATTTTTATTTTGTCGTTTTATACCATACCAATCAATAATGCATCATCTGTTGTGTTTCAAAGCACTACGTATAAAAACTATTGCTTACTACATATTATTATGTACCTACCATATCCCGAACTATAAATAATTGCCATGGGGCCCAAACGCCAGATGGTTGTCTCATCCACTACAGAGTCACAGGTATATTAAATGGGAACAGGTAAACGTATTTGGGATAATCGTTTTTGTATTCAAAGTACTTTTTACTAACATTTTTTGTTGATTATTTTGTAGAAAATCCGTAGAGATTTAGCTGGTCACCTAAGCGTTCATCTAGTAAATAATTTAAATGTAGGTAGGTATATACTTATAAAAAAAGAGTTAAAAAGGAAGGTTCTTTTTTCAATATCGCTCCCAGTCCATCGTAATCTATATTTTTTTAATTTTATTTTCCATTTATTTTGTTATATCAAGTTTTGAAGCTTAGACAAACAATATCATAGTATTTTTTTTTCGTCAATTTTTCTTAAAATTTCTGTAAATGTCATTATGTAACGCTAAACAATATTATTGTCTAATAATACTCATTTAAAATTATTACTGTATTTAAATATTTGTATAGCCTAACCTCTTTAGTAAGGAATGAAGGAGATAATGTTTTAAATTCTACCTATTACAATATCTTTAAGTGTTTTCAAGTGTCTTACAACGATATGAGTAACAAAAGTAATAACTACTTGTATTATCTGGAGCACGTTTGCCTAGTGCCACACCTCACATTACACATGATGGCTGTCGAGTATCGATGCAAGTATTGGGTAGAAAAATCTAGTAGGTACATTTATGTGTAATAGTTGGAACATAATATTATCAGTGAATATTGATACATAGTACATGTCTAGTATTAGTCATTGTATGTATCAAAAATGTATCTCTAGAAAATAATGTATGGATATACCTAGTTAGAAATGGGGCGCACTTGAGATGAATTATGGCATTTCATTACAGAAGTTTTGCTGAGAAGTAACTGTGAAGAATTTATTCATCATATTTGAATATTCCTCGGTAGGTATATATTTTCATACATTTAAGTATTATTATTAACTATTAGGTACAGCGTAACGTGCCTGAATATGGTTATATATTTGTAACATCTGTTTTTACTACTTAAAAATATATTATTATATACTTACATCTTTAAAAGAAAATGTTTAAATGGGTAAATGAAAAAACAAATGGTCGACAAACAACGAATTGACACACTTAATACTATTTGTGCGACAATGAAACTAAGTCGGCAACTAATATAGAATAACCAAATAATCATAACTCAGCTACAAAAAACGGGCCACATTTAAGTTGGGTGAGAGACTGAATAAATATACTTAACTAGATAAATACTATCTGAGCGACTATGTATGTAATCGAGTGAATGATTCAAAATACCAAGATAAACACGTCATCTTAAATAAAGTGCAGCTTGGTCTAAAAATAATGTATTGCCTGATAATTCTGGATTTATTTGCCCGCAACAATGCTATTACCTAAATAGTTATATATAAAGAGTGTAGGTAGGGACATAAGTGACCACTCACATTACATTAGTATAATGTTGTTGCTCATAATTATTAACTCGCAGTAATTCTGTTTGCTCATTTCCATATTTTTTGCATCCTATAACTTGAATTTCCTGTAACTCGTTTAAATACTATCCATTTTTTAATACCTTCGTGATTCTTCCAGGGTAACCACATCCGATTTTCTTGGCATAATATAAAGTTTTGCGATATCTCGCAATCGTGAACCTTGAGTATTGTTTTAAATCTTTTGTTTATCTTCATTACTTTTGCTAATTTTGAGTTATCTATTTACAATAATTGTCGTAACTGTTAATTCTTCTTCTTCTGCATGTGCTCTGTCAGGTTCCCCCGACATTGGCGATCACACTGGCATAGGCTTCTTGGTCCTGCGCTGTCTTGAACAACTCCACACCTCTCATTCCAGTCCAATCTCGTATATTGCACAGCCACGAGGTTTGGTTCACTTCATTTAAAATTCATAATAACTCCAAGGTCGTTTTAAATTTAAATAATAATATTTATTGTCAAATTTGGTTGATTTTTTTTATTTACTATTTTAAATAGAAGTATTTCTTTTTGTTAACTGGAAGATATTGCCTTTAGGCAACAAGGCAGCCAATCACTAAAGTATTAGTAACCATTATTATTAACACTTTATTGCGTCTCTTTCTCATTGCGTAGTTGTCATAAAACTGAGAGAATCATATTACATCAAAAATTACATTACATAAAAAAATACATTACATTACATCAAAAAATACTTATTTATACACGTATTCTCTACGCGATTCAATGCATGTTTTTATACATCCCACAATTCTGTCACACTAAGAAATAATAATGAGTTGTCTGGGTCTATAGTACATTACACACATATCACTGAAGAACCACTATTCAGACACCAACTACAGAAGACTAGCTTACAGTGAGTACAATAAAATCTCATTCTAGCAGTAAAAATAATAATCGTGTTTATAATCTGCATACTAGACGTCATGTACAATTACCAACATGTACTTAGTATATTACTTCTAGTACCATAGTATAGATACATACATAGCTTCTGCATATGAATAGATACTTGTAGTTGCAATGCGTTCGCAGAATTTCACGTGTATAAATACATTCCACTTTTTGCCTTGTGTTTGATATCATCACGAATGACCTCTGAAACCTATTCACACTCTGCACATTAGCTAGCTTTGTATGTTATACATTCAGTGTATTCAGATTCATGTATTATGTACATTCAAGTATTCGGTTTAGTAGAGTTGTTTTAAGCTTTTTATAGCTAGGCGAATAAATTGACTTCACTAGAAGGTACATTTATATTATCTTCTGTATACATTACCATACTGGTAGATGTGTGCTATAGGCTTAAGCTCTATTACTTCTTTCCTATACTTTTTAAATAAGCTAGTGTACCTATCTACGTACATTATTCGGAAGATACATATTGGATTTTCACCGTGACTTTTTTGTAGCAGCTGTAGACATTCCAATTTTGTCCATTTCATTGTATATTTTTTACTCTTACTTCTATGTTTCGTTTTTGTTGTTCGCCATTTTCATTTTTTTATTTATTCCTTTTATGTAGAAGGTTGTTTATTCAAGTACCAACTTTTTTGGTAGGTGGGGGCTATGTAGATCCCCCCAAAAGCTCTAAACATTGTTAAAGAGAATGAAATTGTGTTAAAGTGTTGCATATTATTATACGCTTAATGAATGAGAATATATGTTAGTTAGTGATACTGTGAGAAGTATTATACATAATCCTTTTACACCAGTTCGTTACTCGACCTACGTGTAATTGTGTTAAAGTGTTGCATATTATTATACGCTTAATGAATGAGAATATATGTTAGTTAGTGATACTGTGAGAAGTATTATACATAATCCTTTTACACCAGTTCGTTACTCGACCTACGTGTAATTGTGTTAAAGTGTTGCATATTATTATACGCTTAATGAATGAGAATATATGTTAGTTAGTGATACTGTGAGAAGTATTATACATAATCCTTTTACACCAGTTCGTTACTCGACCTACGTGTAATTGCTTCCAGTAATTACTATCAGTCTATTTCAAAGTAAATTTAGCGTCAAAGCAACTCCCGTGTGGTTCAGGTGCGCTCAATAATAACGTTTAATTCATGAAGGAAATTTTATTGAGGTCCTTATTGAATTCACATTGTGTTATGAATAACAATACGTAGTGCAGGTATCAGTGTTTTACGTTAACTGTTTCATTAAAACTACAAAAATTCTATTTATTCACTGTGTCGGTGTTTAGGTAGTAGAATTCCATATCGAAATAATAAAACAAATGTTTTATTCTACTAATGGTTTATTATGTGAGAGAGACGTCTTTCGTCTGATGAGGACATTGTCAATCGGATTGGATTGACAATGTCCTCATCAGACGAAAGACGTCTCTCTCACATAATAAACCATTAGTAGAATAAAACATTTGTTTTATTATTTCGTTAAAAATTCTATTATTACTCCGGTATGTTAAGACTAAAAGTAAGTAAGTCTTATATCATAATTAATTTTGAATAGTTTGTGTTTCTCTTGACTTTTTTTAGTCGATTTTAGCAGGTTTCTGTTTTTTATCCCTGTCGATGTCAAGTGGTATGACATTGGTAGCTGAATACCGTATTTGTTTCGAAAGATAATGTATAGGTACATGTGCAATCACACAAAATGTAAGTTCAATATAGATATCCTTATATGCCTACAGTGCGTGCGTTTCTAATAAGATTCTGCTTTAGATCCCTATGTAAAATCTTCAATTATCTAACTGACCTAAATGCTGACAGTGTCAATTGTACGTAGGTATGTCATGTCTTTGCGTACATGACTATGACTCTATTCAATAATTAATTGCATTAATACTATACTAGGTATGTTTATAACTGATTTTACTGAATGTACCTACCTATAATACTATACCTAATGTTTACATTATCAAACATAAAAATGTATATCATGTGAATTATACTGGTCGTATTAGTTACAAACTTATAAGGTCTTTTAAGATTTGTTTGGGAAGTAATAAGTTATGAAAAATATAAATGAAATGGACGTAAAAACAAATAACGTTAATTAATGTTTTATCTGAATTCTCATTTTGATTTCGTATACTTGTATAGTATTATTATATTTCGACATTAATTTTAAGTTGTTTGGGCAATCTCTTAAAATGTGTAATATCAAAATTAATAGATATTTCAACTTGGGAATATTAAATCAGAATTTCGTCATCAAAATCATCCCGTTTTTAATTATTGTTGAAATCCTTACAATATTTTAATTTCGTTCCCTATTGGATTCTCCAGATGTCCTCACTGCAACATTAATAAAAACCATAAAGTCCGCCTTTCCCTAATCATCTGTTAAAGTTTTTTGACATCTATAAGCCTTTCTTTCTCCCACTCTCTCTTTATTTTTTTAGACTATATTCATATTGAGTAGACCCGATCACACTGTCATATTTGAAGATCTTCTATATGGCCTTGGTCTGACAACAATATAAATAAAAGTAGGTATATATGTGTGTGGGTACACAAATATATACCTATTACAGTTTATACCTACCTACCTTTAAATACCTACTCCTCTTTCCTTTTTTAAATGTTTTGCGTTACTTCTGAGGATAGTGATAAAAAATGCCTTCGTACATAAAAAATATCAATGGTTAGCTATACGAGTATAATTATACTGCTTTTCTTTATCGCAACGGGCAAACTCTTGCCTTTGCATAAATTTTACAGTTTACAGAACGCTGTCCAGACCTTTGTATCCAGTTATTTGGTAGTGATATTTGTCATTCATACAGATTTACGTCATTCTTTCTGTTTTTTATTCTCCGATACGTATTTTGTTTTTTACAAAACTTGATGCTTGAGTAGTTAGACAACAGTATACTTATGGAATTTGAAATTTAAAGCATAAAGTGAATACCTAGTAGGTGTGTACATTTCGAACTACGAAATATCAAGTAGTTCATATTTTTTTAAATATAGGTATATGTCCATCATGAACGGTCACGTATATATATATGTACATAAGTATGTACAATGATTTGCAAAGGGTAATTTTGGTTGCTAGGTACTTTCTTAATATATTGGAGTACTCGTTTTCTCCAAGCTACTTTATTCCACGTAATTAATCTATGTTGAAACTTTTCAACGATGTGGGTTGTTATGAATATAACAGTATTGGATGTAAGTAGGTACCTACTATTTGTAATTGTTCATTTCAGTTCACTTCACTTACAGTTGTTAGGTTTATTTTTTCATAAATATCCAGTAAGTGAAAACAGATTCACGTTTGCATTGAAAAGATATTCCTGTTTTTTATATTATTATAATATTATAGATAAATGTTAAATATTTGTACGAAATAAGCTTGTTTGCTTCATGTTTGTCTGCTTGTTATTTTCTAAATTGAGTTTTCGCTCGTGATTTAATTTTGCAAATATAAATAGTTATAATTGTTTTAATTATTATGGGTATAAAGTTAAATAGAAGATAAATGGTATTCAAAATTCCATTGCCATTTTATTATTCACACTAAAATTGGGGTAATTTGCCTAATTGATTAAATCAGGGTCACTCTAGGATAATTTGACATTTATGTTCGCTTGGTACCATTTAAAGGGGCCGTATTTTGTAGGACAAATGTGTTTTTCAAAGGGGAATTGAATTCACAAACCAATTCATTTATTTTCCTTTCCATTTGTCAGCTTTTTGTAGGAGCCAAAGAATTTTGTATAGGTTCTATATAATAGTCGTACTCTTATACTATAATGTGCTTGGTGAGTGAATGGTACATACTATATCACATTATTATACTCATATATACATATATATGTGAAGATGATTACTTAAACTAGATACTTACTTCTCTCATTTTATAACAGAAAAATGCATATTCTGGTTATTATTTAGTCTTCTCTGAATCCAGGCAGATTTCACTTTGCGATAGAGGGTAACGTATTATTTAAAATATATTTTCACGCTCCAAAGTACCTAAGACCTTTGATTGCAATGGGCGGAAATTATCTATATTTTGGTGCATCGCCAATAGATTCCTTAAACAATTTTGATAATTATATGTTAATTCGCTCGTACATACATGCATCACTCTGTTGTTTCTTTTTGATGATGTCTCTTTTGTGTTTTATTTTTCACTCTTGCTTTTTTTTGGATTTTGCTTTGATTTTTTTCCTGATGGGATCGCCTTAGTCAAAAGCTGTTATAGTTTCATCGCAAGGTGACAATTTGTAGATAATATAAATAATTAAAATCATTCATAGAATCATAATATTAGAACATTCCTCGTAATTTCTAATGTGCTGGTGTGTAATAAGTTGTTTGGTAGAGTAGGTATAATACGAAATATGTTGTATTAGAATATTAAGTAGGTATATATTATATTATCGATTGTCCAGTTCTATAACTCAACTAGTTGAAAATTTCGATTTAATTGGTAATACACATAATCAACGCCACTCTTCCAATTCCACAAATAAATAACTATAAAAAATACCCGGTTACCTTTATATTATATTAATAAAATACCCATTTTCAATCCCTTAAATAAATACTTCGAATTGTTTGACTATCAAACGGAACAAAGACAAAGTATGTTTTTTAAAGTGCGATTATTATCTATATGATATAACATGTCTCACTTTCTGTTTTGTTTTTGAAGCATATCTAATATGAAAATACAGAAATTATAAAAATGGCTCGAACATTAGATATTTGTACTTGTTGCGTTATGGAACTGGAAAGTCGATATACCCATAACATAATATATATTGTGTGTTACCTACGTTGAGGTATGCATGCAGGTAGGTAGGTACTAACAACAGTTATTATTCACCCTGAAATAGGTGTAGACGTAATACAATTTGTATTATGGCTTACCTACCAGCAAACAACGCATGTAATAGTAATATTATATTATACCATATAATAATTTGTTTAAAATTACAGACTACGGGAAAATTGTTATTAATGAAAGGAAAATTGGTCGTGAACGTGTAATTTTTCACGTAGTGAGGTAATATAAGTAATTATTATGATTCCATACTACTACTAGTACTAGGACTACTATTATTTACTTGGGTGGCGAAGAAACAAATCACTTTTATCCATTGCGAAAGCATTTTATATAAAAATCACCCATATACGTATTGTACTTTACAGTATTAACATTTTCTAATCGTTGTATATTAAATTGTGTGACAATGGCCAAGTCATGTTTTCATGTACATTGCTACGCAAGGAACAGAAAGGTGGAAACTCAGATTTCAAAACTAGAGATCCTTGTATGAAAAGAACATGGGCAGATGATTTAATAATTGCCACCGGCAGAAATTGGACGAGAAAAGCCTTAAAAAAGAAGCATGGAAAAATATGTAAGAAGCCTACATCAGTCGAAGATGACAAAAAATAAAAATAATGTTTTTTTCTTATTTTTTTTTATTTCCTGAAGAGCGCCCTTGAGGTGGATTTTTTTCACAAAACGGCGCTTTACAAATCATCCAAATAAAAATAATAATAATAATAAAGATTACAGTTAAAGATTTCGGTATAGGAACAGTCGTCGCTAATTCCTTCGTAGGTATACCTAAATCTGTTTGATTTCATTACGGAGTAATGTTATCTCAATATTTATTGACTTTCGTTTTTCTAAAATACATTGTTTTATTCAATGTCTTTTGGTTGATTTCTAAATTAATGAAATTTACTTTCGTTCGTAAAACGGTATTGATCAATAATTTTGCAAAAGTTTTGCATTTAGTATGGACCCACCTTGTTTGATTATCATTTCCTTTCATTTCACTCGGGCTGTTTGGAGTTCAAAGAACATAAAAGAAATCAATTTATCTCAGAATTTATGAATATTAGGTATGTTCAAGTATCTGACCCCGCATTTATTATTAAATATTTTCTTCTAAAATTTATTTCTGAGACTAAAAATTAATTCAAGAGTTCGCCAACTTAAGTGTTGCTCTCTTCAAACATTATTAACGCTTTACAAACACAGTCTACCTTATATACTACTGTATACCTATTTTATGTATTTAAACACACGTCTTAAAAAGTGATAAAACATTTCTATTAAATGCTTGTTGTTGATAATCTTGTACATGAACTTTTCTGTCAGTGGTAACTTTCTTTAACATGTTGTTGTAAGTACATAACATATAATATGATTGAAGTATACGTAAAATATTTATATGTATTATAATATAAATACTTATTTCCTTCGGTGAGTAGGGTGAATAATGGTAATATAGAGGTCTCTTTCTGTTTAATGTGTCGGTATAATGAATCCGTTTCACTCGTGATGTTAGAACAATGGGTTCCCAAGCTAAGCCACTTCCTGCGGGACACAACAATGCCCCGTTGTTATGAAGGGACGTATTGGTAATGTGATCATTAAAATAAATTACACACTTATTATTATTATTATTATATTCTTGTGAGTATTTTAGACGTTTCTCAACCACAAACCTCTTTTTATTTTCATATTTTTTGAAATGCGTAACAGCAACAACAACAAACTAAAGTAATAATTTACGGCGATAATTTTTGGGAGTGTAACGAGTATTTTTTTATCGTTTTTGTTGATACGCATTTATTTTAAGTGGTCCATTACCCTCGCTCATTTAGGAGACGAAACGAAGCGGTTCATTCTGTAACATAGGTACCTACTGAAATTTATCTGAAATAATTTTGCATAATGTGATATTAGAACTTGTATCAGATATTTAATCTTATGTTTAAGTAATATATGTGCTTAAATCACATTTACCAATATAATTTGTATTGAGTATACACTATACATGTTTATAAATATCGCAATATTTAAACAATACCAAAAATATTTTTATCGTCTTCTGTCAATACAGGTACTTACCTACCTACTTTTTAAATATGGAAATCGAGTTAGTCCCAATTTTTTATTTCTAGAATTCACGAAATTAGATTTATTTATTTATTCTTCACTGTACATTGATAACAAGCAATTTCACAAGAAATACAATCGTACAGTCAATATAGGGAGAGTTTATCGGGGTGGCGCGATTTCTTCCAATCAATCATAATGTTGGCTAAATATTTACGCGAGAACACAATAGTAGAAGCCTGTCTTCTTGAACATTCTAAACAGTTTTTCGTTAATCGAGTCGCCTCATCTCACGGATAATAGGTACGGTACGTGTATCATAAATATATTCTATAATACGATCCGAAGTGTAACTTCGTATTATTTTTGTAATAAAAACATTTTAATTTAGTACCGGTTAGTTTTATTACATCGTGTTAAGGATATTTTAGTTTCTTGAAATATTTTTGTAAACGAGTAATACCTATTTGCATTAATTTTGATCCTCAATCCACCTCTGTCGCAGGTGTTTCGCCCCACCTGCGCTCGTCTTGTTCCCACAGTTCCCCACACTCAGTGCTCACAGCCCTCGGTCGAGGCTCGACTCCAGAATATATTAACAACGATAACATTGACTCTTTACACACTATGTTATACACCTCGGATACCAGTTCCACTATTAATTAATCCTTCTGGACGTAATTGTATGGATGGCAAATCCATACAGCGCGATGAAGTCATTACATAATGTTGTAAATTTGCATTAGATGAAGTTAGGTCCTTTACACATTTGCTTAATTTGAATAGAACAAGATGAGTTGTTTTAGGTCACACATTGAATATACCTATTTATACTAACGAAGTTCTAACTCAAAAGTAAGGACCTTTTTATCGTCTGATCAAAATTCGATTATCAAAATTCCTATATAGGTATGATCGAGTTTTAAAAAGTGAGGATCTTTTTGTTTGAAGTCTCGATTTTATCAAAATTTTGTAATTTTCTTTGGATTTAAAATTTCTTACTTCCCCCCCCCTTCCTCCCCCGTCGCCAGATTTTTAAAATGGTATAGGAAATTGAAATACTACGCTAACTTCTCATTGTTTTTAAGCGATATAATAATGATACTTTCTAAAACTAAAATTCCTAAAATTGCCAAAAGTATGGTGACATTACGAGTATATTCTAAATGAAAACAAAAATTTGTTTCTTCTGCATTTAATTCAGCCGTTTTGTGAAAGATCATTGTCGTATTAAAGCGAAAAGAAAAACTGCCGTGTAGCTAAATAATAATTTGTGGTAGACGAAGCAAATATCACCAAAGTGAGAAGTCATTATTCTTTTAGTACTAACAATAAAATGGCTCAACACTACATAGTACCTACATCTCTTGCTTGTTATCATTTTCGCCTTTCGTACTTTGGTACCATTTGATATCTTTATAAGCAGACCTTTACTAGGTATGTATTATTATTATTGATATGGTTATTTCGCTTCATTATTATTAGATACTATTATTGCTATTGGATAGAGATTTCATTTTAGAAAATACTTTTCCACATACTGAATTTCATCCACAAGCACATCCTGTGATGTGTAATTTGGATGAACGATTTTGTACATTTTGATTCTTTTCTTATTAAAAATATTGATGAACAAAAAACTCACATATTTTTTTCATTTGTACTATATCTACTATTACAACTTTACCATCACAGTATATCCCACAAATTTAATAAACATGCGAATTGTCCTCTTCGTATCGTATACAATATGTGCAACACAAATGAAATAAGTAGATTTTTTCCCCAGGTTTTTTTTCTTTTTTCTTTTGAACTGTTAATAAAATGATCAAATAAATGTTAATCAGATGAAAATGGCGAGAGTAGACGTCGAAAGATGTATGTATCTTTTAAAAGTAGCATATGGTCTAAAAACATCTGAACAGTCATTTTTATCTTGTGAAGTTGAATGTTGCTGCTTTATTAATTTGTTAAACATTTTATGGAGAATTTATTTTCAATTCTCAATTCTCTATTTCAATTCTCTCTTTTTTACAACATTTTTATTTACCTCTTTTCTCCTTCTAAGTAATTGATCTTCCATGCGATGTTTTATGACACATTGGTTCTAATTTTATTTTATTTTGATTATAAAGATAAATGACAGATGCAAGAAACATATTATTATAATTACACGTTCGTGTATTTCACATTACACATATAAAATGTGAAGTTTCAATTAAATTTTTTCCTTTTCCTTTCCCTTTATGCATGTATGTGTGTTTTTTTTTTTGCAGTCTCTCCCTTTTTATATATATGTGTGTATGTTTTTTTATTTTCATCATATGCTTATTTATTTTTTTAAGTTAATACTTTTGGGTTAGTTGGAAGAGATCGCGCCTTTGCGATAAACTCGCCCTCTGTATATTGATTGTATTTAATTTGAATGTATACCTTTTATGTAATTGTTTTTTATCAATGTACAGTAAAGAATGAATAAATAAATAAATAAATGTCGATATCTCATCGTAAAATATTGATTCTTAAATGTACCCTTGACACTTTGTGGCTATTTAAAAAATTATATTTTACACATCTGTTACCTCCTTAGACAACATTCAGAGCGGTTTATTCGTTGCGGTTATAAGGAAGGTATTACGTGTTTTGTTCAGCCATAGAAAACACCTTAATCATTATACATATGTTTGAACATTTTCTATTGTCTAGTATTTGTTGTTGTGCTTTGAAGCTCACCTTACGAGGAGGCAACGCTCTTTTGGCGAATCGAAAAGTTTCCATCGTTCTCTTATCAAAAGAAACATTAGTAAGTATGCGTGTAGTTGAGTGAAAGTTCAACACAAAGCTTAAAGTTTCATTAAACTTTAATACAATTTCCACATCATTTGGGTCTTCCACAGTCTTATAATGTACTTTGGAGAACCAGCTTCGGGTGGATATTTGGTGTTATATTAATTGTTCTACATTTCCCTAAATTACTTCTTCACCCTCAAGAAACCTTATTAATTATCGTTTATCATATACACTTATGTATGTCCTACTACATATTATTATAATTCACCGTATGTGAGAATCTGTGAGTTTGTATGGAGTGGCAGACAGTACCTACTCGTTTTCGCGAATTTAGAACATTACGATGGTTTTAATTAAGGTTCCTGTTTGTTAACATTTGTTTGACGTATAGGATGAATGGAGAAGACTTGTAATTGATTTAAATAAACCTCTTGAAATAATGAATTTCTTTGTCAAATTGCGATATAACTTTCGTCACCTACTCTATAACATTACAGTGATTTCTTAAACAATTCATAATGATTGAATTATGTATCTATGTTTTTAGTATTTTTTTAAAAACTGTGGGAATCTACCTATATATTGACTAAGATCAAAACTTAAACACATTGCTTAATTTTCTATTATTTATAAGTCGATTGAATGAAAGCTACTTGCTATGGAAAAAAATGTGTATCTTAATAAGTTTATCAAAAAACCTTTTAGGTTATTCGTTTGCAAATAGCGAAAAGGTACATATATTTTCTTATACTTAGTTTCTAAGATTTCGAAAATTTAAATATAGTTACAAGTTATTCATCAACATGAAGAAGGAAGGATATAATTTATTAAAGGAACTTTTATTCTTCAATACAATATTTCATGCAACATACATCAATATTTTAATAAAGAAATAGGAGTATGTTGCATACGAAAATGTTTATAAATTGCTTGGACTCTGAATATACTCTTAGGAATGGAAATTGGATTTCATTACGGTAAACAGAGGAAGAAACATCGGTTCTATTTTGGTCGCATAAACCATTCGCATTAAAGAGAGTGCCTTTGCTAATAACATCAAAATATACGACTAGGAATGAACTTATAAAAATATACATAAAAAATGAACATACACATATGTATATATATATAAGAAGATTGTATATGGTAAATGAAATATGTCTATATAAACTAGTCAAATTTTGAATGTACCTGAGAATAAACTTTTTCATATGTGTCATCGAATATTTTATGATTAATAATTTTTTTTGCGTTAGCGATTATTAAACTCCAATACTAACCATAAATTATATTTAAATTTGAACATTCCTTATTTAAAAAGGAAGAGTACAAATAATGCAAACATGACCCCAATGACAACCGCAAATATTATGAATTGCGAAAATATTCAAATTGTTTTATCCGTTTTCCGTGCCTTTGATTTTGCTTATCTTTTTATTCATGTATTTATGTTATCCTGTTTAATTATAAGAATAAATATATTTTGTTCTTTGCTAAATCCAAACAGAATCCAATTTATAATTAATAAAAGGAGTTTATTGCATTCAGAGTAATTTTATGCTGCTTAAATTTTCACACAGACATTCATTATGCTCTAATCGACTACTACTACTACTATACCATCACGGCATATCCCACAAGTGGGGTAGCCAGCAGACCAGCTGCATGTAAGAAACATGCAAACTGTCTTCTGCGTGCCAATATACAATGAGGACATTCAGGATGGGTGGCAAACCTCATCGCTGAATTTAAGATGTAAAATGTCTTAATTTTTTCGAACACCTGCCTTTTACAGGACACTCAAAAACTTACGGAGAAGAGTGGGAGACCAATTCTTTACCGGGTGCTCCACGGGATAATCGAACCATCTTAAAAACCCGAAATAAGAAATCGTTTCTTAGGATACCGAGAACCTGCTGAGCAAGAGACAGTGTTAAAATAAAGGAAAAAGTAAAATATAATAAGTGCCTATATTAAATATGGTATATACATATTTATACCTATGTAAAATTCGTATTTTTAAGAAGTTTTACGACTTCGTTAATGACGCAAACTTCTTCTTTGATGCCTATGGAGATTTCAGCTTGACATTTCAATTTAATTTTTGATAGAAGTGGATTAATTTCACAGCTGTGTGTGTAAAAATATATCCCTATGTTAAACATTTAAGATTATCAATATTTAACTTATTTTTCTTCCTATTTTTTGTGCTATTATTTTTCTTACGTTGATAACAAATTATGTTAACTTTTCGCTCTTTTTCTTATATAGGTACCGTTTTTATTTTTCACTTTTTTTTACAAAAGCTGCTGAATTTATGTCATTTGTAGATGTACTTAGTTCTATTACTTACATAGTCTACTTTTTCAAGAATTTGTATTACGATAAACCTGCACCATTTCAAATAGTGTGTATTGAAGTGTTGGGTGTCAATGAATATTCGTGCGTATTTGTAGTTCTAAAAGGTAGAACCTATTTTATCATTTCAATGTTGATTAAATCATAGTTAGGATCTACTACCTTTCATAAATATTCATGTTGTTAATGAACCGACTTACAAGGGGTATCCTTACTACGTCGTAGTCTTGGCCTTATTGGCTTAGTGTAAAAAGTATGAGTCTTATATTCTATTCTATACATTTTTCCTATACTCTAATAATATGATGTCGAAGAATGATTTTGACTTTGAGTGTTTCATTAACGTCTCATTCTTAACATTTCTTTGTTCACTGGCTATCAGTATTAAGTCGTCGTCCCTACTACTACTACTAGGTACCCTTTAGTTTTCTGAACCAATTTTCTATAACGGTCTTTGGAGTTGTTAAGGAAATGGAAGGGTTCATACTCACATACTAGTATGGAATGTGATCCTCCGTTTTGTTTATATTATTTATAAAATGAAAGTTACTTCAGTCGTATTGTATGTACCTACCTATATGTAGTAGAATAACAAACCTTTATGTAATGACTATGGGTGTAAAGCGTTTGATGTTCTATCATCAATGTTTCATGTAGTATATTTGTCTCAGGACTTTGCTGATAAGGCGAGGTGCTATAATTTATGTCACGGTAGGAGGCCAGTTAGGTCCACTCGTAATTTTTATGATTTTGAAGTTTTACTCTTATTCAAATCATTCATTTCGTAATCAATTTTCCGATGACAGAAAATGTATTATTATTAGTATAAATTTCAAACTTTTGCTGAGAAACTTTGTCCAAGGTTTTTGTACTACTTACTTACGTATCATGTTTAAGTAAAACTTCCCTTACTTTCAATATTAAAATTAATTTTGACGTTTCGTTATCTTTTATTTTTCAGTCACATATTGTACGTTACTCATAAATTACATTATTTCTTGATAGATCGTCCTTTTAAATATATTGTTTGGTGTTATTACGTACTCTTTCTTTTGAACATTATAGATTGTAGTGTATAGACTTTGTACACTGCACCTGTGAGTTGAACCTTGCACTTGTTTACAAGCTAAGCAAGGAATATTGATTGAGTAGCAATACTTTTATTTTGCTATATAGGTTAGTTTCCTACAAGGACATTCGTTTAAGTTGTATTAAAGGACCACCATTAACATATTCATGCC
This sequence comes from Athripsodes cinereus, assembly GCA_947579605.1. NCBI lineage: Eukaryota > Metazoa > Arthropoda > Insecta > Trichoptera > Leptoceridae > Athripsodes > Athripsodes cinereus. The sequence continues at coordinate 16,824,124 of OX388308.1, read as the reverse complement.
ATCACAGTATTCTTCCAAGTGGGGCAGACAGCAGACTAATTGAAGATATTTAATCTTCGTAGAAGAATCGAGACCATACGTACTGTGGTTTCAACAATTAAATCCATGCGTGCAGAGCTTTTAAACGATGCAAAATTTATTTCTTGGCTAATTTATAAAATCAAATAATCTACTGCATTTTGTAAATGAGATGTCCCACGGCTAAATATATTTATATTAATATGGTCAAAAATTAGTTTTTATGTTACTTCATGAACTTTTTATAATATATTAAAAAATTCATACCCTAGTTAAATACCTTTTTCAAATATAATTTAGAAATCTGCAGTGTAATTCATTGTTAGTTTACATCTTATATATCTCTATTGTTTTAAAAAAATAATAATTATTACTTAAAATCTACGTCAGTAGATAGTAATGTATATGCACACAACAACTTTTGATTTCATAGTGGGTGAAAATTATTTATATTTATACGAATTCAAAAATGAATTTGGTTTCACAAAATGATATACTACAGTCATATGTGATTATTACCGTAACAAATCTCTAGATACTCATAAAAAATGTACATGTAACGCTAGCTTATCGATAGAATTTTTTTGGGCACCAAATACCCAATAGAAAACAACGCAAATAAAAATGGGTTCAGTTCGTATTTTCATTACCCCCATAACCTTACCCTGATATCTTTGTAATCGTATAGGTATACTTTTTTTGCAACATTTCTATTCATAATAATAAAATATAAAATTATATTTGTTGTTACACACCTTTGCTAGCTCGACCCAGGAGGAGGTTGTAGTTTTTCTTATAGCACCACGATATTGAGAGAAATAAATACAATGAAAGGGAAACGAGATATGGGGAATATGAACGCAATCATACTACGATTGATATCATCTATAAATTTTGTATAGAAAACAGATGTATTCTATACGTTCCTGTTGACAGGGTCTCACTCCCACATAAACGGAGATTGTATAGATGTTGTAGTGGTAGAGGTTGTGAGATGTACATATGTATACCGGGGCAGGTGTTCCTCAGAGTACAGTACAGTATATCACTTAAGAGTCCTTCATAGTTTCTATACCTTATTGTAATTCACACCTTCTCTCTACGGAATAATTTGTTTACATAAAATCTTGAATCATTGATTGCATATCAAAACTTTAATATTATAATAATTCTGTGTAGGCCTATTGTACAATCACATAAATTAAATTATCATACTATTATAACTATTGTGACCGAATTAAATTTATATATTTTATAAATATCTAGTTTGTCCCCATTTTAAAATGCTATTCGTTAACTTGTTCAGAACAACCCTTTTTTATATTAGTTATTATTTGACTAGTGGAATAATAATTGTTTTATCTACGATTCGAAGACAGTAAGTAACCTTTTTAGATTGAAAATAATCAACATAATCAACAAACAGTCGGAACATTTATATTCATTATATTGTGTTTTTCGTTCTCATGAGTTCCGACGGCCCAGACGTCCTTAATGATACAACGTTTCTATGACAATGACATCAGAGTATTAGGAATGTCGTGGGAAGAGGCTGTGAATTGAGGAAACTGGTCTCTGTCCTGTGCTCGCGATAGGAGCGTTAGAGGGCGAGATGATGAAATTGTGTCTAATTTAACTGTTTTTAATAATTTTTAAAATGAAACACAATATACAGTTATTCCACTTCAATAGTGGAATAACTGTATATTGTGTTTCATTTTAAAAATTATTAATATGAACTTCCACCAAGAACCGTAGGTCGATAAATTAAACTTTAACTGTTTTTAGTTTATTTCTTTGTATATTGGTCAACATATAAAAATCCTATTTTCAATGTAATCCGTCACTTTTTGTGTATCCATATTAAATTAATTAAAAAACTTATACTTTTTTATACACACTTATATTTTTATTTTTGTAGACAATATTGTTTCGTCTCTTAATGAGACATTATCAATACTAAACTATGCAAAACAAATAATATTCAATTAAGGTGAAAGTACAGTGGTAGTGGTAGAGGGGGGAACAATGGAGGTATGAGGGTATGAAACAAGTGGGAATATTCTGAGAATTGGGGATGCATTGGGTATTGTTGTTTTATTGACTAAATTATTTACACTATTAATATTTTTATGAATTTCCAATGTTTCTCTTAGTAATAATCTTCTATAACTACTATTATTAAAATTCAATATTTTAAAAGGCTCCTTTTGGTTTATGCTATGGTTTTCTTCTATTAAGTGGTTGGCAAATTCAGAGAATCCCGTATTTTTTAGACAATTTAAATGTTCCTTAATCCTAGTTTTTATTTTTCTTGTTGTCATTCCTACATACTTTTTGTCACATTCTTCACAATTTATTTGATATACTTATATTTGATATATTCTCAGAATATTCCCACTTGTTTCATACCCTCATACCTCCATTGTTCCCCCCTCTACCACTACCACTGTACTTTCACCTTAATTGAATATTATTTGTTTTGCATAGTTTAGTATTGATAATGTCTCATTAAGAGACGAAACAATATTGTCTACAAAAATAAAAATATAAGTGTGTATAAAAAAGTATAAGTTTTTTATTTAATTAATATAAAAATCCATCAAAATTAGGCACAATTCTTACTGATAAAACTATTTCAATCAAATAATAATATTGGTAGGTATTGTAAATTTCGATAAGCTTCTATACAACTTAACATATTGACAATGTGTCAGGGTTTGTCACGCGTCATTCGCACTTGTTATTTTTTAAAACGTTTACACGTGTGAAAATATTGTTACATGAAGGCATAATATCCAAGAGATACTTGTAAAGTCAAGCTTGTAAGTGACGTATGTTTACGGAAAATAATATTTTAAAATACCGCTACCTTAATAATGAATTAATATTACGTAACAAAATGCGAATAAGTACAATTTAAATTTGAAATTTATTTTAATTATACATCAAAAAGTTAAATTATTCTTAGAAACCACTTCACATTGTATTAGTCTAAGAAATATTGGCAGATATAAAATCAATTTTTCATTCTTCCTGTCAAATCAGAGTCTGAAAATTGAAGTGTTTGACAGATGTCTCAAAGAAAATAAATAATATTGTTCTCGGTGAGGGTCATTGAAAATTATTGAGAGCTTTTATTTTATTGTTGAATTCATTTTTTCATCAATCATTATTATTATTCGGTTCAATTGAAAATATGTTAAAGTTTATTCATTCAACAACAAGGAAGAAATTGATTTTACATTTTCAAATTAGATTGCGATTATAAGGAAGAAATATACAATACAATAAAGATTAGCATTACAAATGTTCTCTGAAGATTTATACGTGCAAAGAAAATAATTTTAGAAGATTATAGCACTGAAAGCGTGAAGTGTTTTTGCACAAGACAAATGCTAACAATCTAACAGAAATAACATTAGCATGTATTTATTTTACTGTTGTAATGATAAAAATTTCATACATCAAATACCGATTTTCTTTGAAAAATAGTATTCTTCCCTTTTATGAGATGAATTATGTTCAATGATTTGATAAAAATAAATCTAAGCGTTTGTTTTTTCATAACATACGAATCAATGATTTTCTTACAGAGATATAGGTATCTATAATATCTTACATCAACAATTTCTTCTCTTTGAAAGCGTTTGATTTATAATCGAAATACTGTATATTTACTGTTGTTAGTACATGTATTACATTAATGCATATATACTCTTGTTAATTATGTTAGCGCAATGTTTAATCAGTATAATGTACAAGATGGTATTCTGTTGACAAAATAATTATGTATCAGATAATAATATTATTATTTACGTCTTACTTCTACTCCCTTTACTTTGGAAAATTACGTTATTAATCAAATATAAAATCAACAATTTCTCTAATATTATTATTAATATTGAATAAACGTTATTGTTCATAAATATTTACTTACTTTCATCGCTACTAGCAACTGTATCGGCAGTTGGCAATCAGATAAATATTCTCTAATTCATATCTCAATAAAATATTTTTTAGAGCTTTTTATGCCATAAACTGGAAGAAAGCTATAATGTCAATTACGTGCTACGACTTTTTATTGTAAAACATCTCATCAATAATAGTGATTCGAGTATTTTCAATAGTAGGTATATATTATTTAGAACAATCAATTCTCTAGTGAGCGGCGGTTTATATTGATTTTGATTACATTCTTCACCTCTTTATTTAGTTATTATTTGTTGCTTATACACTGTTATCTGATTATTAGATAGGTATGATGTATGTGTTATACTTTTAGTGTCTTATTGAAGTATGGAAAATAAAATCCAAATATTTTTAAATATTCTTATCAGTGGCCGTAATCATATTTTGAAATTTACATTACCATACAAAGCGTTTGTTTTATTGATTACAACTTGGTGCTTGTAATGAACTAGTTATTTTCGTGAACATACTTCATTTTATTATTTATGTATTTAGAAGCGAAATTGTATTTTCGTCACGAATCGCCTGCAGCTTGTTTTGATCCTGGATAAAGTCGATTGCTCTTTCTCACGCCAGTCAAAGGTTTCTTGTCAGATTTTATGATTTCATTTTATCTTACCTTTTATTTTCAGAGATTTTCAAAGAAAGAATCAACATCGATTCCATGAAATTCTACAATCGCTTACAAATAATCCGAAATACTAGTGTCTTTCGTTCGACATAAAAATATTCTTTATCGATATTTTTATTCCTCGTTCGCTACGATACTACACATTTCTTCAGAGTTCCTTCGAACATACTACGAGGATAGATTGCTCAATTAATTTTTCCGAGTAGATATATATTTTGATGAATTAGTAAAAAAAATTGTAAAGGGGTAAAGACATTGTTAAGTAAATCATCCTCTTTCTTGAATTATATTGTTCGTATTTAACAGAACAAGTAACGTTATCAATTCTGAATTCCGTGTCACTGGTATCACGAAATAAATAGCTTTGGTGTTTTCACGCAATTTCGCTGATATCTCAATTGATATGATATTGATGGCGATATGGTTAAATGGATGAATGGGATGGCATTTATTTGTTTTGGCATATTGAAATCCAAAGTAATTTTTATCAAACCCAATTTAAAAAAATCAGTAGTTTCTTCCGTTCAATAGATGAATAACTTTAAATGTAATAATGTATTTGACATTTAATAGTGTTTTATATTTGTGTATAACTTTCATCAGATAAAGTTTGCTTGATTGATATTTGTCGTAAGTTTTAAGTAATTGTTTTGTATATTCAGTACTTCCCATTTCCCTTAGGCTTAATGCTTCAATCAAATAATTGTGTTAAACTTAATTATTTATTTCAATCGATTTCTTACACGGGTAAATGGTTTATCGATATCCTGACAAAAATTCTTTAACTAATTAATCTTTAAAGCTTTATTTATATTTCAGAAATAAACTATTCACGAATACACGTAGCGCAGTTTTTGAATTTAAAACGTGTCAATAGGAATGTCTCTGTTTTGGGAAAATGTCATTACTAAGATTGCTTGTCAAATCATACCAGATGTGGAAATATCTTTCTTTTTTTCCATATCTAAAGGAATTTCAATAGCACAATTAACTATTTTCTTCTGTAAATATACATATATATTTTTATATCTGTATATTTTTTTCGTTCAGTGAGTAGGTACCTACTATAAATTTACGTGTTTTTTTTGTAATCTGTTGTTTATTTAACATTATCTCGTAGAGACACCGGACAAGAATAGGTTTCTCAGTCTTTCTGTAAGATTTAAAGTTTCTTGTAAAAAGCAAGTATTATCATCATATATATTAACATATTCAACGTATTTTTTTATCGACAATTAATTTTTATTTCATATAAGTATCATGTTTATTACATGCAATTACTCCGCTGGCTACCCAAGTTATGGAAGATGTGATGGTACGAATTAATGGAAATTATTATTTTTTAATTAATTTATTTTGTAAATTTTAATTTGTCGCGCAACATTATTTTTCATTCAATTTGTATAAAATGACAATTGTTTGGTGATTATAGTCACTCGTTGCAGCAATATAAAATTATTATGGACAGGATATATATCATATTATGTGTCACAACATGTCGGCCATTCATCATTCTTTACTGTGACAGATCACTCAGTGTTGCCATTTATCGGTAGGTACTATGCATTCAAATTAATAATATTATGGCATTGTATGACAATGAGGCGTTAGATGCAGGTACCTAATATGTAATTAGTTTGCATAAGCTTATTGATATTAAATAAACTATATTGATATTGCAAATATCATAGAATTGTCGTAAAAAAACACCGATGATACACATTACATAAGGAATGCATCGAATAGGATGATTTCAAAATAACAAGTGAATCACCAGTTACGGGAGAATTGCCAGGAAAAAATAATTTGAAATGTAAAATTTGTGGCCATCTAAGGCTTTGCCGATGATGGATTCAAGTTTTTTATTAGTTTACCATTTTCGTAAAGAGTAATTTGTATGTAATTAGTCAGGTGTTGCGGGGAATTAGGTTTAAGGGTAGGGTGTAGCGCCGTAAGATTTCGAAAATGCGTTCTACGGTAGATTTCTCCCTCCGCGCGATCTGCATCTTCCCTTTCCCCGCTGTTGTTTCCTAGATACGAATTAAAATCTTTCGAATTAATTTCTTATAAGAATTCAGTAAGAATACTACGTAGTTCGTATATTATGATTATTATGAATACATTTGCTTCTTTCTCGCTTGCACCATACCACACTCTTCACATACCGCACTATTTTACAACCTTGTCAGCAGGTAGTAACAATAGATATATACAACAATGCTATTATCGAATGGCTGTACTTCAAAATACTGTATAAAGACACCAACATTATAATCTCTCTGGCGGCTGGCGTGGCACGGAGATAATGCTCTTGCCTTTGAGTCACGAGGTCCCTTGTTCGATTCGCAGCCAGAGCAAAATGAAGAATTACCTTTTTCAAAGTGTTCTGGGTGTTACATTTATTAATCTTATTTTTATTCTTCAATATTACAAAAATTACTTGGTTACAATATTACAGAATAAAACAGTATCATAAAAATATCAGTTATACAACTCAATGTGTTTAGTGCATTTTTTTTTTATAACACAACACGTGTTATAAAAAAAACTAGGATATGAATCATGTATTTTGGGTACTAACACGACGATACACATATATACAATGCACTGACAAATATACATGTAACACCCAGACCCAGGACAATTTGAAAAAAGGTCACTCTTCATTTTGCCCTGGCCGGGAATCGAACCCGAGACCTCCCGGGACGCCAAGTATATCCTCTTTGTCATCATTTCCTAATTCATTCGTTCCACATGTCCAAGTTGATATTATTGTGTATAGGTACTTATTGTACCTAGGTTGATACATAAATGCATAAATGTAACACTAAGTACCTATACACAATACTTTATAAAATAATGAGTACATAAAAAGAAACATAAAAACGTGCTCGACTAAAAAATTACAGAAAAAAGTGGGTATAAAATATCTTGGCAGAGAACCAAGATGCCAAGATGAGGTGTGAGGAGACGCGGACGGCCAAGAACCACGTGGCTTGAGCACGTGGATCAAATCCTAAAGGACGGCCGCGTGTTGAGTAAGAGAAATCGGCGAACATGTATGAGAATGAGGAGGAAGGGAAATACAATTTCTCATGCACGCACGTCGATTTCTCTTACTCAATATACACGACAGTCCTTGAGAATTTGATCTTCATGGTCAAGCCTTGTAGTTCTCGGACACCCGTGATTCTTCACACCCCTTCTTTCAGACAAGTATATACTCTTTGTCATTCTTTCCTCTTCCATTCGTTCCACATGACCAAACCATCTCAGTTTATTTACACGCATTCTATCCACAACACTCCTCTTGCATCCACTCATTCTTCTAATATCCTCATTCTATCACGCAACGTTTTACCAACCATTCTCCTCAACGATCTCATCTCCATAGCATTTATTCCACTTTCGTCCCTCTTCAACCATGACCACATTTCGTTTGCTTACATTGGTACAATTGAGCGGGAAATAATAATCAATTTTGAACAAGGTATTTTTTATTACTAGAAATACTTAAATAGTATTCCGTGGAGTTTCCAGTAAAAGAATATTTATGTTTTCTGTAAGTTATCGAGTGTTCTGCAAAAAGCAATTATTTTATTTTCCGAACACGTCCTGTCTTTTACACGACACTCGTAACTTACAGAAAAGAGTGGGAGATCTATTCTTTACTGGGTACTCCTCGGTGTATTCTAAATGTCTTATTTTTACTGTTACGGAGAAGACAACCTGCATGTTTATACATGCAATTAGTCTACTGGCTACTGGTGTAGTAGTAGTTCCTTTAGTAGGTAAGTAAGAAACGTTTTATGATCGGGTTTAGTTTCCCTGAAATGAATAGGTTACCTATTCAAATCTAACTTTCATAAGCACGCAGAGAACAACTTGGTTGTTTATTACGTGTTGCTGGTAGAAGCTACGCTACGTTCTACGCTAGTTACCCCACTTGTAGTAGTTGCATTGTTTAGGGCTATAAATCATAACGTGTGAAATATTTGCCCTAATCTGCTCGCAGATATAAAAAAATAATTGTTCTTCTATTTTATGACTGCTGGCTATTGTGAGAGATGAAGTAGGTACCTATAATGATGGTAGTATCTTCTACATAGTAGATAATAATTATTATTTTGTAAAGTGAAAAATCACTGCATAAATATTTTTGTCTGTTAGTTTATGTCATTATGGATGTATGTTTGTATGTCCTCAATAGAAAAAATAATATGATAAGACTGAGGAAAAATAATGTTTAGTTTTATCTGCTGGGTATTTTTTAGGCTAAAAACGTTATACATATTTTTTTTTATTGACCAATATTATAAGGGTATATTATTAGAATATTATGTAATAATAAATGGTAAACAACATTGTTATAAATGTTATCATGATAATATTTCCATAAAAGTATTGCTGGTTTTAGAGACAAAATACTAAAACTACCGTTAAGTGTTTATTCGCCAATTTGGTATTCATTTCCCGTAGTAAGCCGGGTATACCCTTATACAGGCAGTATGTAATAACTTGAAGAACAATATTTATTTTGAAAACGTTAAGATTTTTTATACCTGCTTTTAGGGCAATCTTTATTTTGCAGTCTTTATGTCGAGCATTTGTTTATAACCCATTAGAGCTCTTCTTTATTTTTGTGTATTACCTATTCATAATAATTATGTAGATAATAATATACTATATTATACCCTCACGCCGTGTCCCATGTGGGATAGGCTGAGAAAAAATAGCGGCCGGCGTGACGCGGAGGTAACACTCTTGCCTTTGAGTCACGAGGTACCGGGTTCAATTCCCGCCCAGAGCAGAATGAAGAATGACCTTTTTCAAAGTGTTTTGGGTCTGGGTGTTACATATATATGTACAGACAAGTACATAATATATCCTCTTTTTCATCCTTTCCTTATTCATTCGTTCCACATTTCCAAGTAGGTATTATATCCATTATGTATATAAAATTACTGTACCTAGATTGATACATAAATGCATCAATGTATAAATGAAACACTAAGTGGAACCTGTACACAATAGTTTACAAAATAATGAGTACATAAAATTTACATAAAAACGTGCTCGACCAAAAAAAATACAGAATAAAGTGGATATAAAATATCTTTCTAACCCCTCACCTCGCGTCCTGTGCAGAAAGCATGGGACGCTCGACTAAGCTATCCTTAGACGTTTCTTTCCCTTCTTCATATTTGTGAAATTTTTTTCCTATTCGACACATACTTAGATTTATTTATTTAAAGATTTTATAGGAAAAATATTTTCGAATATACCTACCATAGATTTTTTTTGTATGTCATCAAACGAAAAGAAGTAGGTTTATGTTCGAGGTCAAGAAGAAGTAAAAAAATGCTTTGCGAAAAGGCCTATATCTTGATCCGTGTAACTCCAGGAATAGAAAAGATTCCCGTTTTTCGATTGATTTGTAAAAAGCAAGTAGGTATTCCTAAAACATTACGTATAAGACATTAATAAAATAGCACGTAGAAGACTACCCCTATGTTGATTTTTTCTGGTTTGTTGAATATTGGGCTTAAAAATTAATTTACGGGTCATAAGGCTTTCAATAAATCAGATTCAATACATACATCTAATGCAATGATATAATTTCTTTGCTTATTACATGCGAAAACATTACGCATTTCGATGGATGAAAGATCATTTCACCGAAACCAAAGTAATAGTCAATGGTTAAAATACAATCATGAGATAAAAATATTCTTATGTACCTACCTACTTATTACAAAACAACTGATTATTATCTCATTAGATTCTTTTTAACAATATAATTCTTTCACAATAATTTATTCATAGAAATATGCGATACATCCACCCTCGTTGACATTCAGCTCAATACTAACATTTTAAACACTTGTAGAGAATTGTATGGAAATTTCGGTAAGCGAAAATGATATTGTTTTAAATACACGTTTTTAGCTATTTTTAAAAGAAATATACTTAAATTAAAGAACGTCTACAACTTAAAAACAAGATATTAACACATGTCATTAATCAAACCAAAAATAAAAATTATGCGATAAAGAGAACTTGAGATTTGATCCTTACAAGTTTTAACGAAGCTTATTTTATGATTTTTTTTCTGAAAAACTGGTAACACTTTTAAAAAATGTCTACAACTAGACTTCGAAATAAAAGATTGATCTATATTATATATTTTTTTCATGAATATTGAATGAAAGTTATGCGTATTTCAGTAGCTGAAAGACAGCGAAATTTACTAGGAGCGGGAGGGAGCGGGGGTCCCGTAGAGCCTTAATGAAATCTTCTCACCTCGTATCTTCCGTGAAACGTACTTAGTAAATGTTTATGTTGATTTTTTGTCTTTTGATATTATTTGTTCATTCATTGGTTGTTACCTACTGATTTTATTTTATTTTTATTCAGACAGCAGCTTCGTGTTGTCTACAGACGCGTAAATCTTTTCCCACGGATCAATCCACATTTGTTAGTTCTGTGATTCCAACCTTCGTCGGATCCTTTTAGCCTCGGGACATCGGCTGTCTCTGACAATCCTCGCTTCGTTTATTTAGTAGGTAATAGTACCTACTACCTACCTACTTATTCCTAGATTCTTCGTACACTCACCACTTGTACTCTTTCTCTCATCGTGATACTGCTATCATACCAGTCCAGAGGGTATTTCTTGGTAAAGGGATTAGGTGAGTATGTCGGAATGCTTATTATAATAATATCATCAAACAAGAAATTGTGCCAGCTACCTACATAGTACGCAGCATAAGATATCCACATATTATTACATAAATATGTCATTATGCCTATGTTAATAAAATATTCGTATGTATTTCTATGAATTGAGAATTAACATGCCAATTTGTGAGATTAGACTTCATATTTTAATTTATATTTTAATTTACAATAATATTCCACGAGTATGGTCAATTGTTTAGGTAGATATATCTGAGCGTTAGAAATATCATATAACTGGCTTTATTGCTCCAGAATCGTCTGGAATATATATCAGCTCCACCTTTGAAACATTGTTGTAAAACCGTTAATAATGCAGAATCGCTCTGAGTGAAGTATTTTTATTTTCACACTATTAGAGGAGCGAGATAGTGTGACATAATAAATTATGTAATGTATCGTAGCATTATTATTGTCTGTTAGGTAGACACTCAATATTATGTATTGGATATTAGGTACCCAATTACTCGGATATATTTTGATAATATGTCAATGTTGATTTGACTTCACACAATATTCAAACCTCACGCCAATCCTGACATTATTGGTTCATAGCGTGATTAGTATTGTCTTTCAAATGTTATACATTGTTATTACACTAGATTATTAACCGCAGTGTCTACCATTATTTCCCTTTTAATATTCACAGATGTAATTATTTTTTTACTTTGCATATAAAGTATTTTCTTTATAATTGAGATCATATTATACTTACATGGATGCATAGGTGCTTTTCTTGCCTTGTAGTTTTCATACAAAAGGCGCGGGTCAACAACTGCACATCTAACTCTTGGCGGCTCTAAGCTCCTCATAGAACCTTTCTTATTCAGTTCACACCCAGTGCTGTAATACCTGTTGATGAAAAATAGTTTATTGTTTGTATCGGCATTAAATTAGTAGCACTTCATTTAAATTATATAATAAAATGAATGCTTATACTTGGTTTAGTGTTATTACTATTGCATCTAAATAACTATGGATGAGATTAAGAATGCATTGAAGAAAGCAAAGAATGGCAAAGCGGTTGGATATGATATGATCTCTACGGAATTCATCAGTTTGAGTGGGCTGAGGACTCTCGAATGGTGTCATGCACTCTTTAACCAGTGTTGGAGGGAAGGTTGCACGCCAGAAGACTGGCGAAAAGCTGTGATATGCCCTCTATACAAAGGAAAGGGGTCAAGACTAGAATGCGGGAGTTATCGGGCTATCAGTCTGCTGAGCTCGGTGGGGAAGCTGTATGCAAGAATATTGATTGAAAGAGTTCGAAAAGTAACTGAGACGAATGTATGGGATGTGCAAGGTGCCTTTCAGAGTGGTAGAGGATGTGTGGACCAGATTTTCTCCCTGCGAATGGTGACAGAGAAGCTCCTGGAGAAACACCAGAAGCTTTTCTGCGCGTTTGTTGATCTTGAAAAGGCTTATGATAGAGTAGATCGTGAGAAAATGTGGCAAGTACTATCAATGTGTGGGGTGGGTAGTCAGCTAATTCGCGCCATTACGTCCCTATATACAGGAAGTTCTGCGTGTGTTAGAGTGAACAATAACCTGTCGTTATGTCGCCATGGCTTTTTAACCTATACATTGATCATTGTATTCGTCCATTGAAAGAAATGAATGTAGGTGTTGATATGAATGGGATGAATGTAAGAGCGTTAATGTTTGCCGATGATTTGGTATTGATGGCTGAAAGTGAAAGTGATCTACAGCGAATGATGACGTGTGTGTATGAAAATTGTGCGATTAATGGATTGAGAATGAATGCAAAAAAGACAAAAATTATGGTGTTTGAAAGAGGAAGTGAGAGAACAGTATGCCAGGTGATGATTGACAACGAAGTGTTAGAGCAAGTTGACGAATGTGTGTACTTAGGTAGCTTGTTCACGAGAGATGGGAAGTGTGAAAGCGATATTGAAAGGAGAAAAGTTGCTGGCAATAAGGTAAATGGTGCAATCCGACCAATAATTGCAAATAGAAACATATCCACCACAGCTAAAAGGTTGGTGCACTCTGCTATCTTAGTGCCAACACTTATGTATGCAAGTGAGACGTGGACATGGTTAAAGAAGGATGAAAGTGGCATAAATGCAGTGGAAATGAGATCGTTGAGAAGGATGTGTGGTAAAAGTCTGAGAGATCGTGTGCGTAACATTGATATACGAAAGGAATGTGGAATGAAAGTTGGTGTAATAACAAGGATGAATGTAAATAAGTTAAGATGGTTTGGCACGTGGAAAGAATGAATGAGGACAGAATGACTAAGAAGATATATTTGTCTGAGAGGAATGGTGCTCGGAGACGTGGACGTCCGAGGATTAAATGGCAAGATCATTTAAATCAAATCCTACAGGACGGTCACGTGTTGAGCACATTGAACAGGAGAGCATGCATGAGGAATTGTATGACAGTGACGGAAGCGAAAGATGTATGCAAAGATAGAAGGAAGTGGCGCTCGATCCTTTCTGCCTACCCCGCGAGGGAAGCGGCGTGATGGTATGTATGTATGTATGTACTATTGCATCTAGTTGTTTCGATAGGAACACTAAACAATAATAATAAATGTTCATTTTAGTATATAAAAGTAGTTTAATTTAAAGTAAATATACACATATGCTAGTTAATATTATTGACCGATGGTAATTGGTGGTCAGTGTTAGCAAATGAGAGCGGATGCTCTTGAAAGCCGCCTCGCGATTTATTAAGTCACTGTGGAGTACTAAATCTAAAGGTTTTATTTTAATTAATATTATACATATGGACAGATTTACGAACGTACTCAAATATTTATCCGTCGGTTGTTAAATTGAATATAGTGAGAAGTGCTAACTAACTAATAATTCCACAGATATTATTTGTATAGAGATACGTACCTACATACAATATAGTACTAAGATAATATCGTGTATTGTATTCATCTCTCTGTGTCTCTTTATTTCTACCTAATACAACTACTCAGTATAATTTACCTTCTGCTCTGGTTGGTTTACCCACGTATTGTTAGATTATGTTAAGGGTAATGTTTCATATTATCATGACTTATTATTATCATCGATATATGAAATTATCGTTATGTACATCTTTCTCAGTTTCAATTTGCATATTTGCGTCATAATTTATGTCAGGATGTGAAGAGCATTCTTCTTCTTGCTCAATAATGCTTGTGTTGGTTGCACAGATACAAAAGTATTTCATTTAGATAGATTTGTGGATTTGTGTGACACTTCTTTTCCTGACATTGTACGCTTAAGGTAGTGATTGATTTTGAAAGGAGGTGGTCTATGCTAAGATGTCAGGAACTTTGTGTTTGTCAAAACAATTCTCTTTTTAATACATTGTGTAATTGAATCCATTTTGTCTACAACATCACAAGGCGTGAAAAAATCATATAAAACATTATGTAATGTGTGAACAGCTAATGCCTTTAGGATGTTTGTAAGATTATCATTATATTATTTTCTAAGCTCATTATTATTAGCTCACAACATAGTCAGATCATATTAATATATATTATACTTGATCATAACAATATTATAATAACGAAGCTAAACTAATGACCAGTTGATTTCCTTTTTATAGAACCCCTGAATGTACGTACTTTTGTATTTACTATAGGATGAATTTGTATACTTGTAGTTGTTTCGTCTATAATATTTATCTCTTTGCTCCACGTTTTCTTGAGAAATTTCTCTTCACATAAATCTTTATACTTGATTCTATCCACACGTTTATATATAAACACACTGATTTTTTTGCAAAATACATTTTTACCTACAAAAATAAAATAAAATTAAATAGATATTTTGATTTTAAAATCTATGAAGAACATCAATTGATGAATGATTCAATAATTACTTAATTCATTGATTAAATAAAAAACGGAAAAGGAGAGTATAGACAACCTATCCACATTGGGAAAAAAGAAGAAGATGCTTTTGAACAGAGAAAAAGTCTCGGACAACATTATTTCTTAAAAATGGGACCTTGCCCACTACTGCCGAATACACCACTATAGGAATACTGCCGAAGAAATGTAAGAAGAGTTGGTCATTCAGGTCGTAGGATGTTACCTGTGTGAATACAGTCCCTAAGTTCTAGAAGAAGAGAATGAAGTTGAAGAATTAATTGAATAATATTGTTTCTACTACAGCAATATTCGGTGAAATCATTTTCATCTATTTGTTTATTACATATTAATATAATTGTATGGGGCGGTATCAAAATGTTAAGAATCAAGCTACACATATTATTGCGATGATTTTGTATTTTCTTTTGTTATAATATCTAATGAACTATGTACATAATTTGAACTCATAATTAGTAAGTACCTACGTTATAATATATTATTATGACAATGTGTAATGTTGTATTTGGTTATGAATAGATTTAGGCTATATTTGCTTTATGAGTATTAAGTATGAGATTAATAATTAAATGTTCACGTTTTCCCCTCATAATTTGCCATTCACGTGCAGAATTTCATTATCCTTACATAATAAATTCGGCTTTATACTTATCTCAATAGAATATTAATACAAGTACATGCATTATAATATTATTGTATTTTTGAAATCTATAAGCTTCAAATATATTTTATTATAATTACTCTTTAAACTATTTTTGTACATCATTACAGCTTTCGGCATGTGCACACACACACACACACACAATTTATATATAGTTACACAATACCTACACATATAAATCACATAACGGCAGACAAAAAACAAACACAGAATGTTTGTGGCCTCAATCTAAGCAACGAGCTCCCTGTATGACAGAGAAAATACGTCACAATGCTGATCCAACAAATTAAAACCATTGCCCCGTTCCTCGTAGAATTCATCGCCAAATTTGTTCTTCTATGAGTAGGATAAAACAAAAAATGCGATCTATTGTTGGAGTGCGATACATAAAATAACATCTCAGTAAATATCACCGAATTATGAGTTATTACGTTCAATTATTTAAAAAAATGTTAGTTAGAAATTTTTTCTTCAATTATGACTTTTCGTTTAGGACATTGCAATGAATTTTTAATACTTAACCCATTTGATATTTGTTTTTGACCACTGCATTATCAAATCATTAACCTTCTGTAGTAACTTTGCATCCCCCCCCCGTAATTAAAATCACTACTTATTACTCATTATGTTTATAAAAGAAATTATCGTTGAGGATCTTTGTTTTTTATACATTTTTATAATACATATTATGCCAATACCAATTAGCGTAATTTTTCTTTGACGAGAATGCCATTTTCTATCTTCCTTTTTCATTATGCGTTATATATTCAAAGACTTGGATTAGATTATTAGATAACATTGACCAAGATCTAGAAGAGTCACACAAATGTTAAAGACGGCCGGCAATACAGTGTCCAAAATCTGAAGACTTGGATATCATTTGTTTTGCATCGTAAGTATTCTGATTAAAAAAATATAGATTTTATCAATCATAATGCGTTTTCTACGTACATGAATATGGCATCAGAAACGTGAAGAATAAACCAAATATTTTTATATCTCAATTATCCAAAAAAATAGTAGTAGTGTATTTTACTTCGGACCAACATATTATTGGTCGAATAGATAAATGTTCAGAAGTATGCTGTTTGTGTCATATTAAATTAGGCGTCTAGTCCATTTTATTTTACTCTGTTGTCGCCTACAACGATGTTAGGAGAAATACATTTTATTTTTGTACGTTGGAAATATACCAAACATTGCAAATTGTTTGTGTTGTCCTTCAAAATTATATTAATTATCCTCGCCATGAATTTTACGAAAAGGTACAATATGAATAATACAAAGGTATTTTGTATTCAGTACATAACTTGGAAAAAATTAACTTTACCGGGTATATGAGATTTACATAGATTTTACTTATTTACCTACGGTGTGTGGACTGTATTATTTTATTTTATTTATATTACTTTGAAGTCTTTGTAATAAGTGCTCGTAGCAAATTTTTTGATATTATAAGGTGGGTCAGAATAAAATGGTTTGGAGCATATGGGAAAAGTACGTACAAATCGATCTGTATAGTATAGTCTGACGTAGGTTGGTATGTTTTCGTAAAAAAAAAACTTACAGGTCAGTCTCTCCGTACCATAAAAATAACACCGAATCGATGGAATTCTCATGAAGATGATAAAATGCTATAAAGTTTTTTAAACTGTATTCTAGGTTATCCCACGATGACTTTCCCTGTATAAAGATGAATATTACCTTCCTTTTACCGAACACTCGAATTCTTATAGTAAAAATATATTATTATAAGCTTTTTTTAAAAATTATAACGTTGTGCATATTTTGAAAATGTCAAATCTTAGTTATGCGTTTCTAGTCCGTGTTTCTTAAAGAAACGAAGAAGGGCTGCCTTTTAACTAGCTGGTTTTGTCTTCTCTAAAACCTTGGGATGATATTACTCTCAAAGTGGGGTTCTTGAATGTAATTTTCTGCTCCATTTATCAAGGAACGGATATAAACCCTAAGGTGAGTTTCATATTTTCTCATTATTTTTCCTCGTTTGGATTTTTTGTACGGCTTTTCTCGCACGTGAACAATCCGTTTTGGTTGTCAATTAGGTATGATTATAGACCCATTCGACCGTCATCTATAATATGTCACATCCTTGACTAGAAAGATAGTGAAAGAACTTTTTTGTTTTGAGTTATTTTAAATGCCATAAATATCGAGATCGAATTTTTATGTTTTTACCTTGATTTTTTTTTTTAAAGATATATCTGGGTTTTGTTTGTTATAAACCCAAATACAACCTTGTACACCTTTCACAGTAAGCTACTAAAAGCTTGTGTCGTGAAAGGGGAGTTTGCCGGTACCTGGTATCGAACCACGGACCCCTTGTTCACGAGGCCGAGACTACCTCCAGGCTACCGACGAACTCTAAATTTATTTGATTGTTTCGTTTATCCCAGTTTATTAGAGTTTTGTGACACAAAATAATCAATAATATAGAATACTTTTCATTTTTTATAGAAAAATGGAAAACTTGCAAAGTACCACCTCAACAGAAAAGTTTTTAGTCCACATCAATCGAAGTATATCTAAAAATCTCAAAGAATGTTTTCCAAATATTATTTCATAGCTTAGTAGCTTTTCTAATTAAAATTTTAATTACATTTGAAGCAGCATATATTTTTTATTTGAAAATTTTCTTTATATCTTTTGTTATTGAAAAATATAAATATTTTAATAAAGGTTTTGTCCATTTCAGAGTTATTAGCTCTTTGTAACATAATATATAATTAGCCACCGTTGTTATTCTATAAAAAAAAAACTTTTAATTGCTGATCTGAATCATTAAATAAACGAACTGTTGAAAGCTTCTGTACTTTTTTCTGTAGCTAAAACAAAGAGCAACTTACCTTTCAAGTTAATTAATATAGATTTTAATAAGTAATAAAAATATCGTTTTTTTTCCTCACAAAAGCCCCAGTTTTAATCGGTTTTTACTTCGTATTGCTTTTATCATTCTTCCTGTTTTCCCCATATTGCCTTTCAACTTATTATCTTTTGTTCTCCACCAGGAAACGAAATCTCAACATTGTTAACTTTTAATTTTAATTGAGTATTATTTATTCTCTCAGAAGAGTATTTTTATGTCATCAAATAACATTTTTTATTGATTTTTCGGAAAGTTAATAAAATCCTTAGAAATAAATTCGTAAACATATTGTTAACATATTTAATTATTCGTACTTTATACTAGTGAATCTGGTTCGTCATTTTTTTATTTAAGTAATAAAAATATTTTATAACATTCGTTATTTAATTAATAAAAATATTTTCTAACATTCGTAATCGTCTTCGGGTATGCAGTCGCGTGAGTTTTAGATTTTTATTCAACGTTTCGATCCACAACCTGGGGCCATCATTAGGAATTATAGGTTGGTGTTGTCTTCTTTATCTATATATATATTTAGTTACAATCCATTGGATTGGTCTGCAACGAGTTTGGTTTTTCTTCTCCATTCCTCCCTATTCTCAGCCAGTCTTTTAAGCTCTACGTATGAGCCACAGTTCATGTCCCTCTTCAGTTGGTCCATATATGCGTCTCTTGGTCGGCCTCTGCCATTTGTTCCCTCGGTCTTACCCTTATCATCTAACCGATATTTTATGTTCATATACGTCGTATTATCTATTTTTACTGTATTTTTACACTTCATAGTGAAAATTTCATCACCACTTTAGTTTTTTGTACAGTGATATGTCAAACAGTAAATAAATGAATATTATTGATGTTAGACTTCGTATCTCTGTCACATTTTGCGGTGACAAAAATGTCAGTAACTTCAACTTATAACATACGGCAAGATTGAAGGTCGATGAGGAGTGGACAAAAGGCAGATAGGATCGGAATATAGGGATGTTGTTTTGGAGGACAGTGAGGCCTTTTCTATGGCCAATTTCGGAGGTTCTAATACGGCGCTTATAGAAGAAGATATTAATATTATACACGAAAGAGATGAATGCACCCAAGGCTTTCATTTCTCTTTCCATCGTTAATTATGTAATCATCTTCCTCTTTCTCCCGGGTTTTGATCTATATAACAATGAAACTTCCATTAAAATTATGGTAATCATTTCCCTTACATTATTTTCGCGTAATAAATTTATATTACGTCGCTTGTCGTTGACTATTTACCTGTTTCATGAAAGACGACTTAACGCCTTAATTCTGTGATACGGGAAGTGGATAAATAGAGGTACATATATAATATCTCTCTCTTTCTAATACCTACTATCTCTATCTATTGTGTTGTGTTGTGCGTTGTCATTCTGTTGACTTCTTCGTAATTTCAGCATCATAATAGTTTCCAAAAGCTATTCACAACACCGTTAATGACTTCTCTTTTGATCGAAATTTCTAAAACATTCCGAACATTTAGTGTGGTTTATTTAATTAAAATGTAGTATTTATTATTATTCTTTGTTATGTTTCATCACATACAACGTTTCACATTTTACTTATGCGTAAATTATTTGACGAAATTATTTCCTCTCCGTTCTACTTTACATAATGGAGATGCCCAAATTAAGTTATCGTGGAGGCCTCTTTTTTAATTTTCTTTGAAGTTCTGTGTATTGTCTTGTGAAAACGATTAAATCTCTGTACATGCTTATTCTACGTTTGGCACTTTTAATTTTAATTTTTTTTATATTAGAAGCTTTTAAAAGCTTGTTTTTATTTCACATTTTTGTATTTAATAATTCGGTATTTGTTTACTGAATAGGACACTGAATTTCTTTTGCGTTAGCTTAAGATACGAGTGTTATTTCTAACTATTGTTACTCAAATCATTTATTATCTTTTTTAGATGAATGATAGATAAATTTATTTCTTATGTTGTAGTTTTCATTGAGGTGACACAAATGCTCAAGCTGTAGATGAAATAAAACTTTAGATTATTATTCCTAAGCTCTGTCCACAAAGTGAAGGGGAATATAATAACATATTGTACCTAATATATGAATAATACCTATGCTGTATAGTTATGTAATGTGGTGTTGTTTAAAATAATAAAAATGTACCAGTGGCTACTGCGACTTCATAGTAGTATAGTATTTTTTGTAAGTCGTTCCATACCAGTGCGATGTTTAACATGACCTTTTTGTGTGATTTTTCTTATCTCTCCACGCTCCTATATTATCTAATATTATCATTGTCTGTGGACATATAAATATCATTTTCCCCTACACGGCCCCGGGGTATAATAATAATTCCATTTTCTTATCCTTAGTGTGGTTTATCGAACCGGAGACATTTCTTTATCATGGGATTCCACTAAACCCTGAATCATCTCATGAGACAACTACTCTCACTACAAGGTACTACCCTCATTCGTGTTTTTCTCTTTTTTTTCTTGTTTATTTTCCTACTTTTTGTAGAAAATTAGCTATCAACATTTTGATATTATACATCTACAACACATCTAGTGTATTCTCCAGTGTGACATCAAATATTACCGCAGTACTTTTATCTGACAATGGTATGTCTTAGACAAGGTTTACATTTTATCTTTCAGTTATGTTTATTATGTATATTATGTCTGGAGAGATGTTTTGATTACAAAAATTAATGCAACAATGTATGATAACATAAGAAGTAAATACAGCGTATCTAATTGTTTTTCAGATGTATATTTTATGCTTTAAGTACATATTGTTTTTTTCGAAATACTTAAGTTTATAAATACCTACATGTATATGTGATATATAATGTACCGTCGACAGAAACGCTGAGAACTAATTCTACGAATATACACATTTTATTTCATAGGTATCCATAAAGGTACATGTGGCAGATTTTCTGGATTTTACGTCTCCCGTAGCTTAAAGACACCAGAACGCTGAGAATATGGTGGAAGGAAGTAATTTTAAAAGAGAAAGAATGGAGGAGGCTGGTTACTATTCCGCGCTGTCTCGAGGAGCGTTAAGCGATCGATAAACATGATAATGTAGCTTAAAATAATATAGTTTTTTGTAATGAATATTTATGATCGAATATACTTTTTAATACAATGTAAAAGGCTTAAACGCCGTTTAATGTGTTAAATAAATAAATAAATAATAAGAATTACATAAACAGGGAATATCCTGAAGATAATGTTTCTTAAATGACAAAGTTCTTTGCGGAATCGAAGGAGAATACCTCGAAGATCTATGAGAGATGAATTTATACAAAAATATGATTTTACACAAAAATAAGAACTCTGTTTTCACCATAGTGGCTTTGATTGCTTCTAAACGAGTATAATATATGACCTTTGGAAATACAATAAGATACTGTTTTAATTTAAAATATAATTGGATGTATATCCCCATCATTTAGTTTACTTTTATAATAAATAAACGTAACGCATTTTGTTTCTTTTTTGAGAAATTTCTCTGTGCAGTCCTTGCAAAAGCGGCGGCGTGACTAGAATGTATTTTGCTAATTTCTACTATTGCTACCCTACTTACTACGAGTATTACTACTACTACATACAAACTTGCATAATTGTCATAAAAAAACTAAGACAAGTCAGAAGTTTGCTCCATACGAGCGTGATAACGTTGAAATGCACTAACCGTGTTAGATACATAGTTAGCTTTTACGTACCTACTTATTATTTTCGCTATTAAAACTTTCTTATTTTACTGTCTCTGTTTTAGAACATTGGACAACTTTTGTATAGTAAAAGTTCGGGAGATATCATAAAATACATTTAAATTTTTCTTCTCAAAATGAAAGATAAAAATAAATCTAATAAAAATAGATTTTATTAAACTGTCGTTTAGTAGCAACAGATTTTGTTATTTTATGATTGAATATATTACTCGTATTACAATAAAAACATCTTACACCGAGACTATAACTGATATAAACAAAAAAAGTTTTTGAAAACAAATATCAGAATTAAAGGAGAGTTCTATAGTGTAAGTAATAAGTATCTATTAGTGTATCCATACTGTGATGACATCTCCCACAAGTTGAAAAGTCAGGAAAGTAATCGCTTGTAATAAACATATTAGTTGTCTTAAAAAATAAGTCACTCAGGATGGGTTGCATACCTCGTCCTTAAATTGAAAACGGGATTTTATACGGGATGTTTTAAGAATATCTGCCTTTTATAGTACACTCGAAAACTTACTATAAAGATTTTGAGGCTTGTCCTTTGCCTGGGACTCACGGTTTAAGTCACGTTGAAAATATCGACTCAAGTTTTCAATTTACTAAAGGGTCTCCATATTAATTTACAGTTAGGTGCACAACAAATTCTGTAAATTTATCGTACAAGTTTTTTTTTATTTCGTAGAGTCTAAAGTTTCCGAGTGTCCCGTAAAATGCTGGCAGGTATTCGTAAAGCATCACAACATACATCATCTTCAATTTTGCGACGAAGTTTGCTACCGTGAAAGAGATTTTATAGAATTATTTCATTCAATATAAGTATGAACGGTACAACTTAGATGCATGTCAAAATAATCTCAAAGTGTGTAAATTCTTAATTTAATTACACAGTTTAATTAAAATTGTTTGCAAAGTCTTTGTATATATGTATTCTTATCTTCTTAATTATTTTGTCTTCAACATTTCATAAGTAGGATCAACGTGTTATTGTGATTCATATCTACCCCTTTGAGATAATTATCTCGACATAATTCTTGTGATACTTTTTGTGTATTGTTTATTGTGAAAAGCATAATATTTTGAGCATATTGCCGCTGTCGGCACAAGTTCAAATGTAGATGTCTTATCTTGATGTTTATGATAGCCTCTTTTTATGGGAGACCTTTCTACTGCTTTTGATAACTTCTAGCTACGATTATCTAATAACATTGTGTGTAATAAATTAATAATTGAAACAATGATGTGAGTTTAAATTTAACACATGAAACTACCTTTAAACCACTTTTGGCCGGTTGTTATAGCGACCACGTAACCACTCGAAAAAAAAGGATTGGTTGCGGTTCTCGTCTGGACACTACCAAATAAGGTGACGTGATATTTTCTAAGCCTTATGTGGTTGTTTTGTAAAGGTTCATATATGTATAACCTCTTATTACGGTTTAGTGTAAAATTAACAATTATATAGTAGATAAATAATGATACAGTTAATGATTTGTTGAGATGAACTACCTACTTTTCATAGTTTCGCCGATTTTACGTGACTTACCTTTTATGTGTATTTTCTACACTATACAGGATATATAAGTAATAATTTTTAATATAATCTTTATTTCATATTTTATACATACAATTACAATTTATCAAATCACATATAAAGATATATTCATAAAACTGTGCAACCAACGAACGAAGCCCGTTAAGTCATTGAAATGACTTGTCAACAGGCTCCGCTCATCTCCACATCCAGCTTATAACTAAAAAAAGTTAAATACAACTATATTAATCCTATAAATGCCCACAAATCCATTTAACACTCACACTACAGTTATATGTACATATTTCTATTTTTTCTGAGCCAATTCTTAAATAATAATTTTAATTTTCCAATTTTGTCACACTTTTTTATGCAGAGTGGCAGCGAATTGAATAACTTAGGAACCAAGCACTCCAGAGTGCGATCACCATACTTATTGTTGGTTTTAGGTATTTTTAAACCTTCATTTTTTGTGAACCGTGTATTATGAATATGTATTAATCTCTTTTTAAATTTATTGTCCCGAAAATTCTACATACCCAATTTATAACAAAAAATAGTTAACAATTTCAACTCTCCAAAATATTTATACGCATCAAAATGTCTATTTGGTCCTGGCATATAGTCAGAAATTAACCTAATTATGGAATTCTGCTTGTTTTTAACTTTCTTCAGGTTTGTTTGTGTCGTCTTACCCCAAGCAGACAAACCGTATCTTATAACTGACTCCGCCAAAGATCTGTATATGATTTTAAGAACAGATTTTGGAACAAAAAAATTGATTCTATACAACCTACCCAAAATGGAGTACAATCTGTTACACAATTTCTTAACCTGATATTATTTAATATTTATAAGATTCGTGGAGTCCCCTGCAAATAATAGGTCTTTTTCTATTTTCTGTAGGTTTTCCAGGGTTCTATAAAAGTTAGGTCTTGACTCTATGCTGCCCATCCTAATTTATTTTTTTCATTCGCACATAAAGAACGACCTATAAGTGTATTACATTAAGTTAATCTCTTGCCCACCTCACTAAAGGGAGATGTTCTGGTAGTAGAGTTAAATGGATTTTTAATATATTTAAACATATTACCTATCTGGTTCGCATTTTACCTATTATTAAAATAGCAGAAGTTTTCACATGGTTAGTCAAAGGATTTCTTTAATTTTTTTTTATTGTCTAAGTGTAGGTAGGTACTTATTTTTTGTCAGTTTACTATTTTTCTTCGTATGTTTCAATGTGACAACCTTATGGGCTTCTAATGCAATAAACTGTTAAAATGTGTACACTTTTAAATAGGGCGATATTTTAATACGTTATTTGCCTGCATTGTTTGTTTTCATGTATATACGAGGGCGGTCCGATAAGTACTTAGTCGGTTTTTGACGAGTCACGCCCAGGTGTCCCGAAAACGGTTACCTCGGAGGATCACGTGTCAAAAATCCACGATATCGTAATGGCAGACCGCCGATTTAAGGTGCGTAAGATAGCTAAGATAAAAGGCATCTCAAAAGACCAAATGGATTATACCATTCATGAAATTTTGGACATGAGAAAGCTGTTGGTACAATGGGTGCCGCGTTTTGTCACTTCGGACAACAAGCGCAACCGTGAGACTATTTCAGAGCAGTTTTTGACGCTATTTAAGAGCAATCCGAAAAAGTTTCTGCATCGTTTCGAAGCCATTGATAAAACATAGATCCACTGGTACACGCCAAAGATCAAGGAACAGTCGAAACAGTGGATTTCACCCGGCGAACGTGCTCCAAAGAAGGCGAAGACTGTCCTATCGACCGGAAAGGTGATAGTCACCGTTTTCTGGGATTTGCAATGTGTGATCTACATCGACTGCCTGGAGAAAGGTAAAACGATCCCAAGGCTCTACTATGTCAAATTATTTGGCCGATTCGATGCCGAATTGTAGAAAAAACGGCCCCATTCGACGAAGAAAAAGTGATCTTCCACTGTGACAATGCACCGGCTCACACCTCCGTTGTCGCCACGGCCAAATTGGTCGAATAGGGCTACGGACTGCTACTCTATCCACCGTTTTCTCTAGATTTGGCTCCGTGCGACTTCTTTTTGTTTCCAAACTTGAAAAAATCACTCGCTGGGTGGAAATTTGAGTCGAATGAGGAGGTCATTGCCGCCACGGAAGCCTACTTTGTAGACCTCGAGAAAACATATTTTTTAGACGGGTTAAAGAAGTTGGAGAATCGCTGGTTCAAGTGTATCGAGCTAAAATTAGACTATGTTAAAAAATAAATCATCATTTTTCCAAAATTTTCATTTTTTCTTATGTAGGCTAAGTACTTATCGGACCGCCCTCGTATATTGTCTGTAGTGTGCTATTGATAAATAAATAATGACAAATTGTGTATGAATTGAATATTTTATCACCTCTCAATAATCGTCGATGTTGTCGAGATTTAATCTTCCGTGTGGATGGTCTCTTAATCTTTAATGTTATTATATTCATTATTAGGTATATCAGATTTATTTTCCAAAATAATATTGTATTCTACACTCTGTGAATAACAACTAATTAACAATTAATATTCTAATTATAATGACGTAAACAAAATATAAAAGATAATAAACAACAAATAATTCAATTAAAAAAACATCTTGAAATAATAAAATAAAATAATTCACTAAGTATAGAATATTATTATTTCATTTTAGTTACCTCACTATGTGTTCAGTGTGTTACGCAGATAGATAATACCTTTGACCAGTTCAATAACGGTAGATTAGAATATTTATCTACCAATGCATCAGTCTTCATTTTGTATCCCTTGTTTAGCAGGCGTAAATGACTGAATATTTGAATCCCGATTAATATCTACGATTGCTTTGATTTCATATCTGTCATTCGGAAATATTTTTGTGTCCGTTTCGACCTTTATCTTTTCACTTTAATAATTCTTGGGGACAGACATTGCCTCCTAGAACAAGGTCTTCAGGATAACATCCGAATCCTATCAGATCCTATCAGAGGTCATATAAGCAGGATAAGAATTAACAAGATTATATATAAAGTACCCATAATACAAGATTCATATCTTAGTTTAGAACTAGCTTGATCTGTGTGAATATATATTTGATTTCACTTTTCAAAGATCTTTCATTGATTTTTCTTATATACTTTGCTTATTTCATGTGAGGTGTCTGTTTTTTCTAATCTTCTTTTTTATTTATTTTATAATTAAAATTACAAAAATAAACCGAAAGTAATAAATCTAATTACAAATGCCGATAAATGTGCCTGTGCAAAAGTACTAGGTTGTAATGTGTAATGTGTAAAAGTACTGAATTATTTATTTTTGTTGTCTAGGAGAGCATTTTCAATGATATATTTTCATCTATATTGTTTTATATAAAAAAAATTGTCAAGTACAGTTTTGTTATTTTATTAATATACCGTATATTCTATTTATGCGCATTTCTTAATATTCAATATGGTGATGATAAACATGGACATTATTTTTAACAATGGATTTCTTTCTTGCAGTCTTGAAGATTTATTAAAAATTTATTTTGATCTGCAATTCGTCGTGTTTAATATGAAAATTCCGATCAAGTAGATAATAATATTATAATGCTTTTGCGTCGGAAGATTTTGTTGGTCTAGCATTTTTATCACGTCTCGCTTCATTCTGAACATATCTAACGCTGGAATCGGATCTGTGTTTTCGTCTCATATTTTATGCAAGACTTGTATTTCACAATCGCTACGCATCTCACAGCCCTCTTGGTAAATAGAGAATCAGGAAAAGTGAAATAAACTTTTATGGATCTATATAAGTTTTCACTTTTTATCCTTTGGTGTCATATGTCGTATAATATAATAACAACATTCTTTTCAAACTGATGCCAATTCTTTTTCATCGATTTTCTTATTAATATTATTCAGTAGGCTTCAAATATAGTTTTACGCATACAGTTAAATAGAAAAAATAGTTATATTTTCAATTTTACTTTAGTCATAGACAAAATTGAATCTACATATATAATATATATTTATATATTTCACTAACTTTTTTTTCTTTTTGTTCCAGGTATGGATCGTAAACTGCGAGGCTTCTCCGTGTCATCATCACATCACGGTGCTTCCCTTTCGGGGTAGGCAGTAAGGATAGAGCACCACTTGCTCCTATCTTTTCATGTACTTTTCTTCCGTCACTGTCATACAATCCCTCATGCATGCTCTGCTATTCAATGTATTGAGCACAAGTTCATCTTGGAGGATCTGATTTATTTGGTCTTGCCATTTAATCTTCAGACCGCCACGTTTTCTAGTGCCGTTCCTCTCAGCTATATATATATTTTCTTTGTCATTCTGTCCTCACTGCTGATCAAACCATCGTGTTCTTGATAAGGATTTTTTTTTCTAAAGTTGGTACTTAGTGTTTTTTTATGTAGATGTTAAAACCTATCCAAAATTATTGCATACAGAAACTATCGCTTCTAATATAGTTATTGTGACATTGTCATAAAATATTTAATATATTTTTCATTTGTGCTCTGTGTAATATTTTATAGTAGAAAATGCAGTAGTCAGTTCCGTACCTATATTTTTTACTTCTCCATTACAAATTGTAGTAGATTTTGTGTCAGTGAACGACGTTTCCCTTGTGAGTCATTATATTATTCTCTATTGAGCACTTAGAAATTATTGTCTCTGTGAAAATGTTGAAATTTTAAAATGTACAACGCTGTGCTTGAGAGAAAGTGGTTGTTTTATGCGATTGTGGCCGAGATGGTGTTTATAATAATACGTATTATTATTTGTCATTTCTATTATGTACCTACCTACGTATTTAATGTTTTGTTTACGTTTCCTCTGTATAATTTCTTGCATACATAGGTTCCTTTTATCAACAATAACCTCGACAATAAATTTTTAATTATTTTTCTTCCAAGTATTTTTTTCTATTACGTTTTTCTTTTGTGTGCACAGTAATAAACAAATAGTTTACTATGGTATTTAGGTATTTGATTTCAATTATTTTAATACCCTCTCCTATTTATTGGATATTCCATACATTTTCCGATATACTAAACATAAAAAGAACCTTTCTTCTTGATAGCTCGCTTCAGATAAATTATTTGCTTACTAACTGTAAATAATATTGCATATTGACCAATGAGTCAACGACTACTATTTTTGACAATATTTTTTTATTATAACTAAGTATTTTTAAGTTGAATTTTGTATCAATTAAGTTCCTTCATCTTCTTTTCATTTTATTTTATGCACTTTAATTTCGATACCTCATGATTTTCTGTTAATAATATCATTGTCTTTCTTACTTCATTGCCACTAAAAATGTACAACAGGCATCTCGTTCCCAAATAATATTGTAAGGCTGAGAAGAGTGAGAATGAGAGAGTATAATAGTAATAATAATATAAATCACGGTAGTTTCTGAATTAGGACCGTCTATGTAACCAAAATTAAATCGTTACTTAGTCACTATCGTAAGTTAATAAAGAATAAATTTGTATACACTGTGAATAACAAATAACTTTAATTAACAAAAATCTATAGCGACATCATAAATTACACCGTCCCTTATCATGGGGGACCATTATTTATACATTTCGTACGAAATGTGAGAAGAATAGTTAAACAAGATGTAAATTTATTAGGGATTTTAACGGCTTTTAATATTTGAATGTACCCACTACTATAATATATTACCTAAATTAATTTACTTTTGTCTCAGTGATGGTAATTTTTATTGTTAATCACATTATTTTTGTAATTTTTCCCGAGTATTATAATTATTATTATTACAACAAGTAGAAATTAAATTATGTATTCCTCGCTTTATTCATTATTATTTGCCATGCTTCACTGATTCATATTTATTTAATTTTATCTACAATGTTGCCCTTTATTAATATTATTTTTATTTCCTTGACTTTTTAGACTTCGCATAATTGCTTTTGAAAGTCGTAAAGATTACACAAAGATTTCTGAAGTACTTCTCAGAATAGATTGAAATATTTATGTTATATCAACAATATAAGGTGTGTGACACAACAACAACTGTGAAAGGTGTATAAGGTTGTATTTGGGTTTATAATAAACAAAACCCAGATATATCTTTTTTTAAAAAAAAAAAAAAAAAATATTTGCTGTTGCGGTATGGATTGACTTCTTATAAATTTAAATGTGCGTTTATATTATCGTTTTATTTGGTTATCATTATTACAAATCTTGTCGCTAAATGTATGCAAGTGCAACTTAAACGAAGAGGATGTATTAATCTGAGAGAAGGGTGCGAGGAAGCGCGGCCGTCCAAGAGCTGCGTGGCTTGTTCACGTGGATCAAATTCTTAAGGATGGCCGCGTGTTGAGTAAGAGAAATCGGTGTAGATGTATGAGAAACTGGATGAATGTAGAGGAAGCGAAAGAAGTATGTAAGGATAGACCTATATGGCGTTCTGTTCTCTCTGCCAACCCCACCTGGGACATAGTATAGTAAAGAAGGGTATAGTATAGTAAAATCCTGTCTATTTTTATGTGTTTTTTAACACACCTTTTCGATTCTTTCTCCTCTGTACGAATAAACTTTTTTACGTATATAAAAATCCTTTTTTAATCTTATAATTGAATTAAATATGCTGAGTCTGTATTCTGAAATTGGTAAGCGTGTCATAGTCTCCGTTTTCACTTTGCTTTGAACATTTAGAGATCGTTTGCATACATCAAGTCGCGGGCACGTTTGTAAGTGTCAAGGTAAGTGGGATTAGTTAAGTCGAGATGTTAAACTTCCTTTCGTCTCAAGTCACTTCCTTAAGGATAAATTTTCTCATTACGTGGGTCACTTCTCCTTCCATCTCTTGAAGTAGTTTTCTGAATCACTTATTCCTTTTTTATCTTCCGGTCGTTTGTTTTTGAACTGAAAACTTCGTGTCTATTTGCTTAAAACTGATGTCGTAATGGATCCATAGTATAAGTATTTCTCCTTTTTTATTTCAATCATCTGAATAATAATTTAGCTCCATTAATTTTATTTAATATGTGACCAAATAACCAATTATAACTTTTCCCATCACATTTTTAAAACGAAAATATTTTCTTTGTTGAAATATAAGAGAAACATTTTTACAAGCGACCGAAAAAACAAATGGTCGACTGTCAATGAACTGACTCTAATATTATTTGTGTGACAGAGAAATTATTTTGTAATTTTAATATCGAGCGTCAACTATTCATTACCGAAAAAGTTAAATTCATCGGCCGACGGTTCTTAGAGGAAGTTCATTTTAATTCATTTTTTACTAATTCATTAATATAATGATACTAAACGAGCAACAAAATAATAATTCTGGGTAGGTAAATAAATGAAGAGAAATACGTCAATTCAATTTCCATTCTTATGCTTACCTTTTTATTTTAAATTTTGTCTTTTTAATATGCTCTTATAATTTTTTTTATGATGAATTGCTTAAATTTATAAACCTAAATACATCCTCACATTACACTATTCGATTGTATCGTGAAGATAATATAAATCATCAGTGGGAACCGAACTTGTAATGTCTTGACTGAAAATACTATCCGGCTGCCCACCACCTTTCTTTTCTTAATATTTTTTAGATCTTTAAATCGTTTTAAATATATTGAAGGCAATTGAAATAAGTAGTTATGTGTTTGCACAAACTGTATGAGTGGTCACTCACATTAGTATTATGTCGTCGCTCACATTTAGTTGACCATTCAGTAATTCCGTATACTTATTGCCTTAGTCTTTTCTACCTTAAATTTGAATTTTCTGTCCCTTGTTTAAATACTGTCCCGAGTTTTATATAAAGATGAAAAAGAATCTTAAAATAACATTATGGCAGTCATTTGTTTCAAAGTTTATAATCTTTTTTATATTAGTAGGTTCTTTATTTTTTGTAATAGATTTATTTACCAACTATGGATAAAGCTTTTATTATCTGGTTGTTATAAAAGTTTTATATATAGCACATTAGCATTATAGTATTTCTGTGAATGTGTCTAATTTTGACGTACCATGATAAATTTCTGTTAGCCATATAAGGGTTATCCTGTTATATTTGTAGGGTTAATGGCTGCTGATTGGGTTGAGTCGGTAGTACAACATCCCCTGCCTCCGTTTATCCTGGGAATGCTTCCCGTTCTCGACCTTTTCTGGTTGGCAATAATGGATGGCGACGGATATCCAACAACTTACTATAATTACTCTTACGAATCTGTGGTATGTCCCCTCGACTTATTAAGGTCAAAATACGATGTTCTTATGACGTAAATAAAGTACCTTCACATATTATTAAATAGTTGTGTTATTGTACAAAACTATACGCGTATCGCAGATGAAAAATGAGATCCCATTATTGAAGAAAAAATAAATCTAACAAATAATAGACGAATTTGTATACCTTCCTTCCATTTTGATATTGGACATTTCTTAAAAAAAATTCTGACGTGATAATTTATAATTTTATATTTATTCGTTCTTTACTGTACATTCATTAATATACAAACAATATTTAATTCTTCTGATATAAGTTATATAAATATTATGATAAACATATAATATATGTACTTAAATTTATAACTTCGTGTTGCCTCGATTTGCACTTTTCCAACTATTTTTTATATTTCTTTTGTTTTCGTCTGTTTGTTTTAATCATTTCAATGAATTGGTATTATTGTATCTAGATTATTTTGCCACTCCTGTTTTAAAATCTGTAGCTCGCAGTGAAACATTTCATCTAAACAATCAACGCTCTTAATACCAATGTTCGTTCATTTAGCACTGGCTTACTTGGATTAAACTTTCATCCATAGGGATTTATTAGCTTTAGACATACCTACATATATCCACGTAGTAATGTCTGCTATCAAAACGTCCTTGTCAAACGAATTCCCATATAAACCAAACGTTCACATCAAATGTCTGCTTTGAATCGGTGAACAATTTTGGGATTAAGTTATACAAATAATATTATTATCTGAAAGCATACATTTATTTTCTCTACATAAACCTACCTACTTGATAAATATTATTTTTTGTCATGTACCTACATTTGAATCGATCATCAACATTTAACCCAACATCAAAAGTCTTGAAGTTTGTACCAACATCCTTAAGAACAACAAATACTTATGAACGTTAATTAATTATTCTTATTTACTTACTCTGCTTGTTAATTAGACTTAAATTCAAACAATCTCACTCAAACGCAATAAAATCTCTTAGATATCCTATTTCGCGACTCGTTTCTCCTTCCACATACTTGCTTTGCAGTGTTTATTTTACAAAATTAATTTTCACTACTTGTTATAAGTAGATTTGGATACTTACTCTGCTTTAACTCAATGGAGACATTTCTTTAATACGGTTCACAGTTCGCTGTGTATATCAGTATATTAATTATTTTATATGATTTTTTACGGTAAGGATTAATTGGTTCATTGGCCCTTGTATCACTTATTACATAATTTTAGAACATAATGTGTATTCAAGTTTCTTCAATTTCACACCGATCACATCTTCCATGGAATTTCTATATTGTTGTGATAGATAAATGGACCAGATAAA
The DNA here is from genome assembly GCA_947579605.1 of Athripsodes cinereus. Classification (NCBI taxonomy): domain Eukaryota; kingdom Metazoa; phylum Arthropoda; class Insecta; order Trichoptera; family Leptoceridae; genus Athripsodes; species Athripsodes cinereus. The sequence continues at coordinate 16,790,508 of OX388308.1, read as the reverse complement.
TGGAAATCTCCATACTTCTGCGCTATCCGAGTTTATGATTATTTTTTTATTATTAAAGACTTGTCTAGGTTGACCAAACCTTGCGCTAAAACAGTATTTTTTTTGGTCAAGTGTCGTTAGATAATATCCAAAAAATATCCAATCAGGACTATGGTCTTTTCTATGTCACAGAACCTACAGATTTTGCTGAGCGTGACGATAAACTTTAACAAAATTATTGTTTTTACCTTACAAGGTTTCGTTATGAATTACGTATTATTATTTATAGAGTGTTATAAAAAATGAAATATTTTGGTGACAAAGTTTCTGTACCATCCGCAGCTAACCTCTTTTTAATTGTCCACTGGGATTCTTTCCTCAGTAAAGTAGGTGTACAGAATTTCCAAAATGTCACAAGCGACTAATAGCTTTTTAAAAGATTACACGAACCGAAAAGTTCACTGTCTTTAAGTAACTTTTAGGAAGATTTTATTTTTAGAGCTTTATGCTTTCGATAATGTATATTTTGGGGATGATTACGAGGGAACAAATATGACATTGGTTTTCTGCAAGTACCTATCCATTAAGGTGCAATAAACTTTTCATTTGTCCTTTAGTATTTAATTAAAAAAAAAATAGAACCTCTGAATTTTTTTATTATAATCTAAATAACTTATTCTTTTGATATTTGCTTGTCAATAAAAAAATTGCATAGGTTTTGCATAAGTTTTACAAGAATATTAGTAAACAAGGACGTGATTGTTTTCTCGATTATCATGGATTTGCTCTGAGTGATTACCAGACTGTGCTCGAAAGATGCATTAAGGAACAATGAATGATATTCACTATGACATGTAAGGAGTAACATGTCATTGTTTACCACTGATAGTTTATATATCGAACCTTCTTTTTCTATTATGATTTTACTGTCAAATCATTGTGTTGACCGTGCAGTTAATGTGTTGACCATTTTGCATAAATGTACTCTTGGAACCGGTTTCCGTATCAGAAATATGCTTAACAAGGTCTCCACAAGTTACTGGTATAATAATGGAGTGCAAGTTAATACATATATATTATAATACAATAGCACTCTCAATAGTTATCTTTGAGTTGGCACTAAAGAAAAATATCCCAAAGGTTGTTATACGATGTAACTGAGAGTACTGAAAATGTTTATTTCTTTTTATAAACTTTGTTATATTGTTATTGTGACTGCATTTGCAAGTTCTCAGAATGTATTTACTTGTTCATATTAGTACCATACTATCAACACTCGATCATTTATACATTGTTATAATGTCACCGTGTTAGCAAATGTTTAATTATATGTAAGCATAGTAACATATTGTATTTCATTTCAAGGCTCAGAGCAAATTCATTTTTGAAGTCTCGCCCAAAAGTACATAAACATTAGTTTTGTTTTACTAGTATTGTTTGTAGGTTTGAAAAAAATCTTCATAACAAAATCACTCCCATCTTGTGTTTGCAGTACACAATACGATCATTTCATTTCATATTATGTTTATATAATCTCGCCATCTTCCCCAAGTGGGAAACTGGTGGATTAACTGCATATGCTGAGTGTGCTGTAAGTTATCCTCGTATAATTTGCATTATATGCATAAAAAATATTCCCAATCTCGTTTAGTTTAGAACGAAATTGTTATTGTGAATATGGAGTTTGATTCCGTCCCATTCCGTCCCATATGAACACAAGGAGACTGATAGATCAAGAATCATTTCCCTTCTTTGAACTGTTCATTACTTTTTAATATGAAGGTTCTTGACTGATGAGGTGAACAATATTTCTTATTCAAGTAAAACAAAAATCTTCAAAAAAAAATAAGCTAATTTTAAATATAATAATCTTTAAAGTAAAACGACAGATACGCAAGCAAAGGAATATCGGATTTAGAGAAATCATAAGTTGACAAAATGTTCGAATAAATAAATTATGCGTTTTAATATCTGATTGTATTTTTTTTCTAATGAACTTTCAAAAGCTTTCCAAAATTTCATTTCTTTATTGGGGGCATAAATAATCGCTATTACATATTACTGAAAATTTATTAATCCATGTTACAATAAATAACAAATGTCCGATAAATGTATAATCTAATGGATTAAATTGAAACTGTTTCTGAATTGTCATATTGTTGCCATAAGTTTTTGGAATTGAAGATGATTACTGCATTATTCATGTTCTAATATTATATTGTTAATATTCGGATCTGAGTAACGTTAATCAATCATTTAACTAAGTTAATCGTTTATTCGTTAACGAAAAACTTAGCTCCGTTAACGCCCGGTTCTATAAAAATTAAAGTTTCTTTAAATTTTCGCTGAAGTTAACTTTTAGTAGGTAACCATAGTAACTCATAGTTACTGATAGAACTATACCTACTAAAATAAAAAGGACTAATTTGTGAAACCGGCAGTTTGTGTCGTTAATTTTTTTTTTTGAAAACTAACCGTGAATTACGATTAACTTTAGGAGCTAAAAATATAAAAAAGGTACCCAGAGCAAAAAAGTTGGGAGCTAAAAATTAAAAGGTAATTTTTCATAAAAAAACGGTTTCTTCGATTTTTGAAAAACCCCACTCCCTAGAAAAAATAAAGAACATAACGGCAGTATTTAGAAATATTTTTAATAAATTGAATGAAAGTTAATCAACTCGCTAATTCATTAATCGTTAATGACTAGTTCCGGGAACATTTATGCTATTTAATTCGATGTCGATGTGGAATGAGAACGTTCCATTATTTGTTGAGTCTCTATACAGTATGTAGGTAATTATAGTCTTATATCATGGATTCACAAAGAAATATTATCAATAATATAACAATATAGTAATGGTATATGTTGTTGCTTTGGTTTCTGATTCAAAGCTTTGTCGAGGAAAACAAGCTTACATAGCGAATGCCTCTTTCAGATTGCATTAAGTTTATTGTTATTGTTTCTATAGAAACATAATAATTCCCTATTATCTATAGTATTATAATTATAATATCTTCTAAACTCATTTCAATAACTCGCAAGTATTGTAGTTGTTTGTGAAGTATTGTGCCTTTACTATTGCGTCTCAAAGGAAAAACGGTTTATATTAAAGTTTTTTTTTTAATTATATCTTTTATTATCATTGTGAATAATGTATTGTTAAATACATAACATGACATTAGGTCATTACAGTAACTATTTAATGCTTTATATTATATATTGTTATGATGTTTACATTGAATGTTATCTGTGTCAATGCGTTGTTCCTTGTAGTAGTTATCCGGCGAAGAATATGTCTACCACTTTTTTATAAGATATCGAGCGTCTGTAAAAGAAAGGTGTTCATAAAACATCGCTTATTTAATATCTCAAATTCAAACATGAGATATTCCACTCATATTAAATGTACTGTACTATACCCTCACGCCGTGTCCCAAGTGGGGTAGGCAGAGAGAACGGAACGCCAAACAGATCTATCTTTACACACTTCCTTCGCTTCCTCCACATTCATACAGTTTATCATACACGCACGTCGGTTCCTCTTACTCAACACGCGGCCGTCCTTGAGAATTTGATCCACGTGATCAAGCCACGTGGTCAAGCCACGTGGTTCTCGGACGCCCGCGTTTCCTCACACCCTTTCTTTCAGACAAGTATATCCTCTTTGTCACTCTTACCTCGTTCATTCGTTCAACATACCCAAACTACCGTAGTTTATTCACGCGCATTCTGTCCACAACACTCTTCTTGCATCCGCTCATTCTTCTAATATAATCATTCTTCACTCTATCACGCAGCGTTTTACCAACATTCTTCTCAACGATCGCATCTCTACTGCATTTATTCAACTTTCGTCCTTCTTCAACCACGTCCATGTCTCGCTTGCATACGTACGTGACGGTACCAGAATGGTATTGTGCACCAGCATTTTGGCCATGTTCGACGCATTGCCATTGCTGACAATGGGTCGAAGTGCCCCGTTTACTCTAGCACCGGCCACTTTCCTTCTTTCAATGTCCCTATCGCATCTTCCATCCCTCGCAAACATACTTCCCAAATATACATACTCACTTACATGCTCCAAACATTCGTCACCAACTTTGATCTCGCAAATCGTTTTTTTCATTCTCATATTAAATGTCTCTACTTTTATTGACACGGAGAGGACGATGTCTATGTTAATTACATGTAGTAAGTTCACTGGCTATCCCGATTCTGGCATATGCTGTGATAGATAGATTGATGCTTATTTGCCACAATAAAACTAATTTTATATGAAATGTAAACAGAGAGCCTCTCCTTGGTCGGGAAAAAGCTTCGAACAATGTGACCAGCTGACTATCATTTATTTATTTATTTATTTATTATGTGTTTTATTTTTATTTATTATGTGATTCATAGTCCATCCTCTCTATATTTTATACAAGAAACGAAAAACTTTAAATTTAGGTAATAAAAAATTAAACACTGTAAACTTTCACTAATAAATATATTGCTTAGAAGCTTTTCGGACATACGTCCATCCTCAGTAATAAATATCTTATCGAAATCTTATCGAAAAACTTTACGTGGAAAACTTTATGTTCTATTGGATGTTAGAAAGAAGATCACAGTCTTTGTCATAACTAATATTTCTCTTGTATTTGAACCTTTTCATTTGTACTGTCCGGCTCTATACAATAAAAACTTTATTTACGTATGAATAGAAATATAGTGTTTTCTAATTTATAACTTGATTTGGTTCTATAAACTCATATATATTTAAGGAAATAAATAATTGGTGGAAATAACTGTTGTGCTTAGTTTTTCCTTTCAAGAGCTTACCAAGAAACAGTATCTAATAAAGGTTAGTTGGCTTACGTTCCATGATCGTATTGAAAATTTCGGGGATTTAATAATGTCTAAAGAGACACATTTTTATTTTTGCCCATTACTCATTCTACCTATATTATCAGAACCATTTCATTATCTTTTTCATGGTGAAATAATTTTTTATTTACGTCACTGAAGAACTTAGTTCTGGTCGAAAAAAGTGGTGTGTAATTTATGAAATCTTTCCTAATATATCAATTTTATTGATAAATCTGAAACTATATTTTACAAACGTAGCTTTTTTTCTTTTGGAATATTTAACAAATATAACGACATTTTCTACGAGAGAAGTAAAAAACAAGTAAAATAAAGTGCAATTGTTTGGATTATTGCAATTGCAATTACTCACATATCTTGTAATGTATCTTTTAGGTAAATTCATATGATAATTACACACACATCAAAATTTCAATGTTGTGACGCTTTTGGATGATTTCCATATTAAGAATTTGAAATTTTATAAAAATATATTTCAACTTCCTGTGTATTTCTTTTTGATATTGAAAAAACCAAAAGCTATTTTGCCAAATGATTCGTCGACACAATTTTTTAGAAAGGTATTTGAATAAGAAGCAGTTGTGGAATTCAGCCAAGATGACTTTAATTTACATGGTAAATGGCTTCGTTGGCAAAGTTACATAGGATTCCTAAGCTCGTTTATTGTAAAGCTCTAAATTTAAGTACTCAAGTGTAACTCGTAAATAGTCATTATCATTATAAAATAATTTTTGAAAAATAATTCAATAGTAGACTCTTGTCTTTACTTAATTTTTACCATCGGTAAAAATAGACTACAGAAAAATGTCTTCTAAAAATAAATAGAGATGCAATATTTCTTTTATTGTTTAATTATTATTTGCAGAGGTTTAATATCTTATTCCTTGCTCTAATAATGATAATTATTAAATCTTGGTTATGTACATATTGTCAACATTAATTGTGTTTTAACATAATTCTTAGTTTACAAAATAGCATTAAACAAAATGTCCCTTAACAAGAAAGCCTTTGAAACACATTAATTTTAATTTGGTCAACCGTTAATTATTGGGACACCTTGTTTGTATCGCGTTGTTTTCGGAATCATAATAATTAATAGGTTTTGCTAATATAATAATATGTATTTTGAATCTATGATACATTACATTTATAATTGCGAATTACTATTTCGCTCACCTACATTTAGTTTATTTAAATTACAGATATTTTGTGTTGCCTTTAATATCGAAAATTAAATTTGTAAATGAAAATTAATGACCCCCTGTGAACACCTTATTCCCTAATCGGACTTAGTTTCAGAATATATTTAAACATAATTAATAATTCTACACAAAAGGTCAAAAAGCACCGGTTTATTTTAGTAATCACTTTCGCTCTGTTTTCCGACATGTGAAATTCAGTGCTTTCCAAAGAATTTTTAATCTATACTTTTTAATACTTTAGTACTTGAGTCTGTTTTTATTCAGCTAGCTTCTCGTTTACGAATAATCGAGTAGTTGTAAATAAGTACCTGTACGGAATTCTTTTCATTGATACATTATCCTTTGATCTCGATTTGGGATTCGATGTATTTTTCGCATATTGCTTTGGATTTTTTTTGTCATTTATTCAGTGTGATGTAATATTTAAAGCATGTATGTAATGTGTTAACAGTTTCATACCAGTGTCAAAGCAGCTGATACATATGTATTAATAGTTTGCTTAACTTGACTGTAAGCAGTGTAAGTAGCTTCCGAATGTAAAATCGCTGTGTAGGTAATTAAATTTTAGTAGTAAATTCACCGCCAAATCGTGTGACTTTCGTGGTTGAATCTCGTGGTTACATCGCCTTAGTAAGCACTGTAAGCAGTACATGTGTTTGTCAGATCATCAAGTCTCTGTATCTTGTTTTATGTTTGCTATGAAACGTCAAGTGCAATGTTGTGTAAGTGAATTTGTAAACAGTGTAAAATGGGTGTGTAAATAACCTCAACACCTTCTCTTGCCGGTAGGACTTTTCAAACGTGGGTAATCAGAATCTGCATATTTAACTAACCAAGTGACCTGTGTCCGTATTTCAGTAATGTGGGAATAGATACTTGTTTGGGAGCTTATCGAAAAATTGAATAAAAAGTTTATTTTGACCGTGGATTGTTTTTGTCACGTATTTGAATGAAAGTTTTGACATTTTAGTATTTATAATTTAAGGACTAAATTATTTTTCTTTTTAATATAAATATACCCATTTTTATATTGAATATCAAAAAGGTTTACTTACGTTGTCAATCTCTAAATTAAAAATGAATTATATAATTACAAAAAAATATATTGTATCTTTTTTACAATAAGCACAGCACTAAGAATTGTTCATTTTTGCACTGTTATTTAATTCGTAATTTAAAACAATATTTTCCAACCTCCATGTTTTATAACTTTATCCCGTGACCCTTCCGGTAAATCTACGCCTCCAGTTTAGCGTGCGTTTTCATTTTGTTGGATGAAATTTTCTGCTTTTAGTTAGATAATTGTATGAATATTATCAAATAATTAAAAATAATGTTACATAAATATATACATAAGGTCAGATGGTATCATCACTTTTGCTACACTTTCACATACGAATAATTTCGAGACGCCTTTTTCAGTACCAAATTTAAGTTTATATATGCGGGTGAAATCAAAAGGGTAATATTTATACTTTAATATACAAATTCAAATGCACAGAGATATTTTCATTTTCAAATTGAATATAGAAAAAGATTTCATTAATTGTATCGGCATTCACTTTGTAAGACTTCATTTTAAATTATCAAATAAAATAAAATAAATATTTATTATTTTTGTTTTTTTACTCAACAGTAACACAAAACAAAAATAATAAATATTCATTTTATTTTATTTGATTGAAAAAGATGTTTAGATGAGGAGGTGTTGAGTGTGTTGTATTTTTGTTGTATTTGCTTTTTGTGATATTTTATTCATATTTATAAAAATGTTTATAGATAACTTTGATGTTATTCCGATACATTGGTATTGTATTTGTAATCTGAATTTATTAAATAAAAATAACCCAATTTTCTCTCAAAACACGAACCGTGCTCAATTTTGAGGGTACAAAATTATGAACTATTAATTATAGTAAAATATTGTATTTTATGTGTGTTTGTATGAAGCAAAAGTGTTAAACGTTTTTAAGAAATTAACATTTGAATTATTTATTTCAAAGAAGGAAGAAAACAACTAATATACTTATGTGGATATCGAAGAAGTCAACATTTTACGTTATGGTATTGATTTGAATAATGTAGATAACTTCAAATAACCCTTACTGTTAACATTCTTCTTTATATCTGTAAGATAATCGTGTGAACTTTGAAATATGCTTAGTTTCTATCGATTAAGTATCATTAATCATCATTAAATTGTAATGACAAGAATCCCAACCTGACAATTTTTGTATATACGTGATCACTTTACTCATACAAGTGCCACAAGCTCTTACGAAAAATTCTTTAGCATGAATATAATATTTATAAGATGTTATCTCTTTCAAAAATCGTAGAAGAAATATTTTAAAAACTCTGATAATTTAACCTCGTTACTACAGTAGTCACTAAGTGGTTTAGGAGGTGTGAAGATTCTACGGTTTCAAATAACAAGACAATAAAATGGTTAAATTGATTTCATGAAATTCTAATTTATACAGAAAATTCTACGAAATACCCTTAAATTTAGGGAATTTTTCCTTCCAACTGTGAAAAATGTCAATACACTCCCCGGAGAAATGAAGTATAATTTTAGATCAAGAGTCGCAAAAAATCCGTAAATGACTGTTCTAATTTTCCTCTCCAAGAAAATGGATATCATTTTTCAATATCAGGGTAGAAAAAGAATCGAATATTATGACTTTTAAAAGACTTTTGTCGTCACTTTTGTGTTGAAGTTCTTTTTTACCTGTCACTCCTGTAAATATAAATTCATGTTTAAGAAAAAATACCTACAATTTTTCATAAATATTAAATTATTATTATTGTAAAGCCCTTTGATACTTCGCGAGAACTTTGAGAGCGTGAAACTGCTCTTTTCTGAATGTTCATTATTGAAAATTGTGTTTCAGGAGAAAGAAAAATCTTCGAGCACGTTTAAAACTTTTTGCTGCGTATTGTTCCATTTGCACTGTACATAGTACGGGTATTCAAGCGGTACTTTTAAAAAATTTATACCTCTCTCGTAAACATTGAAGATTTGTGATGAGTGTTAGATACAGAGATGATTTATTTCCTACAAATCTATTTGTAAGTCACTATGAAGTGTATTATTAATTTTTACTTTCGACCATGTTTAATTTATTTCTACAGGTTTAAATTATTTATAAATAAGTGTTTTTTATTTTTTTATAATCATACAAATACTTGGTTTTACCGGTAGCATATTATCATCCTCACTTTTATAAATTATTGTTATAAACAATAATACTTCACACTGCTTTAATAAAATATTTAATTTAATAGGTATCTTTATTTAAGTGTATTAGGCACGCTAACGTTTTTGGTGAAATTCTTTTCGCATTCTCATTAAGGTGTTTTACTTTATTGTTCATTTGCTCATCAGCTATAATTATTCTTTCCCGCCTAATAAAATCTCATTTAAGCCACTCTAAATAATATTGATGTTCGTGTTTATAAAAGATTCCTTAAATTTATTCGTCGGCTTATTTTTAGCTCTATGATATTGTTATATTTTGTTATTATACAAAACTTCTACATTTTAAGCTTTTAAATTTACTGTTAAAATAAAACTATGAGAGATATTTGATAAGTTTCTGAATTTTATAAAAAGACATATTGTGAGACAATTTAAAATTTATTTCTCGTCCTAGCCTCCGTGCAATTCGATATATTTGGTCAATGGTTTCTATCTTTAAAAATTATCAGAAAAAAAGTTGTTTTTCTCTGTCCGAAAATGACCGTTTGTATGTGGGTCTGCTGGTTGATTCTGCAACAAGCGAGGCAGCCATTCTTATAGCCTTTGTATTATTATATTTTCTCTGAACGTATCAAAAATTATTGTAGTAGATTCCTGAGTTGGCTGTTAGTAAGATTTAAATTCTGATTTACAACATGATGCTATCTGCATAAAGAAGTAACCATTTATTAATTTGTAAGCAAACCACGAACCGTTTAATTTATATAATGTCTGTACTGGTATTATCATTACTATTTATTTTAATAAAAGGTCATCAAATTCCTCAAAGGACTACTCAAATTTTAAAATTTTACTTCAAAAGGTTTTTCGTTAATAACGGAATTGTTTTCCCAATACCTATGTACAAATAATATTAAAAAGAATTGTCTCCAAAAATAATTTAACTTTGTTTAGCGAAAAACGTTTATATTTACTGGTGTACGTAATTATTGCTTTTTAGAGAAATTTTAATGTTTGTAATAAATCAAAAAAAAATCATTAACGTAGGTAATATAACAGTGCGGTTTATACATTTGTGTATCCAGCTGATTATGTTCATTTTATTTTTTCAAGTAAGTCTAAAAAATTTATCAATTTATTGTTTTATTTATTCTGCTGCACAAGAAGCTTTATTTTTATTTGTTAAATATTTTGTTTGCTTCACTTTTTCAGAATAATACTTTCTTAAAATATTCAATTACCTATTCGTAGAATGTAATTTTGAACTTTCTGTACGCAATTCATTTCGTAAAATATGAAAGAAATCTAATTCTCAAGTTTTTCAAAGAAATTATAAATTCAATAATATATAAAAGTTTATTTTTAGTATGTTTTCAGTTCTTTTTGGAGGTTGTTGTTTAAGTCGAGTATTGATAAAAATAATAATTTTATTTTTTCCTCATTCTTTAATACCTAACTGTTTAGTAATAAATGAATGACAATGTTAGGAAATATTTGCAACTTTATAATTATTGCATAGCTTTATTTATTTAGATAATTTTCGTTTTTCACAATCAATAATTAAGATAAAGTTTTACAGAGAACTTTAGTATACTCGTAAGTTATGGATGGGTGGGGTGGTGTTACTAATCGTTAAAAAAGCCTGTAACTAACTCGTATAATGAAATATACCGATCCTGTTCTAGCAAATAAACCATGGTCATGTAAAATCAGAATAAATTATTGTATATCTCCTTATGAGCTTTGTTAAAGTTACGTTTAAACGTTATACAGGAATTAGAGCTTTTATTATTTATCTTAATCCGAAGTTATTGCAACTATATGTACATTTCATATAGGGGATGTTCTCTCCTCTCCTATATCTTATTTTATAACGAGATATTGTTTAATATTTACTTTACTTTTTATTTTCTGTTCCAGTTTGCAATATATTTTATAGCATAATATATTATTTGTCTACAGATTCCAAATAGGAAATTATGTTAAAATAATAAATTGTGCTTATGTGCTTTGTTTACGGAATGCTTACTTTTCAATTACTGTTTAAGTGTGTATTAAAGACTTTGTTGGAACTTTTTCCAAATTTAAAAATCTTAATGTACAGTTTTCAATTACTGTCTTGTCCTTTAAGGAAAAGCTAATAATGTTTTTTTTATATAAATATTTCTTCATTTCTCGAAAATTGTATACAATTTAACAGCTTCCGCCTCACTATCAGGAAATATGTACTACAAATAAAAATTCTAACTTCTGTCTTCTATCTGCGAACAGTAAACTTAGACTTTCAGGAAAGTGGTCATATATCGTCGTTCAATTTAGAATGTACATATTATTTTTAAGTGATCTGTTTCCAACACCTAAGTACCTTAAACCTACGCTTAACTGGTTACGGTGACCGCGCTTTCTCTGTTTCTGCCCCTAATCTGCGGAACAGACTGCCTCTGGGGCTCAGGTGTGCTGCCGACTTCCAGGCTTTTAAGAGGGACCTCAAGACCTACTTCTTCAAACTTTTTTATGAACTGTGACTATTGTGTATATTGCATTATTTTATTTTTATTTCTGACGCGGATACATATTATTATATATCTGAGATTATGTGTTATAAGGTTTTTGTATTTAAATTTAAATTCTTGACACAGACAACTTTGTTGAATATAAAACATTATCATGTACAGCGTCCTCGAGGTGCTATTGCACAAAGATGGCGCTTTAAATACTCTCAGTTTATTATTATTTATTATTATTATTGGAAAACTAACTTAAAAGAGTAGGAGACTTAGATATCTTTTGCCGGAGCTTCGATGAAAGGTTTCATGCATATGTATGGTAATCATATACTTGAACATATTTTAATGTCTTTTGTTTATATATTGTACGTAATTCTGATCAACATTATTTCAATAAAGAAAAATTATTTATTTATTTATATCTGCAATACTGATTGTGTCAATCAATTTGATATTATTCTTCTTCTACTGGTTCACTGGATGTTAGCATCTCCCATACTCTATGATTTATTGAGCTTTTATTGTCTGTCTGGACTTATCCAAATTACTATCGATGGTATCAAAATATCATCAAGTCTAATATCCAATATTATGGTGATTTTTCTATCTTAAGAAATCTATATAAAGTGAGCTATAATCCATCGGATTGGTCTGCAACGAGTTTGGATTTACATCTCCATTTTTCCATATTTTCTGCTAGTCTCTTTAATTCTTTGTATATGCCACAGTTCATGTCCTTCTTCACTTGATCCATACAGGTGCTATAATAAGAAATCTTGTTTAGAGAAACAAATAAAAGTTCTTCGTGTAAAATATTCTCTTAAGACTGGTGAAATTTTTACACAACTGAATATGTTAATTATTGAAGATATTTCATGATTCTTTAATTAGTAAACGGTAAACGAGAAAAAGCTGTAAAATGTGATTACATCTCTTTATGACTATTAGGTTCTCCGGCGTTCGCTTTATTTCATTTATTTATTTTCATGCGGGAATAACCTATGAATATACATATTACAAAGATTTTAAATAATATTTTATGTTAGCTTTATTGCATTTTGTTGTTAAGATGTAAAATACTAATGAATCATGTTTTATATTTTTTAACTGACACATAATTAATTAAAACACTATTTATTCATTAAACCTTTGATTCAACTCTCGGGAACTAGCCATTCAAATATACCTCCTTGACTTGCAAGTCCTAGACAAGCAACATGCAAGTCGTCCTCTACGTGCCAATAAAATTAAAGCATGTAGGATGGATAGTGAAACACATAACTGAATGTCAATATTGTTTATTATTTTTGAGCGTTTTACATAAATAATTATTTTCTTTTCTACAATTTTATCAAAATAATATATTCGGCAACTTCCTGAAACAATCAGATGAAATATATTTTTTTATATGTCACTTCGTATTCTAAACAATGCCCTTGTACGTTTCAAAACTAAGCTACTCCAGAGAGATATTTCGGCAATTCATTCTCATTTCCAGCTTAACATTTCTATTATGAAAAAGCTACTCTAGTAGGCCAAATATATATATTAATACATAGAGCCTTTAGCGTTATATCTTTACTTATGTGACGACTGTGACAAATAAGCTCATTTCTGGTAATCAATTAATGCCAAGATTTCTACTTGTATGTCATACGTACGAGTACACTGGACTTCCACGTATACCTAATAATAATAAAAGACTATAAGATCACGTTCATTGACATAGATAGGTACAATCTTCTCGATTTCTATAACAATATTCAAGCACATTATAATTCCAAACTCGTATTTTATTAACTTAATAACACTAATCGTAATATGTTATTGAAATAATGCTTTATATTTGTTAATAGAAGTTTTTTGTTAATATTCTGAATTTTGAAGTATTTGGATAATATTTAAATTATGGGCCTTACCATCACGGCTTTTCCCACAAGTAGGTAGCCAGAGGATCAATAGCACGTAACAAACATGCAAGTCATCTTCTCTGTGCCAATAGAAGTAAAGACACTCAGGATAGGTGGCATACCTCATCGCTGAACTGTAGAAAGTGAAATGAATAATGTTTTACGAATAACTGACTTTAACAGGACAGTAACAGAACAGAGTGGAAGACTATTATTCTTTACCGGGGACCCATTCTCCACGGAAAGTAATACCAACTTCTTTATAGGATATCTAATATGAAATATATTTAATTTTATTTACCACGTCCCATCTATGTATGTTGTTTCTTGTAGCATGTTTCGTATTACATATACCTAATTTTATCAAACTTTCAGTTGTAAATATCAAGACTCCCCCATACCAAAACAGGCGATTCTGATTTGTTTATATTTTGAGAGTCCAATTGAGAGTTCACCATATAGAAATTAAGTAAGTATCTAAAAATTTGAGGCATGAAGGATCCTTATGCTAAGACCAACGACTCGCACACCCTTTATATACAAGCAGACAACCGATATCAGTGCGTTAAGGATATGGTTGGAGCTAGGAGCTGGCTTGTATTGGAAGATTGAGCGGCGAATGATACACTGAATTTCCATTCACTATTTGTTTCCTTGCTGAAATGTATTACGCAAATCTATCTACAGTAATAATTAATTTTGACGTCATTCTTTCTCGTGCCTTACTTTGAAAAGTAAATTTTACTTATCTCGCAGACATTTACCATCAAAACAATATTTTAAATACTCATTATGATTTTCTATTTATAAATGAATGGCGTCGCGTTTGTGAAGATATAGAAAAATGTTTATATTATTATATTAAACTATAATTGTATAGTTTTTCAATATATTCTTGAATATTGAGTTTTTAATAACTTGATAGTAATAATGTTATAATAATACCTCGCAGATTAATTTATTTTACTCGCGTTCAATTATAACTTTGATTCAAATGCTACAAACAATATGCCTATGACTTTTGTTAACATTTCCTTTCATCGTATGTTGGGCTGGTGAAATTCTCTTTGAAATGTTACGTGGGAATAGGTACATACCCCCTTTTTATTATTATTATTAATTCGATTCAACTCATCAACTTGTTGAAAAGAAATTAAGTTTTCCAATTTAAAACTGCAACAATGGAAAGCAGTTGATGACTTTGTATAATCAATGTTGAATTCAATTATGAAAGTTTATGCGCTTTTGAATGTCGACAACTTTTCTAGATCGGTTTCATTGAAACACTTATTTACTTTTTATCAATATCTAATCTTATGTCCATTTTGAAATAAAGATATTATCATATAATCGAAATTTTCATCCGGAAAAGATCTTTAAGGCACTATGCAGATGATGAAATAGATTGTTCATATCAAAACAGTCCATCCGGCTAAGAGTGTTGCAACGACTATTGTATATCTGCTACATTTTTTGGATTGATTTTGTGCTAAACTTACTTTCCCATGCATTTTTCTTCTTAACGCCCTGATGTCTTTGTCATGTTATAAGTGTATTGTGAATAATTTGAAACGAAAATTTAGTGGTCCAAAAAGCAAACAATGCAATTTTTAAATCCATAACATTCGTCTTTACTAATTACCACTATACCCAAGTAGGTAATTATTATAGTTAAATATGAGTATGTATGTAGTTGGATTTATTATCACGATTTAAGTGAGAAACGAGTTTGGATTTTGACGTCTAGATATAAAACGAGTTTATTTCATAAATGTCACGCTTATGAATACATATACCTAACATTATTATTCTCCTACACTCCTTTGTCATTTTACATAACGTCAATTATAATATTGAAAATATATTCCGATATACTTACACATAATGTACCTTTCTTTATAACTAGAATATCTTATAAATAAAAATGGATTGACCATGTAATGACTATGTCACTTCATAACTTGAGAACAGCTGAACCAACTTAACTCACTCTATTTTTGTTGTGTTCGTAATTATCAGGAGATTTTGATTGTATTTTTGTATGAAAATGCCGTTTGTATGACAGTTCCGCTGTCACACAAACAATATGGAGAATTACACAAAATCAATGATGAATTTTTTTCATAGATTGACCTATTATTAGAATAATTTTTGTATACATTTTCAAATTAGAACCGTTATCCATACAATCATTTAACATCTGTGGTTCTAAAATTTCAATTTTGAAAAAATCATGGAAAGAATTTTTATAAATTTAAAATGAATGAGTAGCTAAATAAATAAATTAGTACCTACCTACATATATTACGTACAGCAGATAATTTATAAACAAATCTGAGTTAAATATAATTGTTCAAGATAGATTAATTTTATTTTTTTACACTATACCATTGATTCTCAAAGTGGTCCAGGTGGATTCCCAGAGATCCACGGGAGACTCGACGGGGGTCTACGATGGCTTGACTTAAAAATGGGAGTGTACGAGTCGTAAGTGGGGGTCCACGAATCCTTACTTAAAGTATCGGATATTTGGTAAAAGCACCAGATATGGACATAAACAATAGTCGTTACAAATATCCGGTACATTGTAGAAAAAGGTACTGTGAGAAAATATTCTATAAGAAAACTGAGGAGTTTTTGAATTATTTCAAATTCAATTCCTATACCATTTTGTAAATTAACGACGGGGGGGGGGAGGGAGGGTAGAAATACAGGGGTCCACCGGAACCAGCAAATTTTTGAAAGTAGTCTATGAGAAAAAATGTTAAGGAACCTCGGGAGTTTGATAAGAGATTAAAAATAATATTAATCACTCATTGATTGTTAGGCGGTACGAAGTTCGCTGGGTCAACTAGTACTATACACATTATACCGACTAATATAATATGACCTTTTTGTAATATGTCACTTGCTTAAGTCTCGTGTGTAGTCATCAGCGTTTAATCTTTTTATAAGTGTGACCATGCGAAGAATATTTTATTATATGATAGTGGAGAGAGGATCATTGATATAGTTAAACATATATATGAAATTAAGATTTTAATCTCCATAACCAATATTCTTTCTGTACTTTACCTCTGGTATAAACGAAATGCGTATTTTGATTTTAACTCTGATATACGATAACTTTATCTTATTGATCTTCTCTATATCTACGAATTAAAATCGACGAATTAAAAAAGTCCAGTATGAACATTTCAAATAGATAAAATAAAAAATAACGAATGCTCTTACTACATGTTCTTCTTATTCACAAAATTTATTCTATAAATTAAATTCTCTGTTTAGATACACCTACACCTCTATTGTATAATTTACCTTCTTCTGTTGACAGTCTTGATCTTATTGTTCAAGGGTTCGTGCATTTGAATCGTTGAAAAGATATTTAAGAAATTTTAAAAATATGTAAACGAGGAAATTTATTGTTATTTAGTACCTTCATACATTAAATATAAATTCTTAATTTTCTTTGTTTAATTAAATATATCTAGTACACTTTTGTTAATTTAGTTATTAATTTGTGTACCTTCGTTTTTATATAATTTGAAACAAGTGTTTCTTTCTACTATAGATTATTGATTCCGAGAGAGACGGCCTTCGACTTATCAGGTAGATAGATTGATAACGACCTGATGAGTCGAAAGACGTGTCTCTCTTAATCAATAATTTATAGTAGAAAGAAACACTTGTTTCAAATTACATAATTATGGAATTCTACTACGTGTGCACCGACACAATTGATAAATAATTAATAGGTATCTTTGTTTTGTTCAACTTTATAGCAAGATGTTAATTATTGTTCTTCAAAATAATTAATGATTTGTTTTAAGGGTAAACGAGTTTGTGTAAGTAGCAATTTTAATAAAATAATATTGCTAATATTAATTATTGTAGAATATATAATTGAATATTTATTTATATTTTTATAGAAAAAAGCGTAATGAAAATCCTTTTCAGTTACATTTAATTTAATTAACTATACATACTAGGTAGTATGTATAGTTAATTTTATAACTCTTATAACATATAATTATATATTTATAGAGTTTCAAGTATCAAATTTCATCTTTATTACGATGTTTTATAAAGAACCTGCTTTTATACTTAACATTATTAATGGCGTATTAACTCTCTTTTTAGTTAATATTAGAATAATTCGTTGAGACTAACGTATGTTTAAGCTGATTATATCAGATTTAAAATACTTTGTGGAATACCGTTTTTTTATATAAAAAAGGAAAGAGATAGGCCTTTAATTTATTGAACTGTAATATGCATATATTAATCTTTTGGGTTTATAAAACATTTATATAATAATGATTAGTTTTTTTTTTCATGTTTTTGCTATCGCCGTAAAAGTAAAATTTAAGTATTAATTATAAATAAGATATGAACTTTATAAAAAAACCTTCTAGAAAAGGGATTATTATTTAGTGCTTTTGACTAAAAATAGACTCTGGGTTTTTAAATACTCTGATTTTGTAAAAGCTTTGTTTCATTTTTCAGGATAATAATTTAATATATATATCTATAGGTACTTTTATACTTTGAGGCGTATTTAATTTTTACAGTTTTCCACATCGATTTTGACCTTTAACGATTTGTCGAAATTCTTTTAAAAGAAACTATTTTTAATAATCCTCGTAACGTATAAAAAGAAAAATATATAAAATTGGATTATTAAAAATTATGACTATTCGTAAACTATTTGTCAACCTTCCTGTCAACGTCGCCTATATTATTCACACATGTTACATTTAGAATTTAATTTCATTTTGTATTAGCCTTTATTTAATTTGTTACCTACATACTATTCATAATAATAATATTATGTTCTTTTCACTCCAAATATGATTGACATTACCGTGTATATCTAACAGAGGAAAGTCACGCACACATTGCTGTAACAACCTACCACTACCCAAAGCTCTTTACACATCAAAGAGATTAGTAGTCGAATACTCGAACTTTAGAATGCTTGCATATCTGCTTTGATTGATGCACTTTTGACAGCTTTTCGAGGTAAGATAGTGAATAAAAATGAAATGATTTAGTTTCGCGTTGATATGAAGTAAGTAAAAAATTATAAATTTTATAATTTTTATGATTTTTAGGATTTTCATCAGATATAATCATATATCAAGTTTTCTTGTCCTGGCTTAGTTGATGACTCCTTCCGCAAAGATACTTCATCTATACACGGAATCTTCTCTACAAAGTCTGTTATCTATGTAGACATTCCCACTTAAACATTGTGATTCTCTACTCATGGTAGCATTTTTTTTAAGTGGCCCATTGAAGGAGACCCACCGACCACCCGGATAGCGCAGAAGTCTGGGGACTTCCATTTATCCGAATTCTACACTACACAAATTTTGTCCATACCGGAGGCGCCATAGTGGGCAGCCTGAGGGGCTGGCTTTTTAAGTGGCATTCATTCTTTCATAAGTTTAAATTCCACTTCTAAATTTCCTTATAGTCGTCGATGTAAATAAATGTGCATAGCGCCTAATGGTCGCTATACACACATTGTATCAGATTGTATATGAATAATAATCGTATAATATAATATATTCATTTCGACTTAATTCCCTATTTGAATTGCAAAATTATTTTCTTTCTTCAATAGCGAACCTCCTGGAATTATTTTAATTACCCCACATTATCCTCAACTTAATGACTTGAAATTCATATTACTCACAACACTTTTATTTAAGCACATTCACGGCTTTCGCCTTTTACATGTTAACAGCACAAAATAAATATAACAACAACAAGCAAATTCAAAGTCATAAAAAATAATAATCAAAATAAAAGTAGAGATAATAATTAAAATAACAAAATATAATGTTGAGATGTCAGTTCATAAAAGTAAAAATTTAATTTATATGTAACGTCAAAATATGTACAAACACACACAAATAGATACAATATCAATGTCTTTAAATAACAAGTAATAAAAATAAAATTTTGAATAAAAAAAATCAATTAGATCAGGAATAAAAAAAATAAGAATTAAGAATTCAATAATTTTGAAATAAAAAAGTTCAGACGACAACTAACAGAAAATATATCTTGAGTTAAAAAAAAAACTAAGATGAAAATGATTCATACAAATCAATGCATTATAAAACTAGAGAATTATTACAATATGTACACAAAACAAACAATAAATTACAATGGTTAGCAATAAAATAAGACTAATGTTCAATAACCCTCGATTCACCCATTGTCAGTAGGTATTACATTTGAGAAAAGTATTTAATTACGTCAGATTTGTATTTGGTGAAACTGTCGGCAATGACATTGGCGTGACCCTCTACCAGATTACCCAGTCTATGGATACGTACCATAGGGGAATGAAACATATAATTGTTTCGGGCGTATTGCTCATGAAACAGTGATGTTTGCCTAGTAGCTCTAGTCGGGACATGAAATTGGACAAGTCCGAGAAGTTCAGAAGAATCTATTGCTCCATTTAACAATTTATGCAGAAGACAGAGATCGAACATTCCTCGACGATTTTGTAAACTGGGCAAGTTGAGTTCATTCATTAAAGCGGGATAGTCAATATTTTCCAAGGGAATACCCATCTTAAAATTAATTAATCTTAAAAATTTTCTTTGCACCCTTTCAATACTGTTGATGTGTATGGCATAGTTTGGAGACCACACCACAGTGTTATACTCTAGCAATGGTCTGACTAGAGATACAAACAGTAGCCTGTAAGATTGGATAAATTTCATATCCACCGACAATCTTAAGATAAAACCAAGAACTTTCATTGCCTTACCAACAGTTTCCTCAATATGAATATTGAAAGTCAGATTCTCAGTGAATGTGATGCCAAGATCCCTCAAGCTCGTTACACTTTCAAGTGTGACATTGTCGATGGAGTAATTAAACGTGAGGTGGGATCTTGTTTTGTGGAATCTGATGATCTGACACTTTGAAACATTGAGATCAAGACCGTTCTGTTTACACCAATCATTTAAACTATACAAGTTGTTTTGTAATGTAGAACAGTCATCGATATTGTCAATACTCTTGTAAAGCTTCAGATCATCAGCAAAAAGCAACACCTCTATATCACTGAAAATCTTGACTATGTCATTTACAAAAATATTGAACAGTAATGGTCCCAAATGCGACCCCTGGGGCACCCCACTAGACGCACATCTTGTACTTATGTAGTTTTTGTTTTCTTTTGTGTTATTCTTTCTTTCTAAAATGGAAAGAATTTATTGTTACTTTTAACTGTATAACCTTCGTATGACTAGACGCCTGAATTTGACTTTTATATTTTCACGAAAGTACCTACGTAATATTGTCAGTTACACAATTATTTTGTCATCAATAGTCCATTACAAAAGGTAATTGTATTATTTTAAGCATGTTTAGTTTATTTTTACTTGTCTAAATTGTAATGTTTCATCAGTGTTGAAAGTCTTTCATTTATTTAATTATGTTATTTTCATATTCCTACCAATACCCATACAACTTGCAGTTTACTCTCGTATGTTTAATAATCAATCTTATTTTAATGATAACAAATAGAAATAGTCGCAAAATGTGAAAACGATATTTTGTGGTATAAAAATGCAAACCCACATTCAAAATATTGTTATAAATATTACCATAAGTCTGTAGTAGGTAATATTAACAATATTTACGGCAGTGTTTTGAGTTATATAATATACCTACTAGCTGACCCGGCAAACGTTATTTTGCCATTATACATTATTTGTGATTGAATTAATAATATCATACATACATACCATCACGCTGCTTCCCTTGCGGGGTAGGCAGAAAGGATCGAGCGCCACTTCCATCTATCCTTGCATACATCTTTCGCTTCCGTTACTGTCATACAATTCCTCATGCATGCTCTCTGTTCAATGTGTTCAACACGTGACCGTCCTGTAGGATTTGATTTCAATGATCTTGCCATTTGATTCTCGGACGTCCAAGTCTCCGAGCACCATTCCTCTCAGCAAAATATATCTTCTTGGTCATTCTGTCCTTATTCATTCTTTCCACGTGCCCAAACCATCGTAACTTATTTACATTCATCCATGTAACCACACCGACTTTCATTCCACATTCCTTTCGTATATCACTGTTACGCACACGATCTCTCAGA
Source organism: Athripsodes cinereus (assembly GCA_947579605.1). Classification (NCBI taxonomy): domain Eukaryota; kingdom Metazoa; phylum Arthropoda; class Insecta; order Trichoptera; family Leptoceridae; genus Athripsodes; species Athripsodes cinereus. The sequence continues at coordinate 16,768,695 of OX388308.1, read as the reverse complement.
CTTTTACCACACATCCTCCTCAACGATCTCATTTCTACTGCATTTTTGCCACTTGTATCGCTATTAAAAAATAGGGGTTGATGGTAGAAGGGCGAAAATTTAGGATTGTATGTATTTTTTAATGTCTCACCATAAAAAAAAATGAAAAAATTGGGATGGACCGCCCTTAACTTTTAGGGGTATGAAAAATAGATGTTAGCCGATTTTCTGACCTACCCGATAAGCACACAAAATTTCATCAAAATCGGTCCGGCCGTTTCGGAGAAGTATGATAACAAACACCGTGACACGAGAATTTTATATATTGGATTAATTATGGTATATAAACCTTACGAAAATATAAATATAATAGGTATAGACATTTAATCAATTTATATAATGAATGCTGTTGATTGCAAGTATATTATTCTGAGTCGTATAAGATATGTACATTTTAATATGGGCAGGTACATTGTATTCTTTTTCTTCCACTATTAACGCTTCTCTCGGGAGCAGATGTAACCAAACCTCCTTTATGCTAAACGATTCTATGTTATTTAAGTATTTCTTTCTACATTATCACCGGGAAAGTATAGTACTTGCATCAATACTATACTGATTCTGTTATATCTCTATTTTCTATGCGGCTTAATTATTTGTAAATATACCAATAGAGGCTTGTAGAGTTTATCGCAACATTATATGTACATTATGTCTGATTCACTGAATCTTATTACCTACTAGTAAACCTTTTCTCTGAAGTCTTACTTAAGCGATTATAATATGGGCTCTTCTCAAGGTGATGACTAAACATAGATGTTTTGTTTACAATATTTTAAGTACATAATATACTATGACACAAATTTGAAAATGGGAGTCTCTTTAGATAAGATGATTCTCATGTTGTCTACTAAGAATGGCTATAGTGTTGTTATTACATGCGCAAAAATTATTGAATTGTCATTCAAAAGGTTGTATTATCATGCTTGAATAGATCACTTTTCTCATTTACTGTGCTCATGTAACCTTTTGAAACGTTTATTTCAAGACAATTTTACTATAAACATGCGGAATTTTATCACTGTATGTAGATTTTCATGTAGACTTAATTATTATCAATGTGCCTACATTATTATTTATTTATTTATTTATTTCATTCTTCACTGTACATTGATACAATAATACAAATTAACATAGAAAATATCAGTTATACAATTCAATGCACAGAGGGCGAGTTTATCGCTAAAAATGCGATGTCTTCCAACTAACCCGGTTATTATTGTTTGCTCCAATTTGTTCATTAGACAAATAAAAACATGCCTTTAAAACGTTTTTCTAATTTTTAGTACTGAAATCCATGTGTTCACATTTTTTCTTTTAAAATGGATTGTAATATTTTTAAAAGCATTTAAATATTAAATGTTTATGTTGTGGATACATTTCAGTTTGATGTACCTATGTCATCCCAAATAACAGGTAATTGTTTATAGCCGTTTACTGTCAATACACAATGCCTATTGTTATTAAGATCTTTAATTTTATGGCAAAGCGCCCAATTTTCATCGAATGAATAATGTTTATTCATTTTTAATTAGATATTTCTTTATTTTTGTAAAAAAAAATTTTATTTATTTCAGAGTGTTATAATTTTATAAATTTATTTCCCAACAATAATATAAGTATAATTTAGCACCTGTATTAAATTACATTACCCTCCTTAAAAAGTAAAACGTGTAAAGGAGAGTAGATAGTACTAATAGAGCAATACTACGTAACAAGGATCACTATACATACATACCAGACTTATTGTATAGGCAGTTAGCTTCTATCAATACCAACACTTTATCTGTAATAAATTATATAGGTAGACTTATCAATATATTTATTTTGCTTTGCAGCGTAATCGCATAATATATTGCTTTAATTACATACAATTAGGTATATTGCTTCTCTTTTCATATTGAAGTCAACGTATATTTTACGGAGACAATTCGAATTTATAATAGTAATTGTAGAAACTTGGAAGGAAATCACGTCTTAGTGGGTGCTTTGAAGTCAACCAATGGCTAGTTACACCTTCTGATTGTGGTAAAAGTTTTCCTAGCTCCTATGTAGTAGCGCTGCAATGCACGTCGTCGGCTTAGACTCTCAGTATTGACTTCTGTGGTCGCATCCGACATTTCGCCATTCTACGTTACGTTTTCACAAAAGTTTTAAAGTACACACCGCACTAACCTCGGTTCAATTTTGTTCTTGCGATGTGAACTCAAAGTTAACAACGCTCATATGTATGTGTTACAAAAAAAAACTTAAAAATGAGTTTTAACAAATTACGCTTTTTGTCACTACTTTTTAACATAGAATGAGCGTCACACGAATGTTCCGTAAATAAAAAGGGGTGATTTTTAGTTTTCATAAAACTCCTGTATACTGGACAAAAATATGATGAAATGGTGTAATTTAAAAAAAAATTAAAATATGGTATAATTTAAAGAAAAAATAATACCTACTCGACAATTATTTAAGGGCCATTTTTCTAGGTGTCTGGGTATCTCGGTGGGAGCGAATTTGTTTCTTCGTGTCTATGTTGTCCTGTTTCCCTTGCTAGAGAGTATTAGGTCTGGATGGGATGTCTGGGAAGGGAACCGTCTCTGCAATGATTCAAGTATCGTCGACCCTCTGGTTCACCGGCCTGAACAGCTAGAAAAAGTTTCTGGACACCTCAGTTCGTCCTTTGCCTCACAAAATGTGGAATTTTGTAAATATTTTATGTCCTTTTTACGGAAACCTAGATAAAAAAACTTTAATTTGTTTTATTATTTTTTACATTATTACTGTGTTTGCTTCTCAGCTACAGGAGTATGTATAGTCATAAGGAATGTAGTCAAAAGTAATTACGTACGGGTATATTTTGGCCGGCCAGCCCTTCAGGCTGCCCACTATGGCTCCTCCGGTGTGGACAGTATTTGTTTTTATTATTTAAACTAGTTTAAATTATTGATGTACATGTACAAATTTGTTTAAATATATACATTATTACTGCGTCTTCTTACACCGTATATAATTAATATTATATTTATGTCATATAACTGAGCTTATATCTACATATATTCTAAGTATATTCGTATAAAGATTGGTCGAGTATTTTATTGTGTCCATGTTTTTGATGTATTCTTTTTTCTTGTTTTCAGATGAAGTGCCATGGGAACAGTTTCACACAGCGCGACTTCGACATTCGAGACATCTAGACCCATTTCGTAGCAACCACGTAAGTATGAATTTACAAAATGCACGAATAACATATACAATGAATAAATACATTTAGTTATATAATAATGTAGGTCCGTTATCCTTATTGAAATAACTCTTGCCAATAAGAATACCACATTTAACCAATTTGGTATATGTGAAAAATATAATTAAATCTATTATTCACGCTATTGTAGCAATTGAAAAATATAACTTCATTTTTTCTTGGAGGGAACAGGATGTAGATAAAAAGCGTGTAACAACGAAGCTGTTTAATATAACACTTCGCTACCTGTTTTATTAATAAACGATCTTAAATTTCTTATGATAATAATTTAGGAAAATTATTCAAATAGTGTTGAAATTCATAATCGTTTTCAATATTATTCGCATCGCTGTTAAAACATTTCATGACTTTAATCCTAAGAATTTCTCATTAAATTATGAATTTTACTGCTCATAAAGCACGCCAATCAATTTTTTATCCTTAAATTGTTTCAACTCCCTTATTTTAATATCGCCCATCCAATTTTAAGCCTATTATCTGCTGTAAAAGTAATTACCATACTAAAGTTAAATTGATTCACTTACACATTTATTATAATTGTTTTGGTCGTTACATTTATGCTATTAAATAAGTATTCTCATGAATATTTAAATGTGATTTTTTTCTTTCCCTAAGTGGTTATTCGTTTTATGTTAGTTTCTAATTTATTCACTTATGAAGTTATTTTTTTTTGTGTTGAAATGATTTGTCACATTTTTAAATTTATGGGACAATCCACTTAGTTCAAATTATTTTCAAAAGTAAGATATTACTTGTAAAGCTTATTACAGCATTTGTATTTAAAATATATTATATTTAAAGTAAGTCTTTGAAAAAGGCAGTAAATATATCTTTAAATGTCCTATTTCATAAATACTTTCTGGAGTACAGCGGGTCTTGTGCACTTATTCAACCAACCAAAAGTAATTGGCACCTTTTTCAGTAATTATTCATTTTATTATATATGAGAAAGAACTGTCTTTTTGTCACAATATAAAACAGCTCTTTTTGTGATTGGCTAACAAATTTATCTTGGTCAGATAGATACTTGTTACTTATGTACACAGGGTTTTGATTTGTGTAATAGTAGCTATATTATGTTCCCCTTTAGTACATGAACACTTAATAAAGATAGTATATAAATATATATTTAAAATACTTATTTATTATATATAAATATATGCTTTATCGTACGATTATTATAATAAATTGATTTTATATTAAATATGGCGTACGCCCTATTCTTTTAAAATATCGAATTGTAAGAGTTCTTTAAACGGACATTGAATAATAAATATTTCGGTAATAATTATTTTGTTCATTAAATCAAAACTAATGACATGTTTGTGTATAGTAGTCATAATAAATGATTCTTTGCATTAAATATTCAATTTACCCTTCTCCAATCAATATGTTAAATGTTTATAGTTGTTTAGGGATTCTACAAGATATCAGATCTAGGTCAGATGCTAATAATTTATTATCCACCGATATATATAAATATTTGTAAGAACACATTTTTTTGGAATATACTAATAACAGTATACAATTTTAAAGTAGGTAGGTACTACATTACGCCGTGTCGTGCACGTATGGAAAAGTTTTATTAAATGGAAATTACAAGTCCACAATTACTACGTATTAATTATTTATAGTGTATCGTGCTCGTTAGTCCTCAGTATTTAAACAAACATAGTTTTATCTACTATATATATTTATACATTATAATTAAAATACCTTAAAAATGGTATACATAGAATTATAAATTATTTGATATAATTTATGGACAAGCCTTTTCCGACCTCGTTATTTTTTCCATTACTGAGCTATCAATCCTTTTGAAAGCGTGAAATTTCACTAATTGCAAACAACTTATCAAACCTTTTGTAACCTTAAGGTTTCTTTGTCAAATAAAGCTTTTGTTGTTTTTATTATGATCTTGGTAAAGTGTTGCAAAGCTAATTTTATCACCAATGTGACATTTCTACCCTTCCACGGGTGCAATGTCTTGGAAATTGTATTTCTTTTATCTTCTACGCATTTATTCCATTAGTACTTTCTTACATTCAGCCAAGGCTATGAAAGCTCCCGAAGCGTCTACATTTTTGACATTTTAGGTTGAATAATATACACGCAATAAAAATAAGTATGTACCAAAGTAACAAGCTCGCGGGACGTCGCGTATTGTGGTAAACTTGGATCGTTTTTAATTGAGCGTAAAAACAATATATATGTATATATAAAAAAAACTCTTTTGGAAGATAGATAAGTCGAATCAATTTATTATTCAAAAACATTTGGAAGGTAGGTAATACTAAGAAAATGTTCTCCGATAGTTTCTCGATTATATTTTCGAAAGCAGTCATTATCTTTAAAATATTATGAAGTTTGCATCTAATTTAGAACATACATTCCACATGAATTCATAATCTGATGTGAAGAAAAAGTTTATGTCAAATAAAATAGAGATGTCAAAAGATTTGTCGAGTTCTCCAGTCAAAGTAATTAAGTATATTTATTAAGCCGAGAGAGAAGTCTTTCATCTCCTTAGAACATTTTGGATTTCGAATTATAATAGAATAGTAGAGTAGTAAAATAATTTTGTTTTTATCAAATTTGGTATTCTGATTTTCGTGTAATACAGCCAATTGAATATTTCTTTTCATCAACAATCTGTTAGATAAAAGCTTTTTTAATTGAACGCCACTTATTTCTGTCCTCTGCCTTTTTCTAGAGTCATCACCACCATTTAATAAAGTACCTAATAATATTGTTTATAAAAGATATCTTACATAAAACATGAATGTACATATTATAATATTTGAGTTTACACATATGGGGGCTTAATCTCGATTGTCTATTTAGACTCTTGATGAAGAGTAATGATTGAAGTTTTTTTTCTTTTTGTTTCAGTTCGACTCGTTGACGAATAGTAATAAGCTTACAGTGAAAGACAACCATAAACCAATTTTCACCAACTGTTCATCCTATCACCCGTCTGTGTTAGAAGAATCGGATATAGGAACATTCGTCTTTCAGGTAAGTGTCACTAATAATGTTTTTTTTTTATTTGAATTGCTTGTAACATTCGATTGTTTTTATATTTCAATACTGTTATGTTAATTATAATGCAATCAGTGTTTTCTATGTAAATATCAAACTTGTTGCTTTTCTGACTTGTGCTACATGATGAGGGTCGTACTATGAATAACGTAACATTTATTTTATTCTGACATAGTATTATATATTTTTTTTTATAAAATTTTACAATACATATACTACTACTACTACTACTACTACTACTATGAATGTCGTACTATGAATAACGTAACATTTATTTTATTCTGACATAGTATTATAATATATTTTTTTAATAAAATTTTGCAATACATATACTAATTTATGTATTTTAAAAATAACCATTATATAACAATGATGTATAAGCGATTAGTTATGAGTAAACGATGTCCAAACCTACGCTATGAAGTGCAATGAAGATCACCAATAAATGAACTTCTCTCCATTAATTAATTCAATTTGTTTTTTGTTAAATATATATTTTTGTGGCTGTAAACACTCTTGTTTTAGTGTAATAAGACAGAAAGTATAAGATTAAACCTCCTTTTGTTTTATTTTCTCGATACCTACACTACGCATATTAATTATATGTCAGCAATTTTTCATTTGTGAAATTAAATGGAATGAAATGAGTTTCATTACATTTATTGAGAGGTATTTAATCAATAGTATATTTTAAAGGTAACATTTGTCTTTATCTGTTTTTCTTGAGAGTAGATTCATCACCTTCGTTTTCGTGTAATAGTTAGTTATAATATACTTTTTGCTTTATTAGTAGAGACCTGAATTTTATGGTGTTATTTTTTTGGAAAATTGGTGTTATTTTTTATTAGAAAAACGGTGTTATTTTCAAGATATCAGCGTTATTTTTTCAAGTAAACAAGTGCTATTTCTTAGAAATGTATGTTTTTGTTTTACAAAGAAATATAAAATTAAGAAAAATCAACACAAAATTTGAAATGGCAATTGGCACTGTAAATGATAATATGCTTAAATAATTAATATAACGAACATTCATAACTATACGGACGAACATACAAGCAAATGGAACAATGCCAAATTAAATCGTTGATTATTGAGTGTAATTTTTAAAGATTAATAAAATAGATATAATACAATTATTTTGTTTGATTATGAAATATCTTGTTATTTTTTGAAAAAATGACTAATTTTGGTGTTATTTTTGTAAAACGTAAAAATTCGCGTTATTCGTGAAGAAAGTGCGAAATTCGTGAATTAAATCGAGTTTACCGCAAACGCGAAAACTTCACGTCTCTATTTATTAGTAATATTTGATATTAATGCGTAGGTTTAAAATAGTCTGATTCCTAGATTTGGTTTAAATTTTTGGTAATGTTTTCTTCGAATTAATCCTTTTACTTTTTAACCCAGCGTTTTTTTTTTGTATTTCTTCACTCAGTTAGTTTCACTTGGAAATATTTGTTTTACCTCATTCATTTGTAAATCAGAATATTTTTGAAATTACTCTGCAAGTACCAACTAAAATAAGATATTTAATTTAAAAACATGATTATATAAAAAATAAACAACTTATAAAATGAAATGTCAGATATAAACTAATATGCATTTTTATAAAATGCATAAAAATTAACATGTTATCTCATTTAGCTTAAGATTAAATCGCTATCATTGTATTGATTTCTTTACATTTCCTTTAGAAAATATTCCTTTAGATAATAACAATAACTTATATCACTCTGTTGAACAAAGTAAATGTAAAATCAATGGAAGAGTATATTCAACCATCTGTGCAAGTATTACTACATACAGTGGTATGCGATGTTAAAAATAGCTCAATTTTGTAGTGTGATGTTTCTCAGGTACATAATAATAACAAGGCATAAAAATATCAGTTTGCTTAATGATTTGGATGAGCATTGAACAGAACATATTGTAGATATTTTTTTATCAGTTTGGTATTATATAAATAATTGCGTTATAATAATATTATATTATAAACTTGCATACAATTTTGTATGTATTGTTATTTCCACATTCATTTCGTAGATATGGGTTTGGCACATCATCAAGTTCTTTACCATCACTATCACGATATCTCTGATAAGTTGGGTAACTGGTGGACTTAAGTACATGGGATAGGTTTCCCTTTCTGTATCAAGGAAAAATTATGATTTTAATTATAAATTTGGTTTATGAAGTATCATGAATACCTGCCTTCTACAGGCAAATGTTTTTTTTTACAAAAAAGAGATGGAGATCTTATTTATCTCCGCATGCTTATATATATATATATATATATATATATATATATATATATTTATCCAACCTCACTATCCAGCTCATGTGCTTTTAAGACACTTTTCTAGATCAACCTATCACATGAAATATATAAGGTGCTGAGGGAATTGCGATGGTACTATTTTCATAGTGACGTTTCAATCATGGATAGGTATCTATATATTCCACATAAAAACTATATACGAAAAAAAAAACAAATTGCGTTTTGTGTGCATGTCTCCATCAGATATTTTCTTGATCACGCAACGTTGCCAAGCGTATGAGGAATAAGTACTTGTTATTCCTTCCAAGGCCAAATGTTCATCTATCTCGTTCTTTCTTTATTCCTTACTCGCACTTTGAGTATCGCTTATTATAGATAGTTCGAACAGACATAATTTTGTAAAAACGATTTAGGTACACAATGAATAATACGCGCAGTAGGTAAATTCCTCAGGGAACACAAGGAGACAAAAGGTTACCGTAGTTTGACGATGAAACGGTTCCTATAAATTTATATTTAATCTAATTTGGCAAATCTAATTAAAATGATAAATGTAGGTTTAATACATTAATAAAATTATTTATTATTACACGCTTTAATTATATTTGACGCGGTCTTATTATTATTTATTATATGCTCAATGTGGGTAATAGTTTATGAAGGACTTGGTTGACTAGAAGAAATTGCTTAAATACAATAAGTCTACCAGCTATATTGACACCTTTGTATAGAATAATGTAGCAAAAAAGGTTTGCCGCGGCAGACAAACACTGTGTGGAAGATCATACAAAACGTCCTCTCTGCGGCAATACTTATTTATTTATTCACGTACGCTGATGATTTTATTCACCAATGAAGATGCATGCCTTTACAATAAATTATACATCATAAATCATAACAAAACATAAGGTTAAACTTTGTGTTTTCATGTGGTAAATTGAGTTTCCATTGCCAATTTAAAGTTGATTTTCTTAAAACCTATGGATCCTAATATTTTCAAAAAAATTGTAATCCTCCATTGAAGTATTCTCAATATTTCGCAATAAAAAAAAAACAAAAAATTACTTCCTTCATCCCAAAAAAAAAACTTTTTTATAGCCTGTCGTTACTTTTATTCGTGTTAAGGTAGAATTTAATTGCTAATATTTACAACTTTATGCATAGAATGGGATCTGTTTGTGTCGAATACCTTTTTTAGACATAAGGATATTCATTTATTTACATGGGAGAGAGGAAATGAGAGATCGTTGATTGATTATGTATGTATCGACTCTAATCTTCGAAAAAATACCACTGATACCCGGGTCTATAGGGGTGCTGAGCTGGGAACAGACCATTTTCTTGTTGTAACAAGAATATGCTTGTTCTCGGGCTGGCGATCTATGATAAATCAAGTTCAAAAAACTAAGAGGATTAGAGTCGAAAAGTTGAATGACGGGGAGTGCAGAGAGAAGTATGAAAGAGAAACAAGAGAGAAATTAGATGTACATGAAAGTGATAGTTTGACTGTAGATGATAGATGGAATGTGATGAAACGTGTGCTAGTGGACTGTGCGAAAGATATTTGCGGAGAAGCTGTAGTTGGCAAAAAGAAAGGAGACGCGTGGTGGGATAAAGAGGTGAAGGATGCAGTTGTGAGAAAGAAGAATGCGTGAAAGGACATGTTAGCTTAACGTAATCTAGATCAGGTGAGGAAAGAGTGTACTAAAGAAGCATACAAGGAATGTAAAAGAGAAGTGAAGAAAGTTATAAAAGAAAAGAAGAAATTATTGGAAGAATCAGAATGTAAGAAACTGTCGGAAAGTATAAAAGGAAATATGAAAATATTTTGGAAGGAAGTGAAACGAAAGAGATGTAAAAATGAGGTGAATAGTATGAATGTGATTAAAAGTGAAGATGGATGTATGCTGATGAATGATGATGAAGTTGTGAATAGATGGAAAGAATAGTTTGAACAGCTGTATGAAAGTGGAAGTGGGAGTTCAAACCAGTATTTTGAAAATGGAAATGAAAGTATGGAAGAGGAAATAACTATGGATGAGATCAAGAGTGCGCTGAAAAAAGCGAAGAACGGTAAAGCTGTTGGGTATGATATGATTTCCGCCGAATTTGTCGGGCTAAGTGGACGGAGAACTCTTGAGTGGTGCTATACACTATTTAATCAGTGCTGGAGGGAAGGCTATACGCCGGATGACTGGCGTAGAGCTGTGATCTGCCCTTTATATAAGGGGAAAGGGTCTAGACTCGAGTGCGGGAGTTACCGGGCCATTAGCTTACTTAGTTCGGTGGGGAAGCTGTATGGAAGAGTGCTGATTGAGAGAGTGCGAAGAGTAACTGAGACGAATGTGTGGGATGTGCAAGGTGCCTTTCAGAATGGAAGAGGATGCGTAGACCAGATCTTCTCTCTTCGAATGGTGACAGAGTAGCTTCTTGAAAAGCATCAAAAGCTGTTCTGTGCCTTCGTTGATTTGGAGAAGGCGTATGACAGAGTGGAGCGAGAAAAATTATGGCGTGTGCTGTCGATGTGTGGGGTGAATGACAGGCTAATACGTGCCATAGCATCCTTATATACGGGAAGCTCTGCCTGTGTCAGGGTGAACAACATTCTCTCGGAATGGTTCACTCTGACTAAAGGAGTAAAGCAAGGGTGTGTCATGTCGCCATGGCTGTTTAACTTATACATCGATCATTGTATTAGGCCACTGAAAGAGATGAATGTAGGTATTGATTTGAATGGGATGAATGTACAAGCGTTAATATTTGCTAATGATTTAGTATTGATGGCTGAGAATGAGAACGATCTACAGAAAATGATGTCATGTGTGTACGAAAATTGTGCAAGTAATGGACTGATGATGAATGCAAAGAAAACGAAAGTCATGGTTTTTGAGAGACAGAAAGAGAGGACTGAATGCCAGGTAAAGATTGGTGATGAAATGTTAGAACAAGTGGATGAATGTGTGTATCTAGGTAGTCTATTTACAAGAGATGGAAGATGCGAAAAAGACATTGAAAGGAGAAAGGTTGCGGGTAACAGGGTGAATGGCGCGCTTAGACCGATAGTTGCGAACAAGAACATTTCCATTGCAGCTAAAAGGTTGGTGCACTCTGCTATCCTAGTCCCGACAATTATGTATGCAAGTGAGACCTGGACGTGGCTTAAGAAGGATGAAAGTAGTATAAATGCAGTTGAAATGACATCGTTGAGAAAGGGTACTCGGAGACGTGGTCGCCCGAGAATCAAATGGCTAGATCATGCTAACCAGATCCTTAAGGATGGACACGTCCGGAATACATTGAATAGAAGAACATGCATGAGGAACTGTATGAATGTAACGGAGGCGAGAAATGTGTGCAAAGACAGAAGCGTGTGGCGCTCGATCCTTTCTGCCTACCCCGTAAGGGAAGCGGCGTGATGGTATGTATGTATGTATGTATGTATATTTACAACTTTATCAAAAGTAACAAATATTAATACATCCTCGTTGTCTTGAACGTATTATAAATTATATGTTTGGCTAGGTGCCTTTTGTCTTACGTAAAATTATTCCGCATTTTGGACGGCACAGCAGCACGCAGTTTAATAATATTACTTAAAACTGTGAAAATATTAACACTTTATCAAAAGGATCAAATATTAATACGTACTTGTTGCGTTAGACATTATATAAATAATATAAATTTTACTAAGAGCCGCTTTACTAACTACACAAAGTATTATGTTGAGATCTCATGACCATGATCATTTTGTACAGAGTGTCTCGTATCATGCTTTTATCGTTTTGTCTCGAATTGCCATTTGTGTGATAAGGCTGTTTGTATTTTGCATAGGAAAGAGGAAACAGTTATAAGTTGCGTAGAATGTTATTCCATAGAAAATATGAACATAGAAGAACAACAGTCATAATTTATTTTTAATTTCAAAGTTACGAGTTTAGACACCTATTGTTTTTAATCATTCTATTTTACCTTATATTTATGTCTTTATGCTTTGTTGCGCTATTCACGATAATTGATTGATTCACGATAATGATCGTGATTGAGTTTATTCCTTATCGCTCCATATTAAATGTATCTAAATGATATCTTTATTATGTTGGTTACCGTGTTAATTGTAATATTTCTATAAAAAAATAGATTTCATCTTTGTTCTCCATATTAAATGTACCTAAATGATATTTATATTACGTTTGTGATTGTGTTAATTGAAATATTTCGGTCGTTTTTGACATTTTTGAGGTTTTAATAAATGTCAATTATTTATATACATATATGTTTTGACCTTTACTTATGTTTTAATATTTCAATTTATCTTTGTGCTCTTGTATGTAAATTGTATATTTTTTTGTGACTTTTAATTGATAGATAATAATAAAAGTGTTTTTAAATTCAGCCACACGTTTTTTTTAACCCGGTTGAAAATTGAAAACGTGATTTATTTATTGTTTTTGAATTTTGAAAAAGCCATAGCAATTAAACCTTAAATATGTTATAAAATACAGTATCTATAGGTAAAACTTTGTGATAAATCTATATAAAAATAAGAAAAGTATTTGGAATTGTTTACAAAATTAAATATTATTAAAATGAAATAAATTATTTAACATCCTGTATTACAAGTGTCGAACACGACTCATGCACACCACTACACATACAAGTAGGTACAATTCGTTGTCGCAGACAGGTTCACACTTGTCTTAGCGGTTGCTGTCTCGTCATTCTATATCAGAAAACGCATGGTTCCAGAAAAAAAAAAAAAATGATATGTTTTTCAAATAATGTACATATGTTATAGATATCAATCGATTCCTAATAAAATTCCCTACAAGATGACATAAATAAAGTTTTGATTCATCAAGTCATATGCTTGATATTTATAAATAAAGTTAGCGGTAAACTGAATTTACCACATGGGGCCGAACGTTTTGTTTTCAATACGGTACGTTAAGGGTTAAGAAGGATGAAAGTGGTATAAATGCAGTTGAAATGACATCGTTGAGAAGGATGTGTGGTGAAACCCTGATATATAGAGTACGAAACAGTGCGATACGAGAAGAATGTGGAGTGAAAGTTGGTGTAGTCACCAGGATGAATGTAAATAAACTATGTTGGTTTGGGCATGTGGAGAGAATGAATGAGGACAGAGTGACAAAGAAGATTTACATGGCTGAGAGAAAGGGTATTCGGAGACGTGGCCGTCCGAGGATCAAATGGCTGGAGCATGCTAACCAGATCCTCAAGGACGGACACGTCCGGAGTACATTGAATAGGAGAACATGCATGAGGAACTGTATGAATGTAACGGAGGCGAGAAATGTGTGCAAGGACAGAAGCGTGTGGCGCTCGATCCTTTCTGCCTACCCCATAAGGGAAGCGGCGTGATGGTATGTATGTATGTATTATTATTATTTGGGACGTTTCTATTTATTTTATTTACTTTATTTATTTTTTTCGTTACACAATTTTTATTATTTTTTAATTAACATAGTATAATAAAGATGAGGCTTGCCACCCATCCTGAATGTCTTAAATATTTACGGCACAGAGAGGACAATCTGCATGTGTATAGCATGCAGTGAGTCTGCTGGCTACCCCACTTGTGGGAAATGCCGTGTTGGTATAGATAGATAGATAGTATAATAAAATTCTTAAATCCCATTACAGTGTTACCTTAAAATCTTTTTTTTTTTTTAACGCGGCGGCTGAATTGCCATCCACACTTCTCAGCATTATACAGCCAGAAAAGTCTACATATGAAAATTCATGTTCATATATAAACTCAACAGCCTAATGCCGGGAAAAATTCACCTATCCAGATATCGAGGATATCAAAGGATTAGGCTCATAACGCGGGTCTAAAATACCAGCATTGTGCCTGAAATATCTGTTTTTAAAAAATTTCTTACAATATTGCAAGTATTTATTATTATGGATTTTTGTATTTTTAATTAGCTAAAGCGACTTAAGAATTAACATATTCAACAATTAGATCTAGATAATTTACAGTTTAATGTGCAAGATTTATTAATGTAAATAATAGAGGATAATATCAAATAATATGTTTAAACAGTGAGCACTGGGAATATGGTGAGAGTAGGAGAGAGGAAAGGGAGGGTTACATTCTTAGTAATTTAATAATAGTAATCGTAATAATAATAATAAAAATACAACAAACAGATTTATAATAATGATATATAATACGCTTACAGTAGACAGGTCGCCATAGGTAGAATTATTTTTATTTATTGTTTTACTGGAATTTGTGTAAGATTTTATTGACTGAGTTTATGAATGGGTTTTTGGCAGTATTGAAAATGTCGAGTTAATTGAAGGAAGTGTTATATGTTTCGTAAATTCTATTTAGTGCAGTGTTTCGGGCGTAATTTGTGTTTCTATATGAAAGAGTGCTTGTGTGTGTGTGTGTGTTTCTTTGAGGAACTCTGAGTTTTATGGTAGAGGTCAAGAATTGTGAATCTATATTGTTGTGAATTATGTCATGAAGAAGTCGAATATCAGCTGAGATTCGCCTTTTTTCTAAGGTGTGTATCCCGTGGAAGTTTGCAGATTCAGAATGTGTTTGAAACCGCACTCGTGCTTTGTAGTTCAAATATTTGACAAGTTTATTTTGTATTTTGTCTAGTCTCATTTTGTAGGTGATCTGGTGAGGATACCAGAGAGGAGAGGCGAATTCTAATATGCTTTTGACATATTATGCAAAGTAAACAGTTTTTATAGTGGAAATTTTCTTAAATGGTTTGCAGATCCGTATTGTGAAACCAAGCATCCTGTTAGCCTTATCGATTATATGGTTTATATTGTGATCAAGCTGCATCTTGCTGTCTAAGATGACACCAAGATCGCGGACTTTGTTAGTATGTGCAATGGTTATGTTATCTATAGTGTAATTGTATTTTATAGGTTGGTAGTTTCTAGTGAATGTAATTTTTAAGCATTTAGATATGTTATTGATTAGTTTATTATTGGTGCAGTATGCGCTTAATCTATCTAGATCTGACTGAAGTTTCTGACAATCGGATGTGTTTTTGATTGGTAAAAATATTTTCATGTCATCTGCATATGATAAAAATTGCGAGTGTTTGAAGCAGTTACCGATGTCCGAGTTTGCAAAAAGTAATAGTCTCAATTGGATACCTTAATCGTGAAAGTTGGAAAGGCGGAATTGGTGAACGTTGTCCTAGGACTCCAAAGTGTACACTTAAGCCAGCCATAAGCCAATTCGTAAGCGTTGGGACGCCTTCCTCCTAATTCCGATTTAAATTTGCACAATGTTGATACATTGTGCAATTATGGTCTCCGATTGAGATTTTTCAGAAGTATAAATAGCATCCACTTGAGTTCCTCTTTCCATTTCCTTATATACGAAATCGGTAAATTTAGTGAGATTGGATATTACTGATCTTTTTCTTAGAAAACCATGTTAAGCTGATGGGATGCATTTGCAGACAGTTGAATATATCTGGTCGTATATTATTAGTTCAAACATTTTGCTGAAAATCGGGAGAATGGATATGGGTCGGTAATTTTGTGCATTATTTTTAGGTCCACTTTTGTGAATAGGAATAATATTTTCTACTTTCCATACCTGCGGAAAAACGCCCTCTGAGATGGAGCGTGTGAAAATTTTACACACAGGGTAAGATATTGTTTTAGTGCAATTAACGGCAAACATTGGTGGGATTAAGTCGCTTCCAGATCCTTTGTTAACATTAAGGTTTTTGAGATATTTTTCGACTAGAGTTTTGTCTATCTTAACAGTTGTTATGTGATCAGTGTATGGGCGGTTGTTCTCCGATATATCACGATGGGGCTTCGATGTGGTATTCACGACAAAAACTGATTTAAAGTAATCCGAGAACATTTCGGCAATACTTTGACCGTCCGTTGCGATTTCTCCGTTCAGATGAATTTCATTCGGTATGGATGTTGAATTATTTTTATGCTTTAGGTATGTCCAGATTCGTTTGGGATCACTATTGATCAGAGGCGGCTCGTAGCTAAATATTAGGCAGTGCATATTTATTCGTAGGCATTTATCTATTACTTTAACTATATTTTCCTATTCATTATTATTTTCTTTTACTTGTAAACGCGGCAAAAACGACAGTTTGACGACGCGCAACACAACAAACCTAATACCGCATAGCA
Source organism: Athripsodes cinereus (assembly GCA_947579605.1). NCBI lineage: Eukaryota > Metazoa > Arthropoda > Insecta > Trichoptera > Leptoceridae > Athripsodes > Athripsodes cinereus. The sequence continues at coordinate 16,751,914 of OX388308.1, read as the reverse complement.
ATAATTTGGCCTAACATTGTAGGTACGTAAGTAAAATTACGTTAAAAAAAGTCACTACGTTTGTACATTATTTTCGATCATTTGGAATAAAACCTTGTTAATTACGCATGTTTTAAATTAACTCATATTATGAACTCGCGTCGGCAATGCACGGAAGTAAGCTTTTGTCTCTCTCTCTAACGCATGTCTTACCCAATCAAGCGCAATCTGTCTCGCTCATGTCACCGTTTGAGTACGATTATAATATTTTTTTCTTCAAATAAGGGTTCGGACCCAACTATGACGGCACAGTCATTTCCCACGGCATTAAGGTTCAAAATCGCATGATAAAATGGTGAAAATGTTTTTTTTTTCCATTTTTAGGGGTTAATTTTGCTTTAATCAAAAAATTTTACGGTTATTCTTTAGATTTTAATGCATATTATCAGTACAAAAAAAAAATACCCCGCGACTTTCGGGAAACGAGTAAACGTCTCTCGGAAAAAAGAACAGAGGTGCTTTTCAAAAAAAAATTGAGAAATCTATACAAGATAAAAAAAATCTTTTACGTTTATTCCCTTTGTGACTTACTGATACCTCAGTACTATGAAAATAATTTGCTTAGGTACTTCAATAATCAAAGCTGATACCTAAGCAAATTATTTTCGCACAAGTATTGGATCCTGGATTGGCCACAACATCAGGCACCCAGGACTACTCATCGCCATCGCGGAGGGTAAGACCGAGGGAACAAATGGCAGAGGCCGACCAAGAGACGCATATATGGACCAACTGAAGAGGGACATGAACTGTGGCTCATACGTAGAGCTTAAAAGACTGGCTGAGAATAGGGAGGAATGGAGAAGAAAAACCAAACTCGTTGCAGACCAATCCAATGGATTGTAACTAAATATAATTATATATTGGATCCTAGCTCCTAGCGTTGTCCACCATGAGGGGTAATTGAATGAGGTATGAAGTGGCGGGGGAATCTTTCGTGCCGAATCGCTTCTGCCGTCGCGTCGTGTCTTTCTGCCGTCTTATTAAATGTACCTTCGTTGTGTAGTGTAGCTGTGTTGTAACCGCGGAGATATTTTTAATAAAAATGAGTTTTAGTGCCAGAACCCGCAAATTAGTGCAATTGTCACAAATTTCCAAATCAGGTTAGTGTTATAATTATATGTATATTGATATGAATTTATTTATATTTATTATTTTCGTCGCTACATATCAAATATGGTCTACGTGACGAATCATACATTTTGAGATAATGAGAAAAAACTGTTTTAAACAAGCATGTGAAGCTGTACACTGATCCAAAGTAGAAAAAATATAACAATTTTTTACTTATTATTCATATGAGAATACATTTCTATAATATACGATTTTTTGAAAAATGCGTCACATGTTCCGTTTTCTATGGGGAGTTTATAGAAAAGAGCACATAGCCCGAATTTGACATTAACTGCCAAGATGAGTTTGACTCTACATCATCAAGTAATTACATATTATAATATTGCTGCATATATTATATCAAATGTTTTAATATATTACATGATTACGTATATACGATTATGTTACAATTACTTATGTTTTTTTAATGCACGTTTTAGGTTGCAGTGGACGCGATGATTCTGAGGTCGAAACATATTTTCCCAGTGATACAGCATCTTTGAATGGATCCAGCAATGATCTAAATGTATTGCAAGGTAATATTGAGTGAAATGGTTATATTTAAACATAGAATTAGTAATGCTACATACTACCTATTATTAAAATTATCCATCCATCCATCCATACCATCACGGCATTTCCCACAAGTGGGGTAGCCAGTAGACTCACTGCATGTTACAAACATACAGATCGTCCTCTCTGTGCCATAAAAAAAAAATTAAGACATTCAGGATGGGTGGCAAGCCTCATCGCTGAATTTGAGATGTGAAATGTCTTATGGGTGTTTTACGAAAACCTGCCTTTTACAGGACACTCGAAAACCCTTTCAGTGAAGAGTGGAAGACCTATTCTATTCCGGGACCTCCACTGCTTAAAATTAGTTAAATTATAACGACATTATAATATTATTACAATGTCCGCTGTAGCTATATGCTTTCATTCGGCTAATCTTGTGCATTATAAGGAACACTGTTAATTTGGTATATTTATTATTGTTTTAGACAAGAAGAATGATACACCATCAAACATAATAGCAGTCACGTCCTCAAATCAACTACAAATCAACACTGAAACCGAAAATATATTTAACAAAGACATTTATGAGTTTGATTCTACATCATCAAGTAATTACATATTATAATATTGCTGCATATATTATATCAAATGTTTTAATATGTTACATGATTACGTACATACGATTATGTTTTTATGCACGTTTTAGGTTGCAGTGAAGGCGATGATTCTGAAGACCATACGTATTTGCCCAGTGATTCAGCATCTTTCAATGGTTCCAGCGATCCTCTAAATGTATTGCAAGGTAATATTGAGTGAAATAGTTATATTTAAACATAGAATTAGTAATACTATATACCTGTTATTCAAATTAAGATAGTTTGGTCACGTTGAGAGAATGAGTGAGGATAGAATGACAAAGAATGTGTATGTACCTGAAAGAGGAGGTATTAAGAAACGTGGCTTAGGATAACCTGGCTTGAACATATCGATCTCAAAGACGGTCGCGTATTGAGTAAAAGGAACCGACGAGTGTGTATGACGAATTGCATGAACGTGGCGGAAGCGAAAAATTGCTGCATATATTATATCAAATGTTTTAATATGTTACATGATTACGTACATACGATTATGTTTTTATGCACGTTTTAGGTTGCAGTGAAGGCGATGATTCTGAAGACCATACGTATTTGCCCAGTGATTCAGCATCTTTCAATGGTTCCAGCGATCCTCTAAATGTATTGCAAGGTAATATTGAGTGAAATAGTTATATTTAAACATAGAATTAGTAATACTATATACCTGTTATTCAAATTAAGATAGTTTGGTCACGTTGAGAGAATGAGTGAGGATAGAATGACAAAGAATGTGTATGTACCTGAAAGAGGAGGTATTAAGAAACGTGGCTTAGGATAACCTGGCTTGAACATATCGATCTCAAAGACGGTCGCGTATTGAGTAAAAGGAACCGACGAGTGTGTATGACGAATTGCATGAACGTGGCGGAAGCGAAAATTGTGTGTAAGGACAGGGCAGTCTTGCGGCCTGTCCTATCGGCCTACCCCGCAAGGGACACGGGGTGTAGTAGTAATATATTATTTCAATCTTATTGGTAGAACGTAATTAACGATATTTATTATGTTTTGCTTTTCAGACACCACAATAACTTCAGTGAACAATGTGACAAACTCGGCAACCAAATCAACTACTAAATATAATCGCAGAAACTGTTGCCCATATTGTATGAGATTGATAACAAATTTCACTCGACATATTACAGCTCACCATTCAAAAGAATCTGAGGTGATTGAGTTCAATGGAATCCTTGATCCAGACCTTCGGGAAAGGAAAAAGAAAAGAGAAGCGGTATCAGCAAAACTGAGAAACAGAGGAAATTATCTTTACAATCAAAAAGTATTGAGTCAGCCAGATGGAGGTTTTGTAATACCCAATCACCGTACCAAATCAAACAACAATATACAAGATTATGCCACATGCATACACTGCTGTGGTACTTTCAAAAGAAAATTATTATATAGACATGTTAAGAAATGTAATACAGAAGTAAACCAAAATCCATCAAAGCGCACCAGAGTGTTGAAATCATCTGCTATATTATTAACACCACATAACGAGGAAATTACAGAAACGTTGAAAAATGAAATATTTCCCTCATTTAAGGATGACAATATTGCTGTAATTGCAAAAAATGACCCACTTATCTGCGCTTATGGAGCCTTGCTGTTAAGTAACCACAAGGAATATCATTTAAAAACTCACATAACATCTAAAATGAGAAGCCTTGCCAAGCTCTTTCAACAAATAAAACTTCATGACCCATCTATATCATCATTTGAATTGGCCTTCGACCCGGTACATTTCGACTTTTTTATGAAATCAGTAAAAATTATCAGCGGATATGACGAAACAACTGGTTTCGTTAGCATACCAAGTATGCCGGCAAGAATATGCACAGCGATTAAAGATTGTGTAGACATACTAATGCGTCGCTCTATACAGAGTGCTGTACTAACCACAGCTTCAAAAGAAAAAATTAAAGCAAAATTATCTGATTTCAAATCAATATTTAACCATTCATGGAAGTTTGAAATTTCAACTAACGCAGAAAAATCAAGAAAAACTAGAAAAATGTTAAAGACTGATGTTATGCCTTTATTATCTGATATCAAATTACTTTGTGAAATTATTCAAAAGAGAGAAGTGGAAGCCGCTCTACTTTTTGATAAAGAAAAGAGTTACGGTGCTTACGAAGAATTGGTTAAAATAACAATCGCACATATTATAATATTCAACAGAAGAAGAGCCGGAGAAGTTGCAAGAGCACCATTAGAAAATTATATATCTTGCCAACGCAATTCATCCAGCCAAGAAATACCTCAAGAAATATTAGATGTAATGAGCGATGAGGAAAAGGAGGCCATAAATTCTCTCTATTGCTTTCATATTCCGGGGAAAAGGGGACGAACTGTCCCTATACTTCTTCGGGAACAAATGAAGAAAAATGTAGATACCATATTTGCATATAGAGAATTAGTCGGAATACCAGCAACAAATACCTATCTATTTTCAAAATTAGGAGGGGAACCATATTTTTGTGGTTCAAAGATTTTAAGGGACCTAAGATCGGAGTTGTCCCTTACAAACCCGGATCATATGACTTCAACCGGGCTACGCCACCATGTGGCGACAATGAGTCAAATATCCGGTAAAAATAATTCTTTTGTGAACGCCTTATCGCATTTCTTGGGGCACACGCCTGGTACCCATAAAGGGAGTTACATGCTTCCACAGCTGGCTCTAGAAAAAGGTAAAGTTGGTCTAAATTTATTGCAATTAGCGGAGGGAAAAATAGGCCCTCAAAAACAATCTGCTGGAATAAGCGTATCTGAAGTTAGGTCCAGTGATCCAATATCTGCAATTGAAGAATTGACAACATCAGAGAATATGGATACAAATATGGATCAAGAAACTCAGTCCCGGAGGACACCTAACAATGATAAAAGCGAAGAATTGACAACATCAGAGCGTATGGAGACAAATATGGATCAAGAAACTCAATCACGGAGGACACCTAACAAAGATGAAAGCGACAGTGAAAATTTACCATCAGATGATTCATTTAAAGGCAAATCAGATAAAACAATAAAAACAAAAATAGTCAGAAAACGATGGCTTCAGCAAGAAAAAGACCAAGTTTACAAACATTTTGCCAAATATTTCATCGAAGGCAAAGATCCAGGTGCTTCGAAAATAAATGAATTAAAGAAAAAAGGCATTTTACCTAATCGTTCATGGAAACAGATAAATACTTTTATTAACAATCACCATACGAAAAATTTAAAATTGCCCGATAACCTACAAAGACAAAAAGCTTTTAAGTTATCTGATAATATTCTAACATAACTTAAGTTTATTTGTTTAACTATTGTACTTCCGCATTATCAATCTACTTATCTATGCATCATCTTTTATAAATATTTTTTTAATATTCTACTTTTATAATATTCTATGCATCATCTTTTATAAATTGATATTTAAAAGACTTATCTTTTATTTGTTCATCCTTCTACAAATCCTAATTGGACATGAATTTCATTCATTGTTGAATTAAAAATAGGTAAGTAAAAAAGGTAAGACAGCAACAATATTTTATTTAGTCTTTAAGTGAACATTCAGTAAGTACAATATTATTATATGAGCTAAATTTGAGATGAAACAATGCACACTAGGGCGAACTTGTCGCGGTCATGCGATATCTTCATAAGACCAATACATCGTCGTTGCATATTCAAAAAGAGACATGTGCACACATTTTTATTTAGGCATACTCTTTTAAAACTGTTCATTAAGGCATTAAAATTGTAGTTTGGACTTTTTATTGACATGTGATATTATTCTTTAAGTATTGAATTTTAATATTTGATACTAATAATCACTTTATAAAATGGTTATGATGTCATTATAAGCAATTTAATCTGGTAATGTCAAAATGTTTATGAATTCACATGTTCCTTTTTGAATATGCAACGACGACATATTAAATACAAATAAAAAATATTGAAGTAATAGAATAAGTAAACCTTTATTGGCTAGAAAAATATGCAGAGTTACAATACAATACAATAATTATTGTAGTGTGCCAAAAGGCGGACTTGTTGCAAAAACAATATCTTAGTCAATCCGAGAAAAAATATATACAAGCATATATATGTGCAGTATGTATGTAGATCCATCACTATTCTAGTAATCCGGGATTAGAGTGTACCTTTGATTATTGAAGTACTTAATAAAATTATTATTTTCATACTACTTGAGCCTATGTACGTTCTGAAGTAGCTGTCATTCGTATATCACGTGAGAATTAGAACACTGTCAGACTTCATACTTCGTGAAAAGTTCATTTGAGACGGTGTTAGGCTACATAAATTATCAATTACTATAAAAGTCAAGGAGATATTTCATTTCTCCCGTAGGTCATTTTGAATGGAGCCGAGTTCAAAATCGGTTCTTTTGTCAGAATATGGAATGAGTTAATGCGAAGATTTCCATAACACCTGTCGAATATAAAGTTGGCACAAATTGTAAAGAAATGAATGCATTAAATTTCGGCGTAGGAAAATATTCACCACTTGTGAAAAAATCTGTCACAAGAACATAATGAAAATACTTAATTTTGACGTAATTTTGACATTTGCCCGCCATTATTTCGTAATGCGTCGGTCCTGGATGCGTGATAATGCGCAAGCGCATCAAAACGAAATTCTATTGGTCGGCTCGCAAATTTTATAAACGGCAACATCGCAAACAATGATCATACTTTTGGTATTAAAAAATGACAAGATTGATCTAAACTGTGCTCATGAATATTTCAGGGTAAAAAGGTATATTTGGAGAATATCCGATGCTTGCGAAAAAATCACATTCCACATCATTTTGAGTTACATACACCAATCGATTCGTCATGACTCACTGATTGCATTGGTGTATACAACTCAAATTTTATCAGATCAAGAAAATGACAAATGATCTAGAAAGTAAAAATGATCAAGAAGTCCCGGTAAATCTACATAGGTTTTATCAACAAAGTGCTAAAGTATAAACTTATATATA